>CM061750.1:236440744-236894786 GCA_030979885.1 Lolium multiflorum | reverse complement strand
AGTAATTGATCATCATATCATCAAGCAGTTCTCGCGGCGCCCAAGGTAATGGACATAAAAGTACCTCGAGCGAATCCAATAGGTTCCTGAGGAAAAATTCAATCCTGCATAAAAAGGTTTGGATGATCATCCAAGTAGTTAGTCCATGGGTAGGGCAATTCTTTACCAAAGATTTCATTCTCTCCCATGCTTGAGCAACATGTTCATTATCAATTTGTTTAAAATTCATAATGCTACTTCTCAAAGATATAATCTTAGCAGGAGGATAATATTTACCAATAAAAGCATCTTTACATTTAGTCCATGAATCAATACTATTCTTAGGCAAAGAAAGCAACCAATCTTTAGCTCTTCCTCTTAATGAGAAGGAAACAATTTCAGTTTTAATATTACCATCTATATCCTTATACTTTTGCATTTCACAAACTTCAACAAAATTATTAAGATGAACAACATCAACCATTACTAACACCGGAAAATTGCTCTCTCATAACAAGATTCAGTAAAGCAGGTTTAATTTCATAGAATTCTGCAGTAGTAGCTGGTGGAGCAATAGGAGTACTTATAAAATCATTATTATTTGTGCTAGTGAAATCACACAACTTAGTATTTTCAAAAGTATTCATTGTAGAAGTAGTAAAATAAGCAAGTAGAATAAAATAAAGTAAAGACAAGTAACTAATTTTTTGTGTTTTGATATAGAACAAGTAAACAAGACGGAAAGTAAAGTAACTAATTTTTTTGTGTTTTTTGATATGAAGCAAACAAGGCAGTAAATAAAAATAAAGTGCAGCAAGACAAAAACAAAGTAAAGATATTGGATGTGGAGACTCCTTGCGGCGTGTCTTGATCTCCCAAACAGCGGCGCCGGAGGTGGCTTGATACGGCGCGAAGCACACGTCAGATTGGGAACCCCAAGTGGAAGGTATGATGCGTATAGAAGCAAGTTTCCCTAGGTATGAAACCAAGGTTATCGAACCAGTGGGAGCCAGAAGCACGTGAAGGTTGTTGGTGGAGGAGTGTAGTCTGGCGCAACACCAGTGAAAGCCGCGCCAACGTGGAACACACACAACACAATCAAGATACTTTGCCCCAACGTACTTAGGTGATGTTGTCAATCTCACGACTAGCCGAAAACAAAGTTAAACGTGTCAGTGGAAGATGGTGTTTGTTTGCAAGAAGCAGAGTAAAGAACAATGATTCGCGATGGGTGTATTCAGATGTAAAATGGGCCAAGGGGTCCACGGTTCACTAGTGGTGTCTCTCAATAAGATAACTAACATGTTGTTGAGTGAACAAATTACAGGTGGGCAATTGACAAATAAAAGATTCAATACATATCAATGATGATTACTATGAGATTTAATCAGGGCATTACGGCAAAGTACATAGACCGCTGATACGTCTCCAACGTATCGATAATTTCTTATGTTCCATGCTACTTTATTGATGATATCTACATGTTTTATGCACATTATATGTCGTATTTACGCATTTTCTGGAACTAACCTATTAACAAGATGCTAAAGTGCCAGTTCCTGTTTTTTGCTGTTTTTGGTTTGAGAAATCATGTCGCGAAATATTCTCGGAATTGAACGAAATCAGCGCGGAGTTCCTATTTTGCCCCGGAAGCATCCGAGAACACCCAGGGAGCGCCGGAGGACCTGTGGGCCGAGATGATAGGGTGGCGCGGCCGAGGCCTGGACCCGCGCCACCCTATGGTGTGGGTCCCCTGTTGCCCCCTGCCCCGCCTCTTCGCCTATAAAGCCCCTCGCGCGAAAACACTTACGGAGGAAGCCACGATACGAAAAGTTCGAGCCGCCGCCGCGTGGCCAAGATCGGGGACGAGTCTCGGTTCGGCACCCTGGGAGCGGGGAAGTGACCGGAAGGCTTCTCCATCGACACCGCTGCCATCTCCCACCGCCATCTTCATCAGCTCTTGCTCCCATGAGGAGGGAGTAGTTCTCCATCGAGGCTCGGGGCTGTGCCGGTAGCTATGTGGTTAATCTCTCTCCTATGTACTTCAATACAATGATCTCATGAGCTGCTTTACATGATTGAGATCCATATGATGAGCTTTGTATCGCTACTAGTTATGTGCTACTCATGTGATGTTATTAAAGTAGTTTATTCCTCCTGCATGGTGTAAAGGTGATTAGTGTGTGCACCGTGTGGTTCTTGTCGTATGCTATGATCATGATCTCTTGTAGATTGTGGAGTTAATTATCATTATGATAGTATTGATGTGATCTATTCCTCCTTCATAGTGTAATGTGGAAGTGCGTGCACTATGTTAGTTCTTGGTTTATTTTGCAATGATCTATTATGCTCTAAGGTTACTTAAACATGAATATCGAATGTTGTGGAGCTTGTTAACTCCCGGGTTCGTGTAATCCTGCAAACGAATGATGTTCATTATCAAACAAGAGTGTATGTAGCACATATGAGAAAGAGTTATTATGCGATCAATGTTGAGAGTGTCCACTAGTGAAAGTCTAATCCCTAGGCCTTGTTCCTAAATCACTATCCTTTGCTTATTTACCCTTTCTGTGACTACTGCTGCGTTACTACGGCTTGTTTACTTCTGCAATATTACTACCATCAATGCACGCCAAGCTTTTCTAGCGCCATACTACTGCTCATATTCATTCATACCACTTGTATTTCACTATCTCTTCGCCGAACTAGTGCACCTATTAGTGTGTTGGGGACACAAGAGACTTCTTGCTTTGTGGTTGCAGGGTTGCATGAGATGGATATCTTTGACCTCTTCCTCCACGAGTTCGATAAACCTTGGGTAATCCACTTAAGGGAAACTTGCTTGCTGTTCTACAAACCTCTGCTCTTGGAGGCCCAACACTGTCTACAAGAATAGAAGCACCCGTAGACATCAAGCACTTTTACGGCGCCGTTGCCAGGGAGGAAAGGTAAAGGCACTCATACTCCGGTTCAGTTCTACGCTTTTCTGGCGCCATTGTGTGTGTACTCGAAGCTATTTCCTTTAGACTGCAATTGCGACATTTGGTTTCTTGTTTACACTAGTTAGGCATAATGGACAACAATGACCTTTTTATTCTATTTCCGATTTAAGACATGGATGGTTTGATGCGAAAATTAAAAAAACCCATGATATAATATGAATGCCTTGAACACCATTGTTGTTAATGATATGGAAAATTCTAAGCTTGGGGAAGCTGGTTTTGATGAGCATGATATTTTTAGTCCCCCAAGCATTGAGGAGAAAATTTTCTTTGATGATACTTCGCCTCCTATTTATGATGATTACAATGATAGTAGTCTTTTGTTACCACCTGTTATGGAGGATAAATTTGATTATGATTACAATATACCTCCTATATTTGATAGCTACTTTGTTGAATTTGCTCACTACAATTAATAAGAATGACTATGCTTATGTTGGAGTAGTAATTATTTTATGCATGAGACTCATGATAAGAATGCTTTATGTGATAGTTATATTGTTGAGTTTGCTCATGTTGCTACTGAAAGTTATTATGAGAGAGGAAAATATGGTTGTAAAAATTTTCATGTTACTAAAACACCTCTCTATGTGCTGAAATTTTTGAAGCTACACTTGTTTTATCTTCCTATGCTTGTTACTTTGCTCTTCATGAACTTGTTTATTTACAAGATTCCATGCATAGGAAGCATGTTAGACTTAAATGTGTTTTGAATTTGCCTCTTGATGCTCTCTTTTGCTTCAAATACTATTTTTGCGAGTGCATCATTAAAACTGCGAGCCCATCTTAATGGCTATAAAGAAAGAACTTCTTGGGAGATAACCCATGTGTTTTTTTACTACGGTACTTTGTTTTATATTTGTGTCTTGGAAGTTGTTTACTACTGTAGCAACCTCTCCTTATCATGTTTTTGTGCCAAGTAAAGTTTCTATGTTAAAGTTGATGTTATATTTGGGATCGCTGCGCAGAAACAGCATTGCTGTCTGTCACGAATCTGGGCACAGTTCTCTGTAGAAAATTGAAAAAATCTGCCAATTTACGAGGTGATCCTCAGATATGTACGCAACTTTCATTAGTTTTGAGTTTTTCCATTTGAGCAAGTCTGGTGCCAGCTTTAAATTCGTCTTTACGGACTGTTCTGTTTTTGACAGATTCTGCCTTTTATTTCGCATTGCCTCTTTTGCTATGTTGGATTTATTTCTTTGATCCATTAATGTCCAGTAGCTTTATGCAATGTCCAGAAGTGTAAAGAATGATTGTGTCACCTCTGAATGTGTGAATTATTAATTGTGCACTAACCCTCTAATGAGTTTGCTTGAAGTTTGGTGTGAAGGAAGTTTTCAAGGGTCAAGAGAGGAGAATGATATACTATGATCAAGAGGAGTGAAAGCTCTAAGCTTGGGGATGCCCCGTGGTTCACCCCTGCATATTTTAAGAAGACTCAAGCGTCTAAGCTTGGGGATGCCCAAGGCATCCCCTTCTTCATCGACAACATTATCAGGTTCCTTCTCTTGAAACTATATTTTTATTCGGTCACATCTTATGTACTTTACTTGGAGCGTCGTATGTTTTTGTTTTTGTTTTTGTTTGAATAAATGATTGTTTGGGAGAGAGACACGCTCCGCTGGTTCGTATGAACACATGTGTTCTTAGCTCATAATATTCATGGCGAAGTTTCCTCTTCGTTAAATTGTTATATGGTTGGAATTGGAAAATGCTACATGTAGTAATTCTAAAATGTCTTGGATAATGTGATACTTTGCAATTGTTGTGCTCATGTTTAAGCTCTTGCATCATATACTTTGCACCCATTAATGAAGAAATACATAGAGCTTGCTAAAATTTGATTTGCATATTTGGTCTCTCTAAGGTCTAGATAATATCTAGTATTGAGTTTTGAACAACAAGGAAGACGGTGTAGAGTCTTATAATGTTTACAATATGTCTTTTATGTGAGTTTTGCTGCACTTGTTCATCCTTGAGTTTGCTTCAAATAACCTTGCTAGCCTAAACCTTGTATCGAGAGGGAATACTTCTCATGCATCCAAAATCCTTGAGCCAACTACTATGCCATTTGTGTCCACCATACCTACCTACTACATGGTATTTCTCCGCCATTCCAAAGTAAATTGCTTGAGTGCTACCTTTAAAATTCCATCATTCGCCTTTGCAATATATAGCTCATGGGACAAAATAGCCTTAAAAACTATCGTAGTATTGAATATGTACTTATGCACTTTATCTTTTATTAAGTTGCTTGTTGTGCGATAACCATGCTTCTGGAAACGCCATCAACTATTGTTGAATATCATGTGAGTTGCTATGCATGTCCGTCTTGTCTGAAGGATCTATCATTTTAGTGGTTGGAGCATGCAAAATTGTTAGAGAAGAACATTGGGCCGCTAACTAAAGCCATGAACCATGGTGGAAGTTTCAGTTTTGGACATATATCCTCAATCTCATATGAGAATAATAACTTGCTACATGCTTATGCATTTAAGAGGAGTCCATTATCTGTCCATGTTGTCCCGGTATGGATGTCTAAGTTGAGAATAATCAAAGCGAGAAATCCAAAATGCGAGCATTCTCCTTAGACCTTTGTACAGGCGGCATGGAGGTACCCCTTTGTGACACTTGGCTGAAACATGGCATGCAAAGATCCGGTAGTCCAAGCTAAGTAGGACGAGGTGCGGACACTATTAGTATACTATGCATGAGGCTTGCAACTTGTAAGATATAATTTTCATAACTCATATGCTTTATTACTACCGTTGACAAAATTGTTTCATGTTTTCAAAATAAAAGCTCTAGCACAAATACAGCAATCGATGCTTTCCTCTTTGAAGGACCATTCTTTTACTTTTATTGTTGAGTCGGTTTACCTATCTCCCTCCACCTTAAGAAGCAAACACTTGTGTGAACTGTGCATTGATTCCTACATACTTGCATATTGCACTTGTTATATTACTCTATGTTGACAATATCCATGAGATATACATGTTATAAGTTGAAAGCAACCGCTGAAACTTAATCTTCCTTTGTGTTGCTTCAACACCTTTACTTTGATTTATTGCTTTATGAGTTAACTCTTATGCAAGACTTATTGATGCTTGTCTTGAAGTACTATTCATGAAAAGTCTTTGCTTTATGATTCACTAGTTTACTCATGTCATTACCTTTGTTTTGATCGCTGCATTCATTACATATGTTTACAAATAGTATGATCAAGGTTATGATGGCATGTCACTTCGAAATTATCTTTGTTATCGTTTTACCTGCTCGGGACGAGCAGCCTGGGGATGCGATACGTCTCCAACGTATCGATAATTTCTTATGTTCCATGCTACTTTATTGATGATATCTACATGTTTTATGCACATTATATGTCGTATTTACGCATTTTCGGAACTAACCTATTAACAAATGCCGAAGTTCCGTTCTGTTTTTTTCTGTTTTTGGTTTCAGAAATCCTAGTAACGAAATATTCTCGAATTGGACGAAATCAACGCCCGGGTTCCTATTTTGCCGGAAGCATCCGTAACACCCGAGAGCGTCGAGGAGGCCCTGTGGGCCCAGATGATAAGTGGCGCGGCCGGGGCGGGCGCGCCACCCTATGGTGTGGTCGCCCTTTGACCCCTCCTGCGCCGCCTCTTCGCCTATATAAAGCCCACGCGAAAACCCTTACCGAGGAAGCCACGATACGAGAAAAGTTCCGCAGCCGCCGCCATCGCGGCCAAGATCCGGGGACAAGAGTCTCGTTCGGCACCTGAGGAGGGAAGTGCCCCGGAAGGCTTCTCCATCGACACCGCGCCATCTCCACCGCCATCTTCATCACCGCTGCGCTGCTCCCATGAGGAGGAGTAGTTCTCCATCGAGCTCGGGGCTGTACCGGTAGCTATGTGGTTAATCTCTCTCCTATGTACTTCAATACAATGATCTCATGAGTCGCTTTACATGATTGAGATCCATATGATGAGCTTTGTATCGCTACTAGTTATGTGCTACTCATGTGATGTTATTAAAGTAGTTTATTCCTCCTGCATGGTGTAAAGGTGATTAGTGTGTGCACCGTGTGGTTCTTGTCGTATGCTATGATCATGATCTCTTGTAGATTGTGGAGTTAATTATCATTATGATAGTATTGATGTGATCTATTCCTCCTTCATAGTGTAATGTGGACAGTGCGTGCACTATGTTAGTTCTTGGTTTATTTTGCAATGATCTATTATGCTCTAAGGTTACTTAAACATGAATATCGAATGTTGTGGAGCTTGTTAACTCCGGCATTGAGGGTTCGTGTAATCCTACGCAACGAATGATGTTCATTATCAAACAAGAGTGTATGTAGCACATATGAGAAAGAGTTATTTATTATGCGATCAATGTTGAGAGTGTCCACTAGTGAAAGTCTAATAGGCCTTTTTTAAATAAAATATATTATATTTTTACCGACTATTCTATTACTATTGCTTGTTTACTTCCCTATTATACTACCATCAACCCAGCAAGCTATTTTTGGCGCCATACTACTACTCATATTCATTCATACCACTTGTATTTCACTATCTCTTCGAACTAGTGCACCTATTAGGTGTGTTGGGGACACAAGAGACTTCTTGCTTTGTGGTTTGTGGTTGCATGAGAGGGATATCTTTGACCTCTTCCTCCCCGAGTTCGATAAACCTTGGGTAATCCACTTAAGGGAAACTTGCTGCTACAAACCTCTCGCTCTTGGAGGCCCAACTGCTACAAGAATAGAAGCACCCGTAGACATCAACGCTATCCAGCATGCATCTATGCCTAAATAATCCACCTTGGGTTAGCATCCGCACCCCTCCAGTATTAAGTTGTAAAACAAGAGATAATTGCATTAAGTATGGTGCGTAATGTAATCAACCCAAATATCCTTAGACAAAGCATCGATGTTTTATCCCTAGTAGTAAAGACACATCAACCTTAGAACTTTATGTCATGTCCCAGATTAAATGGAGGCATGAACCCACTATCGAGCATAAATACTCCCTCTTGGAGTTACAAGTATCAACTTGGCCGGAGCCTCTACTAGCAACGGAGAGCATGCAAGAACATAAACAACACATATATGATAGATTGATAATCAACTTGACATAATATTCTAGATTCATCGGATCCCACCAAACACAACATGTACCATTACAAATAGATGATCTTGATCATGTTAGGCAGCTCACAAGATCTAAAAAATTGATAGCACAAGCGGAGAAGACAACCATCTAGCTACTGCTATGGACCCATAGTCCAAGGATGAACTATTCACGCATCAATCCGGAGGTGGGCATGATGATGTAGAGCCCCTCCGGTGATGATTCCCCTCTCGGCAGGGTACGGAGGCGATCTCCTGAATCCCCCGAGATGGGATTGGCGACGCGGCGTCTCGGAAGGTTTTCCGTATCGTGGCTCTCGGTACGGAGGGTTTCGCGACGAAGGCTTTAAGCAGGCGGAAGGGTAGGTCGGGGCGACGCGAGGGCCCCACACGCCAGGGCCGCGCGGCCAGGGCGCCGCCCGCCGTGTTGTGTCGGCGCCTCGTCGCCCCACTTCGTATCTCCTCGGTCTTCGGAAGCTTCGTGGGAAAATAAGATCCTGGGCGTTGATTTCGTCCAATTCCGAGAATATTTCCTTTGTAGGATTTCGAAACCAAAAACAGCAAAAACAGCAACTGGCGCTTCGGCATCTTGTTAATAGGTTAGTGCCGGAAAATGTGTAATAATGATGTAAAGTATGTATAAAACATTCAAGTATTGTCATAAAAGTAGCATGGAACATAAGAAATTATAGATACGTTTGAGACGTATCAAAGAGTTACGGCATTGCTAGCAGAAGCCGAAGGAGTCAATGTGTGCATACATCGGGAGATTCACTAAACTCCTAAACACTGCCGAAGATGTATCCGTTGATAGAGCAATCGATGCCTTTAGCGATGGCATCCGACGTGAAACCTACATAGAGAACTTGGGCGCAAGAAGCCGAAGACCATAACCAAGTTAATGTAAATCGCCAACAGCTGGGCTGATGGCGAAGATAACGTACGGAGACCACGATAACGCAGCGACGACGAAGACGACGACCAGCCGAAGAACGATTCGGGTGGTCGCAGGGATCGCCACAAGAAAAGGAAAGACCGCAGTTACGATGACAACAACCTGGTAGCCGCTGGATATTCCGATAGACAAGATGATCGGTATGATGACAGGCGAGATGATCGACAGGACGGCAACCGGAGCAACTCTGGGAACCGCAGCAACTACAAACCACGACCTCAGAGGACCCCCGAGTTACCCTTCGCAGCAGATAAACGCTCCTTGCTACCTGCACGCGTACATCAATTCTAAAGACAATAAGAAGAAGTCAAGTCACTTGCTCAGAGATTATCGACAATTCATCGAGATGCAGAAGCTCATTCAGCAGCAACAGCCACCACCGCCTCCACCTCAGCGCCAGGTCCAACAAGTTCAGCCTCACAACCCCAACGAGTCCTTTCCGCCACCACGCGGGCAGATGAGCATAATCCACAGGACTGATTTTTCGAGGAGGAGATAAAGAAGCTCACCCAAGAAATCAACCTGGCGGAAAGCATCATGGGTAATATCCCTGAATATATCGACTGGTCATCTCAGAGCATCATGTTCCACAGAGCAGATCACCCGATGACAATTCGAAAACCAGGACATGCTGCGTTAGTAGTTGAGGCGCAAATTGGAGGATTTAAGATGAGCAAAGTTTTCATGGACGGTGGAAGCGAACTAAACCTGATATTCCTCGACACGATCAAAAGTATGGGAATTACGATGAAGATGCTAAAAGAAACAGATACCTGTTTTCATGGGATCCTCCCCACCTCACCGGCGTACTCGTATGTGTCCTCTGATTGTGGCCTCCCTGGGCGGCTGGGCCTAGCCCAACTGCATCGCTCACCGTCCTTGACCGGGTACATCACCAAATCCATCCCCTCCCCGAACCTCCATCGCTTCCACAAAAGCCACGCGGACGCACGCTCCTCTCGCCTAGGGTTCTTCCCCAAATCCCCGATGCCGTTGCGATGTTGCTCTGGTGGTGGTGCCGCCGGCCCTTCCCGCCGTATTCCGGCAAAGCATCCGGCCGATTTCCGACGTAGCTCCATCTGGCCCACGATTGCCGACCCGCCTCCGAGCCATAGCTCCGCTGTCCTGACCTGCTCCAGGACCGGGGCCACGCTGCCGGTGGAGACAGGGAGACCTGGTCGAGTTGTCCTCCTTGACCGCGACCCCTGCCCCTCGACCTGCTCCTCGCCATGGGAGACTAGGAGGCTGCCGTCAAGGCCGTCTTTATGCGCACGGTGTCTGTTGCGTCCTGACTCCTGATGCAGTAGTGGCTTTGCATTGCTGGGCTCAACGCCGCGAATTACTTCATCCAGGGGAAGGCTATCTGCTCGCTTTGCTTTTTATTGAGCGATCAGTACGAGACTGGTGATTGCTACCAGGAGTACACCCGATAGATCCAAAGGCTGGCTTTTTGGAGGAATCGTTAGCAGTATTATTGCCTTCTGTTTGAAGCCACCCTCATCTCTCTTGACCTGAAATTTTTATTGCATCCAAGACTACCAGTACATACTAGCTTCAACTTTACCAGCAGTGCGTGCTGAAGTTTTTATTTTCAGGTTAATATAATCAGTGCAAATTTTGAGGTAACATCAATTTAGTTGCACATCTTCCAAGAAATTTTGGAAGCAAATTTACAGCAAAGAGGCTGGTATATACTGCCTGGTGCTGATGGATATATTGTGTGTAAAAGTAGTTCCGATTTGTGTTGCCTGATGTTGGACAACAGGACAAGTTCTGGCTGAGCGGTTCTACAAGTAGATCATTGACTCTGAGCAAGCGTGACCTCATTTAGTACTTTACAACTGTGGTAAGTTGGCACCATCTTCAGTTCGAATGCAGCTATTCGTATCTCTCAGTATGTTGATAACAACCACAAATTAGTTTAGAGCTGGGCAAGGTCGGCATCACCTCCGCGCGGAGTACTGGAATACCATGGCGAGGGGCATGAGTGAGGCCGGACTGGGTCGATCCGCGTAGTACTGGAATACTATGTTGCAGTACATTATTGGGAGTCAGTAGTATGGCATGGCAAGACTCGTATGGATCTCTGACGGCCAAATTTGTAGCTATTGCCGCCGGCTTGTTTTTGGCAGGAAGAAAAGAAAGCAAACAATGAAGAAAAGAGACGGCTGACAGGATAAGAAAGCACTCAGGCTCATATTAGTGTTATTTTTTTGATAAAGTAAATTAAAATAGTAGGTTAAGTAAAAGTAAATTAAAATTGAGTATAAAAGAGTATAGAAAATTGTTCGGGTTTTGTTTGTATGGACTATTGTGTTGTACCAATTTGATAGTTACAAAAAACTAACAAATATATATCGGTAAAAATAGAGTTCAATGTAGATGGTTCATCGGAATAGGCGGATTCTTTAAAGAGCTATTCAAATTCATATATAAAGGCTTAAATTCACCGCTTCATTGGACTTGCACTAATGAGAGAAGTTGTTGATCATGTTACGTGGGAGGAGTGAATCACTAAAGAGCAAACTGTTGCTAGGGTTATATAAAACAATTGTAAAATATTAAAACTTTATTATTTTGGTTTTATAATAAAACATGAAAATGGAGGAGGGCATTATAAATATAAGAACATAGCAAAATATACCAGGTACTCATCTCCTCCGACATAAGAACAAGGGACGACACGGACCTGGAGGAAGACCAGAACCCCAAAACCCCATACTAATCAACTAATGTAGAAATTAAGTTTCATATTTATTCTCAAAGATGAATCAAGGATTATCAACATTTCCATGTTCAATTTAATTGAACTAAACGTAATGTTGATTACACGGTCAATAAGTTTTGCTCTTCCGCCGCAACGCGCAAGCACTGTCCTAGTGAAAACTTAAGTTTTGTTTCTTTGAAGCATTGCAGTAATTCGGGTCACCTGAACCACATCATCATGAACCTTGTTTTGCATATTTCGGCGAACATTGGTGCGATGAAAAACACGCCCAGAGATTGCACTCTAACAAAGCCTCTGAAATTACGAGTGCTATGATGCAAAATCAACGGGGACCCTGCTCTTTTCCTTTGCTATAGATGCCTCAAGAGTGCCGCAAATAGCAAGGAACATGAAACACGTATACTAACGACCCACGTTCGGTACTTTAATTATGGAAGTATCAAAGAGCGATGGAGTCATCGGCAGAGCTAGTGCTACCGATATATTCGGGAGCTGCTGTCAAGACATGCATCGGTTGAAAGCAAGTTGCACATACAACGGGTTTTGCAAGACCCGCAACATGAGCTGATCACTCAAATAATTTGCTGCCGACAAACACACACACGTAAAACGAGTAATTAAGATTTGCTCCTCAAAATTTGCCAACGGCATTAACATGGTAAAAGGTGCATATATATGCACCTATCGATAAAAAATAGTTTAACCATAATCATCCAAACACTCGGATGAAGTAAGTAACCAAGTCTTCTATTTACAATAGGGACATAACTCCGAACTACTCCTGTGGAGTTTCCTTTGCTTCGGATGCCATCGAGGTTCCTTCAAGCCTTTCGACAATAATGGCGGCAGGTAAGCCCACCTTCGGGTAAAGCGGCTCCACATGACCTGCCGCATTGGCAATTGCCAGCAGCAATGCCGAAGGATAACGTGCAAGGACGAGGGCAAGTGTAGCTCTAGCTCCTGCAAGAAGTTGTGCCCGAACTAAACTCCCGGATCTTCTTGGCGTTACTAAATTCTGACATTAAAGTCAACAGCATGGGAGGGACCGCGTTTAGAGGGAACATCGTCTTCCAGATTACTCTCATCCCTTTATAACACTTGTCGAAGAAACGGTGGACTTGCTGGACCCGGTCTTGGAACTTCGCGACAACAGAAGCCTTCGAATGTTCTTTCCAGAAAACTTCATCTTCTGATGATAGCTGAGTTAATGCGTTTACACGTTCGTGAATCCGTTTATTCTCCTCGGCTGGGTTTAGATCTATGACTACCAAAAGAAATGACGGAAGATAAGAAAGCGCATGTTATGGAAAAGCAAGGAGCAAGAAGACAAGGGGGCTTACAGTTCAAACTTTCTGTGGCTCTATGCAATTCAGTAAGAGCATAGCGCTATGCGTCAGCCGCAAGCTCGTTCTTCTTTCTGATAATAGCAGCCAAGGCATAAATATTGCGCATATCCTTCTCCATCTACGCGATCCAATCCTTCATACGCTGGAGTCGATCACTCTCAGGGCAAGCACCCGAAGAATCATCAACAATTGCAGGCATAGGAAAAACCTGCAAAACATTGTTAAAGGGCATGATGGATTATATGGATTCAGCACTGGAAATTACTCCCATCGGGAGCATGCAAATAAAAATGTTATAGCAAGAGTACACTGGCAACATTGCCAGCATGGAATTTATTATAACCACACAAGCCTTATGACAGGACATTGTTTTAACCAAGCATAATTACAAGAATCAGGGGGCCTGGGTCTGGTTTGACAAGCTTGGACCAGCTGAGGATTTCTTTGCCGAGACCAGCTCAAGGAGCTGGCGAGCACACTTTCGAGCCGAGGTTTTAAAGGCACCCAGGTCGACAAATTGCCCATCGTGCTCCTTCGGCAGCTCTTTGGACATCTCTTCAATATCGGCTTTGAAGTCGTGACCCATCATAAGCTGGAAGGCTAGGAGGGCGCCATAGGTATGCGAAGTACGTTTGAATACCTCGATAACCTCCTTTGTGTTGACGGCAAAAGCGTCGATTAGCTGCCCCAAAGCCTTGTCTTGATTGATCTTGGGGAAAATCATCGAGTGCATCCGTACCATGGCTCCCTTGCCCTTTTGGAGGAGGTCCTGAACAAGTTGGTGAGACGCAAGGGTCATCGACAGAGCATTTGCCGGAGAATTGCTCGGGAGCTTGTCCAGAGCCTCCACAGGAATATCAGCGGCCTCTATGAAAAACGAAATAAAAGGAGCTCGTTAACAAAGGAATTGGATTCGCAAAAGCAGTAATCAGTGAGAGAACAGAAAGAGGATTACTGAGCAAGGCCAAGGAAGACTGGCGAAGAAGATCATCCTTCTCAATCACCCGGGATTCAGCAGTTAGTCTGGATGCCTCTTCATCCTTCAGCCTCTTCCTCAGCCCCTCGAGTTCCTCCTTCAAGGAGTCAACCTCTTGACGAGCCTCGGCAGCCATCTTTATTGCGCCCTCCAACTTCGAGGAAGAAGACTTGACCTCCTTTTGCAATTGGGCTTTGTCAACTTCCAGAGAAGTATATTGGGAGGCAAAAGTTTCTAGAGATGATATGACAGCTCGCAAATCCTTAAAAATAAGGAAGAAACAGTTATCAGACGAAGAAACTAATCAAGATCCATTCGGGAGATGTTGCATTAAAATAGAAAAGACTTACAGGTTTCCCTGGAGAAGGAGCTGCGTCTGCGGCAGTCGAAGGAATATCCTTCCCCTTGGAAAGAGAAGAAGCATTCGACATCTGAGCCATGGGGGCTGCAGCAGGGGCCGAAGCCTCGGAAGCTGCAGGATTCGGCAGAACAGTGCTAGGTTTGACCTTCTTGAACGGAGGCTCGATGAAACCTTCGTCACTGCGAAAATGGAAATTGGCAAGGTCAAAAAGAGGATGTGAATGGCAAGGACAGAGCACAAATTCTGGGAAAGGAAGCAAGGACTTACAGATCGAAAAGATCATCTTCGTCGGCAAAGCCGCCGGATAGTCTCTTCAAAGGCGATGCTTCGGCCTCCTCCACAGCTGCATCAACAAAGGCAGCACGATCAGCGTCGTCATCATGCATTGACCCCGCTGTGTCGCTAATATCATTGGCGGGAGATTGAGGATTGTTAAAGGCAGCTTCGGGGTTCATTGGATCATCACGTTCATCTTTTGGGCTCGTGTTTTCTTCAACATGAAATCCTACGGGGACTGAGGAATCTCTTCCGTCAGAAGTATCATTCGACGGGTCTCGCAAGTGTTCTAGAGCTATGGGGATCTGTCGAAGTAAACAAATAAGGACGATGGCAATCACGATTGATCAAGAGAAACAACACAATGGGAATACAAAGGGGAAAATTTACCTCGATCGGCGGATGATCAGCATCAAATGGCAGACGGGAAGATATCAATGGGATTGAATCTTCCTGGCTGAAGAAAGTAAGGCGCCAAACTTCATCAAGCAGTTCCTTTTCGGATAATTCAGCGATGTTTATCCTAGTCTCATCCTTGGGACCCGAATACAACCACATCGGATGAGCCCTAACCATGATCGGCTGAACTCGACGCCTCAAGAACACAGCGGCCACCTCCGTGCCTACCATGGTCTGACCATCGGCTTCTTTGATCCGAAGAAATCTGTCAAATAACTTGTCGACTGTTGGTTTCTCATCGGGAGAAAGGATATTTTTCCAAGACTGCTTAGGCTTGGCTTCAAGAACATCGGAGAAGCGAGGGAGCTGGCATTCAATTGTTGAAGAGTCCCTAATATAGAACCACTTCAGCCTCCACCCTTGCACAGACTCTCTCATCGGAAAGTTGAAGTAGTTAACTTCTTTGCAAGCAACAAAACCAACTCCGCCAATAACAAAGGATCCGCCACTGCCGTTGTACCTTTTCACGAAGAAAATTTTCTTCCATAAACCAAAGTGTGGTTCAATGCCCAAAAACGCTTCGGAGAGGGTGATAAAAATAGCAAGGTGAAGGATTGAGTTGGGAGTCAACTGCCACAGTTGGATCTCGTAAACTCGAAGGAGGTGGCGAAGAATTTGTGAGCTGGGAGTGAAAGACCTCGATACAAGAAAGATAAAAACATCACGGTAAAACCAGCGGGGGGATTGGGCCGTGAAATCGCACCTGGGAGAATGACATTCCCCTTGTCAGAAGAAATCAATCCAAGGCTCCGAGCCTTCTTCTCATCGCGCTTTGTGGTTGTAGACGTCGGCCAATCGCCGGGATTGGGCCCAACAGTGGAGCTCGATGGCGCCGGAGCTGGGGGAGGAGCACCTGGAGCGCCTTTCTTTGGCGGATTTGGAGAAGCCTTGGCGGCGGCGCCACCGCTCGCAACACTGGTGGCCAGAGCGGAGTTCTTCTTCACCATTTTGAGATCCGAGGGAGATCTGGAAACGACGGTGGCGGCGCAGTGGTTATGGGTGAGGAAGATGAATGAAGAAGAGGAGGACGCAAGGATGGAATGTGGAAACGGAGGAATTTGCCCCGAAAGATTATAAAGTACAAGGAAACCTGAGGAATGAGAGGGCACGTGTCGTTGTTCCCAATTCATTAAAGGGACCTCTTTTCATCAATTGCTCGCGGAAATCGAGGAGACGCCTTGATAACTGTAAGCAAGTAGCGGTCATTTCTTAAAACAGAACCACGCAGAAGTAGGATGGGCCCAACAGGCCGTGTCCTGTCAGTCAGAATTTCAGCAGTGATTGAGTCATCAGTGATGTCGTGAAGCTTGTTTGAGGTATTCGAAGAAAAACCAAAACCATCGGGTGGTCAACTTGAGTCTATGCATGGATTGCAAGCATCCGCACCTAGACTCGGAGGCTACTCCCATCGGGAGCGCTGGACGCGCACCCGATAAACGTGAACTCGAAGATTTTCCTGCATAAGGTCGGGTGTGAAGAAATATTTGAAGAAAAGGACGGAATGCTGAGCTCGAATCTGCGCCCGGTCACAAGCGCCCGTGCCCAAACTCGGGGGCCACTCCCATCGGGAGCGCTGGACGCGCACCCGATAAACTTTTTTGCACTCCAGGATCATGTCCGGGGACTTGATTCTGTGTAGGGTAACGTTGTTTTGCCATCGGTAGTTAACCAACAAAGCTGGGCAAGTTACTCAATATCCTTTACTCATTAAACCTTACTGAAAAAATACAAGCCCCAATATGCATGTATCGGATGGCCTATGAAGACCTGCAGGAAACTTCGGCAGAAGAAGACATTCGAGTGGCACAACTTGAGTCTACACACGGATTGCAAGCATCCGTGTCTAGACTCGGGGGCTACTCCCATCGGGAGCGCTGGACGCGCACACGATAGAAGAAGATGAAGTTGTTACAAGATGGACAAGAACTATCAAGAGAGAAGAACATTCAGTGGAGGCATGCTTTAGTCTCTACCCGAAATATCTTCGGCTAGCCACTCGAGGACTACTGACGTGGGCATTACCCTTCGGGTAACTGGTATTGCCCTATCCTGTACGGCCCAACTGGAGGCTCATGAAGACAGCCGATGGCAAGGTGGGCCACTAGGGAGGTGCCGAAGAAGATTCCTTGAAGAACAAGACGAAGAGGAACCGAACAAGGAAAGTTTAGAGCTAGGTCTTTTGTAACCTAGTCGTACCGGACAGATCTCTTGAGACATGGCCCCCTATATAAGGGCCAGGAGAGGGGCTGCCGAGAGACACAATCAATCATAGCAACTTTAACCACCATAAGTCCAGAGCTAGGTTCCCGTAGCACTTAGCCTCTCGACGAGATCACAGCCGAAACCTTCGGCACCCCATTGTAACCCGATATTCTCATAATCAAGATCAGACAGGCAGGACGTAAGGGTTTTACCTCATCGAGGGCCCCGAACTTGGGTAAATCGCTCTCCCCGCTTGTCTGTTAACCGATGTCTCGTGTCAGCCTACAGGAATCCATCAACCCTAAGCCCCAATTGGAGGGCATTGCCGAGGAGTACCCTCGACAATTTCACACCTGCAAACTCCAATAAATTACGGGAACCGAATCGCTTAGGGGGCGGGGGAGGCAGAAGTAGAGATCTTACCAAGCTATACTACCAATTGGTGTGCGGAACAAATCCCGATCGTCGTGGGCGGCGGATCTGCCTGTGGCAGACTTTCCTGTGGTGGGTACAATGCGTGCGGACGAAATAAGTGCTGGAGCCGTGGTTGACGTGCAGCGCCGCAGTCCGTCCCGACGCCGCCGGGGGACAGAGCCGACGGCGCGACGAGGCGCGGCGATGGCTGCTCCGTCCGAGGGTGGGGAACGAGCTGCCAGCGGTTCTCCGGTGACTAATGAGATACACAACACTAGGTTCCAGCCATGTTTAGCATAAAATTCACTTTAGATTAAGCTGCGAAAATAGACACCTGATGGGTCTAGCTTAAGAAAAATTAATTAGCGAACTTGTTGCTTCTCTCTATCATATTCTCTAAATAAATAGACGACCCCACTGGTCATTGGCTGCGGCAGCCCCACAGAGCGGCAATATATGTCTTTTCCTGAAAAATAGACGACCCCACTGGTCATTGGCTGCGGAGGCCCCACACAGCGGCAATATATGATTTTCTCTAAATAAATAGACGACCCCACTGGTTAATGGCTGCGGCAGCCCCACAGAGCGGCAATATATGTCTTTTCCAGAAAAATAGACGACCCCACTGGTCATTGGCTACGGAGGCCCCACACAGCGGCAATATATGATTTTCTCTAAATAAATAGACGACCCCATGGTCATTGGCTGCGGAGCCCACACAACGGCAATATATGTCTTTCCTGAAAAATAGACGACCCTTGGTCATTGGCTGGAGGCCCCACACAATGGCAATATATGATTTTCTCCAAATAAATAGACGACCCCATGGTCATTGGCTGCAGCCCCACATAGCGGCAATATATGTCTTTTTCTGAAAAGTAGACGACCACACTGGTCATTGGCTGGCGCCCTATAGAGCGGCCTCATTTGTCATTGGCACCGCGTATAAAATCATGAAATAAAACGGCCCACACGTCAGCGATAGATGGACCCTACCCCGTCAAAGACGAGACGGTCGGGAGGAGCTGCCCCCGTGCCCCCACCCGGTCGGACTAACGGTCAAGGCCTCGACCTGACGGCGAACGTTCCAGCACTTTGAGTGTTTCAAACTAGAGGGGGGAGACTGAGGAAAAACTAAGGAGCTGGGGAAAACTGAGTACAACTAAGCACCCGAGGGCACGAAAATAGAAATCCCTATTTAATAATCCCATCTCTCATATCAATAGCAGCACCAACAGTTCTAATAAACGGTCTTCCCAAAATAATTAGACAAGAAGCATTGCATTCAATATCCAAGATAACAAAATCAACGGGGACACGGTTATTATTAACCATAATAAGAACATTATTAACTATCCCCAAAGGTTTCTTTGCAGCAATATCAATAAGATGAACATCCAAATAACATTGTTTCAATGGTGGCAAATCAAGCATATCATAGATTTTTCTAGGCATAACAAAAATACTTGCACCAAAATCACATAAAGCATTGCAACCAAAGACATCTAATTTAATCTTAATGATGGGCTTCCAACCATCTTCTAACTTTTTAGGAATAGAAGCTTCACGTTTTAATTTCTCCTCTCTAATTTGCATGAGAGCATTTGTAATATGCTTCGTGAAAGCCATATTTGTAGCACTAGCATTAGGACTTCTAGAAAGGTTTTGTAGGAACTTAATTACTTCATAGATATTGCAATCATCAAAATCAAACTCATTATTATCAAAGGTATGGGGACTATTGTCTCCCATACTCCAAATAATTTCAGCACACTTATCATAAACAATTTCAGTGGTTCTAGGCAATTTTGTAGAAGGAACGAGGACTTTTCCTACACCAATTATTTTACCATTAATAGTAGGAGGGTGTCTAACATTTGAAACTTCATTACTATTGGTGGTGGTGATGGTACAAATTTTAGTCAAATTATTATTTCTAGCAATTTCATCTTCTCTTTCCCACCTAGCATGCAATTCCGCCAACATCCTAACATTTTCATTAATTCTAACTTGAATGGCATTCAAAGTTTTACTTTCTTTAAAATAATGAGGCATAACCTTTAATTTAAGAAATTCAACATCATGAGCAAGGCTATCAACTTTAGAAGCAAGAACATCAACTTTGCCAAGCTTTTCTTCAATAGTTTGATTAAAAGTAGTTTGTTTACTAATAAAGTCCTTAAGCATGACTTCGAGATTAGAGGGTGCACTTCTATTATTGTTGTAGGAATTGCCATAAGATTTTTCGTAAGCGTTACCATTATTCGAAGGATATGGCCTATAATTGTTGCTACCAAAGTTACTCCTATAAGCATTGTTGTTGAAATTATTGCTTTTAATGAAGTTCACATCAATATGATCTTCTTGAGCAACCAAAGAAGCTAACAGAATATTATTTGGATCAACATGTGCTTTACCATTAACAAGCATAGACATAATAGTATCAACTTTATCACACAAAGAGGAGGTTTCCTCGACATAATTTACCTTCTTACCTTGTGGAGCTCTCTCGGTGTGCCATTCAAAATAATTTATCATCATATCATCAAGTAGTTTTGTTGCAACCCCCAAAGTAATGGACATAAAGGTACCTCCAGCAGCTGAATCCAGAAGGTTTCTTGAAGAAAAAATTAGTCCTGCATAAAAAGTTTGGATGATCATCCAAGTAGTCAGTCCATGAGTGGGACAATTCTTTACCAAAGATTTCACTCTTTCCCAAGCTTGAGCAACATATTCATTATCAAATTGTCTAAATTTCATTATGTCACTTCTCAAAGATATAATCTTAGCAGGAGGATAATATTTTCCAATAAAAGCATCTTTGCATTTAACCCAAGAATCAATACTATTTCTAGGCAAAGATAGCAATCAATCTTTAGCTCTCCCTCTCAAAGAGAAAGGAAACAATTTCAGTTTTATAATGTCACCATCTACATCCTTATACTTTTGCATCTCATAAAGTTCAACAAAATTATTAGGGCTTTCTATTTTCGTGCCCTCAGGTCCTTAGTTGTACTCAGTTTTCCCCAGCTTCTTAGATTTTCCCCAGTTTTCCCAAGCCCTTGTCTAAAACCCGCAGAAGGAGCTCGGACGGGAGGATTCCCATTTAGTTGAACGTCCCGTGTTGACGTGTGGGGCCGCGTCGCGTGCGGTTGGTAGAAAGGGGCCGCGTGGGAATGGACGAGACCGCGTTTGGTTGTATGTGAGAGCTGGGTTTTGTCTCTCTCGGCCCAAATTTGCATTTTTAAGAGCGCCTTTTCCCCTCTTTCTCTCTCTACCTTTTTCACCAAATTAGTATCAAATCTAGAGAAGCTTCTGTTTCTGTCTTTCTTCAATTATTTGTTCCTTTTGGCCCTCGTTTTTTGCCCAATATGGCAGCAAATCTAGTAGCAAATCTAGAAGCTAGTATATTATAAATTCACAGCAGCATAATAAATCCAGAAAACTAATTATAATACATAAACTGCATACAACATCCAAAAGCAGCCAATAACGTTGTTAATATTTATGACAAACTAAGCTGAAAAAAAATACAAGACGCACGCAATGTATGGCCAACATGAAGATTAGGATAGCCCATGATGAATGAATCTGTTCTTCATTCCTCATATATTTCTTCGTCGCTCAATTCGTGCATCATCCCAAGGAAATATTCATTGAACTCCTTCCGTCTGCACTGTGCAGCCAATACATCCTCCAAACTGTATGGCCTTTGTTCATTTCTCAGACCGTAGTTTTCTATTCTATCCACACGTAGTGGCCACTCATCCCAAGCCTTTGTATCATGAAAGTACTCTCTGATATAACCCAAATCCGCGTAGTAGATGCAACCAGGTCGAAGTGTCAGGTGCACTCTGGTGTCGACGGAGATACACCGGATATAATGCACGAAGAAGGCACGACGCCAATGTTACGACCGCATGGAGAGAGCGGCTCTGAGTGTCCACACGGTACACCAATGGTTGGTCTTCCTCCAAAAGCATGTTGTCCAACAACACAAGCAGCAGATCACCATCCGACTTCACAAGGTAGAACTTGTCATTTCCAAGTTTGAAATGAAATTAGTGTCTCCATCTTGACAGTGCTCGCGCGCTGCTCCAACTGTACATTGGTGCACACTAATTGTCTGACCGCAGAATTGTCCACGGCTATTGCATACAATTCACCATTGAACGGGGTAATACAACACAGAGAATGGTGTTCGATCGAAAACCTTCCTTCTCCCCAATCTTCATCTATATCCTTAGTTGGAGTGCTCTCATCGACCCAAGCAATTCCCTCCGGGTAATATGCGGAAACGAAGACCATAGTCGGGGTTTCATTACAGTGACTGAATCCAGAAAAACAGATGGCATCTGCGCCTCAAACATAGTGTTCGATGTCTTTGTGAGTGGGTTCAGAAGCCGTATCTTGTGCGGCTGGTTCTTCTGGGCAAACACGATGACGCCACGGCAAAAGCCAACGAAGTAGTATCTAAAATATATTGATGAATATAACATTCAGCACTAAGATGTTTACGATTGAAAATAAAAGGGAATAGATTAACCCTATAGATATGGAGGAATTTGAACCTTGCATTAACTTCTGATAGATCTATGGTGACGTAGCGGGATGTGCCGAGTTGGAGGAAGGTGAACTCAGCGGCGCGTGGAAGGACGTGGTCTACCATGATCCATTCGTGCAGGTGCACGTCGGGCTCTGTAAACCTGAGCGCCAATTTCTACAGACTTGCCTCATAGCAGAGTAGGTGTCCACGTACTCCTCGTTCGCCAGTAAGCATTCGCCTATCTTGTGAAGTGGTCCGTAAGCCATGAGAGAGGCCTAGTTCACGGAGGCATCGCGCTTGGATGCACCACCCTCGGAGGCGACGGGCTCGACGGCGACGGCCTCAGATGCGATGGGCTCGGATGCGACGGGCTCGATGCGATGGGCTCGGATGCGACGGGCTCGGAGGCGATAGGCTCGAAGGCGACGGCCGCTGGCGCATTCTTCTTCTCCATCGCCGGCAGGGGAGCGCGCGTACATCGGTTGGGGTTTTTTCCTTCGATTTGGAGAAGTTGATGGGACGTGAGAGGCGTGGTTTCGTGCATGAGCGAGAATGAGACGTACTGTGTGCAGAGGGAGGGAGAGAGGGCTTACGCGTCCTAAATGCGACCCGTGTCCTACGCGTCCACTATTGCACGTCTGCACGTCTTCGACTTCTGCACCGCGACACGCCTCAACAATTGCAGGTCTTCCACTTTGGACTGCAACACGCGTCCTCGAGTCTAACCCTGAAATTTTAGATATACTCAGGTATACCCTCGAGTCTTATACTAGCCTTTTTGTGTGCTCAGTTTTCCCCTTGAGTGCTAATACTGGCTAGTGCAATATACTCAGTTTTACCCTCAAGTGGTTGGTCAACAGAGAGTCAACAAATGGGATTAACTAGTTAAATGAGTCATTTAATGTGCAAAAAATTCAAAAAAAGAGTGACACTTACTCATGCAGTATTCTTACGCGACCTGCCACGTTGGGAACCATAACAATCATAGATAAATCAAGTTTTACCACAAATTGCCACTTCTCAAATCACCTAGTAGCTATAAAGATGCATGGCTTTCCACAATAAGCCCTTCCCAAAACAGCTTTCCCCAAAATATACTTTGTCTGAATGAGACCACAATTCACTCATGTATATTTGTATTGCAAATAGTTTGAGGTAGGCCAAGATGGGTTTCATTGTACAAAATACACATTTTCCATTTTTTAAATATCATATTTGAATCCCTTAGTCTGTTTACTACTCAGGTGCCCTTGGTTTCTTGATACTACTCAGTTTTGCCCTCTCCCTTCACAAATTCTCACAGACGTCCAACATTGACCTGATTGGTCTAGCCCATGTCACGCAGATTGTGCCCACCCACCGTTGATCGTATGATCTAACGGGAAGGATAACCCCCCTCTCTCTCTCTCTCTGGTCGGGGCCACCACCATCTCTCTCTCTCTGTCGGCGGTTAGCTTCCACCCTCTATGTATGCTAAAGGGCGGTTACCCAGTACGCTAAAGTTTGGTTTTCTGCATTATTTTCACGCGCTAAATTATAAACTCTTTTAGGCATTATTTTTCACGCAAAAAATGATAAACCATCACCGATTTCTTGTAGCCATTAATTTTCACGCAAAAAAGATAAACCATCACCGATTTGTTGTAGCCATTACTTTTCACGCAAAAAATGATAAACCATCACCGATTTGTTTTAGCCATTACTTTTCACGCAAAAAATGATAAACCATCACCGATTTGTTGTAGCCATTAATTTTCACGCAAAAAATGATAAACCATCACCCATTTCTTGTAGCCATTACTTTTCACGCAAAAAATGATAACCATCACCGATTTGTTGTAGCCATTACTTTTCACGGAAAAAGTGATAAACCATCACCGATTTGTTGTAGCCATTACTTTTCACGCAAAAATGATAAACCATCACCGATTTCTTGTAGCCATCCCTCCGGTCTTATTTAATTGACTCAAATTTAGTATAAAGTTGTACTGAATCCGAGTCAATTAAAAGAAAATGATAAACAATCACCGATTTCTTGTAGCCATTACGGTAAAATGATAAACTATCACGAATTACCATTTCTTTTAGGCATTACTTTTCACGGTAAAATGATAAAATATATCACGTAGTTCCATTTCCGTCAAGATAGTCCGCATTACTTTGTTTTGTTGAGATATAAACCCCCACAATGGTCATCTCCTCCTTAATTTATTGTGTAAACCCCCACAACGGTCATCTCCTCCTTAATTTATTGTGTAAACCCCCACAACGGTCATCTCTCCCTTATAAACCCCCACAACGGCCATCCCTTGTGTCAATAGGTTCTGCCTCTCACTTCTTCGTTCACATACACTTGATTCATTGCCATGGATCCCACGTCTCGGACGCCGACCGGAAGGGGAAGGGGAAGAGGAAGAGGAAGGGGAAGGGGAAGGGGCAGCCGGGGTGGTGGATCATCATCATTGCCACCACCACCGTCAACACTGCCATTGATCATAGAGGAGTTCTTCATTATCGTCTATGAAGACCCTTTGGTCAAGAAGGTACGTACGCGTTCCCACATATATGATGCATGTGATTAATTATGGGCATGTTCTAAAAAACATTTAATTTCAAACGATAGGCGCTCGATCTCTTTGCAGGCTCTCCCAAAAAAGTTTGTGGACTATCTTGACGGCCAGGAGCCAGCTAAGGTGTATCTGCGAGCAGCTGACTGCGGTCCTCGTCTCTGGACCGTGGAGGTCCTATTTGACGGACAAGGCCGGATGTACCTCGACAAGGGCTGGGAGAATTTTGCCATCGCGCACGGTGTGGATTTCAGATGCTTCCTACACTTCAAATATGAAGGCGATAATGTGCTCACAGTGAAGGTGTTCGATGGAACAATGTGCAGGAAGTACTACTACTAGGACGATGAAGATACTGACGATGAAAGCGACGACGACGTGAAGCCATGCATCCATCCCCTTTAGATAAGGGGACTATGACCAAGAATATATATGTAGCTTCATATGCATCGATTTAGAGATCTAGCTATTTTCTAATATTATGCATGTAAAAATAATATCGCAATTTCCACCATGATTCGAGCACCACAGCCTCCAAACGATGCCGATGCCGATATCGGCATGGTCAGAACGGCTATGCTCGCCGCCACTGCTAGGTCACCGTCGGGATGCACCATGTTTAGCATATGATTCACTTTAGATTAAGCTGCGAAAATAGTCACCTGCCATTGGCTGAGGCGGCCCCACATAGCGGCTCTATATGATATTCTCTAAATAAATAGACGACCCCAGTAGTCATTGGCTGCGGAGGCCCCACAGAGTGGCAATATATGATTTTCTCTAAATAAATAGACGACCCCACTGGTCATTGGCTGCGACAGCCCCACAGAGCAGCAATATATGTCTTTTCCTGAAAAATAGACGACCCCACTGGTCATTGGCTGCGGCAGCCCTATAGAGTGGCCCCATTTATCATTGGAAGCACCGCATATACAATCAGGAAATAAAACGTCCCACACGTCAGCGATAGATGGATGGCTACCCGTCAACACGAGACGGTCAAAGAGGAACTGCCCTCTGTATAGCCCCACCCGTCAGATTAACGGTAACGGTAAGGCCTCTGACCTGACGACAACCCTCCTGTTTGAGCGTCTGCGAGGGGTTTCAAACTAGAGGGAGGGGAAAACTGGGGAAAAGTTAAGAGGCTGGGGAATACTAAGCACAACTAACGAATCAGGGGCACGGAAATAGAAATCCCAAATTATTAAGGTGAGAAGCGGCATCATCAGCACTAATACCAGAAAATTGCTCTTTCATGACAAGATTTAACAAAGCAGATTTAATTTCATAGAAAGCTGCTTCAGGAGTAGGTGGAGCAATAGGTGTACAAATAAAATCATTGTTGTTTGTGCCAGTAAAGTCACACAACTTAGTATTTTTAGTAGAATCCATTTTAGCGAAATGAAAACTAAGCAACAGAAATAACAGCTACAATAGAAACTAATTTTTTTGTGTATTTGATATAAAGAAGCAAACAAGAAAAAATAAAGTAAACTAAGCAAAACAATAACAAAGTAAAGAGACTGGAGATGAGAGAATCCCCTTGAAGAAATCCTCTTTCTCCCCGACAACGCTGTTAGAAAACAGTCTTGATAGTGCTTATCGTAACGCAGACTTCACACTGTTGGGGAACCCCAAGATGAAGGTATGATGAGCACAGCAGCAAGTTTTCCCTCAGTAAAAAACCAAGGTTTAATCGAACAATAGGAGAAAGGCGTGGCTTCTGAAGGTGTTGCTAGCTGACTATTGGTAGGGCGCACTACCGGCGTCAGCAACAACGTGGAACCTGCACACAACACAACCAAAGTACTTTACCCCAACTTACAGTGAGGTTGTCAATCTCACAGATTTTGCTGAACACAAAGGATTAAACGTATCGAGTGGAAAGAGATGTTTGCAGTAATTAAAGAGAACAATGCTTGCGGAAAGTAAATAGAACAGGATTGCAGTGGATGAATTTATCAGTGTAAAGGAAAGGACCGGGGTCCACAGTCGCGTCCTCCAAAGCGGCCCTCAAAGGTTTTTGAGGCGCATCAGACATTTAATCGGCCCCAGTCGCGCGTCCTAAAGGCCTTTTCCACCCGGCGCAGCCCAATACGCTGTCCGGTTCCCGAGGCCGTTCCCGCTCCATAGGGGAGGCTCCGGGCGCGTCGGACATAGCGAGAAAATAGGTGGGTACCCACCTGTCAACGACCACATCCAGAACAGTTGGTTCCCACCTTTAGTTCTCATCGCGCCTCCCTCCCGCCTCCCACCCTCCACTGTCGTTCGATTTGCCGGCCGTCTCGACAACCAATATCTCCTGAGTCGGGCACCGCTGTGACGGTTGGCTCCCTCGTCGTCCTTTTCGCTGCCCCCGCTTCGCCAACGTGTCCTAGAACGCACCGGCAAATCCCCCTCCTTCGCGCACAGAAGGTGTTATGCGGCTTGTCTGGTAGGCGCGACAGGTTGCTGTTCGTTGCCTCCTCTGCCGTGGATGAATTTTAACTATTTGTTTTGCTTCAGAAATGGATACTGAGGATGAGATGATCGTGCAAATGATGGAGGACGAGCAAGCCTTCGATGACGACCTTCGGGAGCATTTTTCGATCATCGCGTCCCTCCAAACATGCTTGACGCTGACACGGAGAAGAAGAAGAGGCTACGCTGTGGAGGTTCAAAGCCGGGAAGAAAGAAGTCGAAGCCCCTACACAGGATGGAGGGGCATACCATGCTGCACAACGACTACTTCGCAAATAGCGCAACACAGGCTGCCAATTTTTGGAGTCGGTATAGGATGAGCAAGGGTTTGTTCATGAATATCCTCTACGGCGTTCGAGATTTCGACCCCTACTTCAAGCTGAAGCATGACGTTGTTGGCACGGTCGGGTTCTCGTCGATTCAGAAGTGCACCGCCGCCATGAGGATGCTTGCATACGAAGCACCTGCTGATACACATGACGACTACCTCTACATGAGTGAGTCTATTGCCATTGCATGTATAAGATTTGTCGAACTGTGGTGGGAAAGTTTGGCAAGTACTACTTGACTACTTGAGAGGGCCAACTGAAGAAGAGACTGCAAGGATCATGGCCCAAAATGCAGCGAGAGGATTCTCTGGGGTGCTTGGGAGCATTGATTGTTGCACTCGTCATGGAAGAACTGCCCGTTTGGTTGGCAAGCTATATACAAAGGGCTTCATGGATATTGCAGTGTGGTGCTTGAAGTTGTGACAAATTATGACCTATGGATTTGGCATTTTTTCTTTGGCACGGCGGGATCACACAATACATAAACGTGTTGGAACGGTCTCC
The DNA here is from genome assembly GCA_030979885.1 of Lolium multiflorum. Lineage (NCBI taxonomy): Eukaryota > Viridiplantae > Streptophyta > Magnoliopsida > Poales > Poaceae > Lolium > Lolium multiflorum. Next base: position 236,866,560 of record CM061750.1, on the reverse strand, counting down.
GGTGTTTAGCAAACTAGTGGAAGGTCATGCTCCACCATGCAATTATGAGATCAATGACCACCAATATACCAAAGGTTATTATTTAGCTGACGGTATATATCCGAAATGGGCGACTTTTGTCAAAACAATTCCGGTGCCATCAGGTTATAAGAATTGCCACTTTGCTTTGCGACATGAGGCTTGCAGGAAGGATGTCGAGCGGGTATTTGATGTGCTTCAAGATCAATTTGCTATTGTTCGGTACCCTGCTCTAAGCTAATATCACGATCAAATGTGGGAGGTGATGCAGGCTTGCGTGATCATGCACAACATGATCATTGAGGATGACCGCAAGAATCGAGTCAGAAAAAATGTTGGTCCCCATGAGTGTTAGGCCCTCTTGCGGAGGTTGATCATGAGGTGCCTGCAGATTTTGCTGATTTCCTAGCCATGCACGCAGAGATCCATGACAACAATGTTCACGAGCAACTTCAACATGATCTCGTTGAGCATCTGTGGAGGGTCATAGGATTATCAGCAAATGCGGCGGCGCCTTGATCTAGCCTGACTTATTATATTTGTTTCGTTTTTTATTGTTTGTTCTATTTTAATTTGGAAACAATTTTTGCAAACATATTTATTTGTATGCTATGTTTAATAAATTGGTTGTGTTTTTCGAATAGTCTAAAAAAAATAGGGCCTCGTTTGGGGGCGCGACTAGGCAGCGACATCCCTAAACGCGGCACCAAACATTAACGTACTCTAAAAGCTCGATCCTGCGTGATTTAGGAGCCGCTTCAGGAGACGCGACGGAGACGTGACTGGAGATGCTATAATGAATTTATTTTCTAGCATCAGCACACTCCTTTGGACGGTGGAGAGTTAGGTTCCAAAGTGATCAGTCTTACATAGGTTCAAGGTTAAGGCCACCTTAGTTCAACTCTTTATCTGGGTGTTTCATTTTTGTTGTTTAGTTCCATGTCTCCTTCTGACTTTTTCCCTCCCTAAGCCATAAGTGTACTTTGTGGCATGTGTTTTTTGTTTTAATATAAAATTTACATGTAGAGACTTTCCCTACAGTGAAGTGGTAAAATAAACCCAGTCCCAGTGCCCTAAAACATCAACCATATAGTCCGAGCAATTCGGCGCGTATCAAGCTGCTGATGGACCATGCATCGGGGAGGACGGAGGAATGACACCATAGAACATAATTTTATAGTGTCTTTATTCAATATTCTAGTTATTGATTTTTCTCATTGGTTGGTCACGATTAGTAAGATTTGGCTTCTATTTTGAATTCTGAATTTGCAAAAATATTGATGATCTCATCACTTTGTATTTGAATGCATACAAATAATGGTCACATGATCCTATTGTTGTATTATGTGACGATTATTTGTATGCATCATGTTTTATCATTTTCGTGTAGCTTGAAACACAAAGAATTATGCATTGAGATTTTGCGCACTTGGAGGATACATGATCACACTTTCTTTCCAGAATTTTTTGAAATTTGTACATCTAATTTTCAATTTTTTAAACTTGTAAATATAGTTTCCATTTTTTAAATTAAAGCAACCTATATAATTGTTCTTAGTGAAAATTCTGTGGTGCTCCAACACAATGTAATACCAACTATAGATTTTTTCGGAGGACAAATTATAAAGTTAGAGAGTAGAGACGCCGCACTTCAAAGAAGTATGATATTTCCTCTGTCTGGAAAAAGATGTAATACATTTGAATTTGGACAAATTTGCTTTATCATTTTCGGGATGGAGTGAGGATCCATGATTCGATCAAAAATCAGGTCATTCACTTATAAACCTACTAGGTAGAAATGTCTTTTTTTCTTATAATTGCAAAGGCCCATTTTCCTCCAAATTTGCTTCGTAAAATGTTCGACCGAAGAATGGCCAACTGGTGATCTTCATAGTGCGTCTTGAATTATTCGAGAGATTTTATAATTTGCCAAACTTTTTTGACGTTTCTATTATTTGCCATGTAACCACCACTCATTGTGTGGTGACTATGTAGAAAATGATAGAGGTTCGGTGAAAAATGTGTCAAATTATAAAATATTTCGAATTATCCCAACGACAGCTAAAAAAATTCCCAACAATTCCTTTTCCCCTATACTGTAGCAGTCTGCAAAGTCTTACCCCTCCTTTGAATCGATCGATCCCGTTGGTCGATCCTCCCTTTCGATCGTCGATTGTCGCTGGAAGATCCCACTCAATCCCAACGCCCTCCATCCAGTTCGCTTGCCTCGACGCCCCCCTGGTCGGGTAGGACTACTGGCATCCGGGCGCCGGCAGCAGCGCAGGTAAGGCTCCCTTCGTTCCATTCCCTTTCACTTTTCTCCCCAGATTCTTCTCTTAGTAAACCCTAGGTTTGATATGGTGGAATTATCTTTGACCCTACGTTCTGTATCTGAGAGCCCAATTTGTTTTGTCAAAAAATGGATGTACCAATTGATTAGCTCACAAAATCATTCTCGTGAAAAAGATTCGAGGTACATTTGTTTGCGAGAGAGTATTTGAGATAAAGAAAGAGAGTACAGAACTGTGTCTACTCTTCTCATGGAGAGGGCAGCCGGGCTCAGGAACGGAGCTGTGTTTTCATCTTTTGATGTATTTCTGTTGCAATAGACCAATAGTCGGCCTGTGTCGTAAAGTTACAAATGATAAACTAGGACATCTTTTGATGTACTTCCAGGGCAACTTAAAAAGATGCTTGCAAACTAGGGGAAACTACAAATGTCTGTCAAGTTTGGGAAATTTTCGCCTCCAGATTGTATCAATGCAATGGCTGTGCAAGTCTTTTGTGTAGTACTGAAGAGAAAAAACATTGTATGATTCTTAAAATCCAAACACTAGGTAACTTAAAATCCATACACTAGACCACATGGAATATTATGGCGTGGAGGTCTTACTGAACATAGGTACATATATACTCACAGCTAGGTAACTTAAAATGGAGATGTGAATTTTAAGCATGTTTTTTTCCCATCCACATCTGTATAATGATGCATCATACCATATGATTATGTCATGCTTTCATAAGACAAGAGGCTATGTGAACGGAAACCATGATACTTCGTCCACTCATAACCCCTAGAATCGATGCAGTCAAATCATTCTAATTCAACCAACGATGCCATTATGAGTATGTGGATTACATATATGGAAAGGAAAATGGTATGCTTGGATTTGAGTAATCCTTTCATAAATCATAACTTCTTTTTATAACTTATGCAAAATATAGAGCAGAAAACTTAGTGGTTGAAACTGCGTCTTCTTGACTTTGAAATGTAAAAAATACATTTCGTTTATTGATATAGATCGTGTACAATAGATCTCAAAGAAAAATATATTAGGAACAATTGGAGTAAATCATTTAGATGTTGAAATTTACGGGAATCTGCCTTGTGATGCATAAGGTTACAAAAACCCAAATTTATTAACTATTTTTTCATTGTGTTTTACCTGTTCTTTCTGCTAATTTCAAATTACATGTAGAATTGAACTCCTGATGGGCTTCACTGAAAAACCTTGATATACGTTTTCTTAGTAATATGATGAGATTTGAGCCTGTTCCCATGGAAGATTGCACATGAAATGCTTAATGTCCGTTGCCTGGCATTAATGTACTGTAACATATTTTAGATGGCTTCCGATTTGGATAACTTCAGTTTTCTAAACCGACACCATCAATATGTCATATGTAATGTCATTATCTTGACTGCTTAAATGTTTAATGCAACCTATATTGGCAAAACAGGTACTTTCAGTTATTTGTATTCCGAAAAGTGTACTTTCGAGTTATCTTCATTCATTGGTGGTGCTTTCACATTTTTTTATTTCAAATTTCATATTAAAAGTCAATCATACTCTTTCGTCTTATGTTTATTACTTTGGTAAATTGTCTACATGTATTCACCGTTTGTGTTCCCACTGTAGATAGATACTGCATTATGACGGCCAGACGCAGCGTTCCTTATTCTGTTCTTCCCACAGAGGACAAGGATGAAGACAATGTTGATCGTCGGTTCACATACACTCCAAAATCCTTGAGGAGGATCCCCTGGAAGTCAATTGCCCTAGCATTGTTCCTCCTCCTCCTAGGAAGCTCTCTTCTGTTCCTTTCATATTTTATATCCACAGGTCACATGGAAGGTGATAGCTCTCAGGTGTATGGTTTACTGTTCCTGGGTATCCTAGCCTTTCTTCCTGGTACGCTAATGTCTATCCCTTCAGTTACCGTAATGAGATTGATATGTGACTATTTCATATTCCAGTATGAGTATTTTCTTCCTCAAATTATTCCATGAAAATTTAGACTGCTACCTTCAAACGTGTGCCTTCTCATTATGTACACTTCCTATAAAAACAATGGCCACTTCCATCACTTGGAATAAGTTATGTAATATAAGATACATTGTTTATATGTAACCATTACTGGTAGTACACTCTTACATTGAGATTCACTGTTTATGGTCATAGGAAATTGACAGATACCCTTACCGTTAAGGGTTTTGATAGGCAACAGGTATACTTATAACATAAGATGAAGCAGGTCCACATCTCAATTATTATGTTGATAACAGAAGTTTCCCTACTCTTCTGAATCATAACTATTACGTGGAAAATAAATCTTTTCTTGCTCCTTAGCATCTCAATTAACAGATTGTCCGTGGAAAATTATGTCCTTTGGTTTGGTTGCAGAAAAAACATTTGTAGAACTGTTCTGTTTTCCATAAGAGCCAGCAATTTTGACATGTACATATTTACATTATTCTGCAGGATTTTATGAGACTCGAGTTGCTTACTATTCATGGAGAGAAGCACCAGGGTACACATTTGCATCCATTCCAGATTATTAAGCCTTCGATTTTAACTCATCAACTGGGCCGTAAAGATATTGAACACCAAGGACAAAAACATGAAACTTCATGGAGAACCAGATGAGCACTTAGTGTTAGTACTGTAAACAGTTAACATGTAGATGAAGTCACCTTATGATTACTGTGTCACATAATGTGTTGCTTCATCAGGGAAGCAAGACAAGAATAATTTACATTTGCTGCAGAGCTAATGCTACTTTCTTGTCTTTGTTTGTTGCTATTTAGACTTCTGCTTCTTAGCTACCTCATTTATTAGTTTCATGGTTCTGGTATGTTAATCAACACATATATTCTTAAGAGTTTTCTTCTGTTTTCCTTGCTGTAGTTATTATATACTTATCTGCTTTTTCTGTCACTTGCACAAGCATTGTGTAGTTCCTCTCAATGCTGATACGTGAATTGTATGTAAGTATGCTCTCACCAATATTCTTATGCGTTTTAGTCTGTGACAAAAGATGTGATGCATTCTTTGGTTTCAAATGACCATACTGCTAGTCCGGTACAACAGAATTTCCTTGTAAGATTGATATGCAATATGCAGACATATTCTGCTAAAAGAATAACCAGTTCATCCTTAATCCTGAATATGTGACACTGAACACCAAGGTTGTCTACGGAATCCTAATTGTGAGAATGAGCATGAGACATGCTATCAGTTTTGGTCGTTTTTTGGGGCTCAGGACAACACAAGTTATGGCCCTGTGTTTTTTATGCATCTCAGATATATCTTGACAAATTTGACTCCTGTACATGAGCTAAAACGCACCAATTGTTCATTGTAACTAGCAAACAAGTCAATTCAAGATCACGAGCTAACCAAAGGAATCACAAGCCATGAAGCTCTTCCAGTTATCAACACCCCCCAACAGTCTCCATGCTCAACAGCTCAGTGTTTGTTGTTAGGGAACTGAGGTACTATGTGACATTGTGATTACAAATACATTCTGGAGCAGAACTCAGGAACTTAATCTTGTTGGCCTTGCTGGTGCAGCTCCAGTTCTGTTATTGTCTTTGGAGCTGGAATGGGTAACTGCGCTCTTTGTTGATGGATGTGTTCTTGTTGATTTTGGCGATAGAGGGGACAAACTTCTGGCACTGGCTCTGGATGGTTCTGGATGGTTCTGGATGACTCTAGATGTTTTTGGCGATAGGGAGTTTCCATCGCTCGCTCTAGAGGTTGATAGAGATTTGGATAACTCGCCGAGTGATGCACGGCGAGGCAACCTGACTGGAGCTGATGTGCCCTGCTGCATATCTGGCCGAGCAACTGGCACTGCTCTGTGGGCTTTGGAACCAGCCAGTGGCGATCTTCCTGGAGATGAAGGCGGTGATATGCCATGTTTATTTGCTTGGGGTGACGACGAAGAAGCAGCTATGTGAAATCCGGAGCTAGGACGAGATGTGTTGACACCAGGGAGTGAAGTCATAGTCCTGATCTTTCCTGAGGAAGCAATAGTTGCCGTTTCTGAGATTACTGGCAACGACAAGGATTTCTTCATAACGGCTGTTCGACGAGGAGTGTCTACGACTGATGATACTGTTGCCTCTTGTTTTTGTGTTTTCCCAGTCATAGGGTTCTCAGAGGGACGAGTAACTGGTTTCTTATTTTTATCCAATGGACTATGGCTGCCTTTGCTGTCTTGTTGATTTAGCTCTCGGCCCAGAGGACTCGGTGCAAACGATGGAGTTGTGTGCCGGGTGAAAACTATTTGTTTTACCTCTGACCTTGTGGCAGTGCCATTTGCAAAATTCTTTTGAGCCGTCGAATCTCCCCTTGCTTGTTGTTGAGAACTATGCTTCAAGTGTTCCTTAGAAAGGTTAGATGTTCGTCTTGCTTGAGCTGCCCCTTGCTTCAACCTGTTAGCAATGTCATATTCTTTGGGAGGAGATGAAGTTGTCTTTGCTTGAGGCGTACTGCCCCTGGAGCTAGAAGTAGCAACAAGTGCCCCCTTTTGTGAGGCTGCTCTATTTGATATTGCAGGATTCTTATCATCTGATCCAGTATCTTTCCTGATTTTCTTTCTAATGATGGGAACTGGTGAGATAATGGCAGCTTGTTTCTGCCTAGTTTTTCTCATAGGCTGGTGGTTTAGGGCTCCATATGCTGCCTCATTGCTTTGGCTGACTTCATTGCCGCCTTCTTGCATGGGAATCTGTCCTTCAGGGACTGCTCCATGTGCACTTGTGTTAATTTGAGAACTAATTGGCATCTCTTCATCCATATTACTTGTGGGGACAATTGGTGGAATAGAACTGCTGCTTCCAACTTCCAGTAGATCAGCTTGTTTCTGCCTAGTTTTTCTCATAGGCTGGGGGTTAAGGGCTCCATATGCTGCTTCCTTACTTTGGCTGACTTCATTGACACTACTTGTACTACCGGCTCTACCGCCATCTTGCATGGGAATTAGTCCTTCTGGGATTGCTCCTTCTTGTGCACTTCTGTTATTTTGGCAACTAGTTGACATCTCTTGATCCATACTTCTTGTGGGAACAATTGGTGGAATAGAACTGCTGCTTCCAACTTCCAGTAGATAACTTGTTTCCCCTAATCTAGGATCTTTGCTTTGTCTAGTAACATTCCCTCCATGGATCAGCCCATCCTCATCATCAGTGCTAATACCTCCTTTCTCTTCGGAACTATTACTTGCGCTATCTGATGCCCCGATATCATCATCATCTCCTCTCTCTTCTGAACTACCGCTTGCACTGTCTGAAGCTCCGGTTTCACTCCCCTCTGTGTGGAGATCTGCCTCTTGACTGTAACCTTGTCGTGAAGTTTCGCCATGCCATTCATGATCCTTTAGATCAAAATCCGAGTCGATCAAGATCTCATCAAAGTCGTAGAACTCGTCTGCATTTCCAAGTGATGAAAGTTCACAGTCGTCATGGCTCTCATCAATGTCTGATAGTTCCACCTCTGAGAAGAACACCTAGTACAAGGAACGAAGATGTTCATCAGACGGGACACCAATAAAACTGTATCATTTCAAGGGAGCAGCAAGGGTTGAGAGTATATACCTCAATCTTGAAGTCCTGTTGAAACTTCTCCTTGCTGCCGTTCCATGGCAGATCAATGTCATCCAGGGTGAAAACCATCATGTTAGACCGCAGAAAACAAGTGTTGAACATGATCCTGAACATTATATCCTCATGGTTTTCATCACCAACATGGATGCACTCGATGACCACATCACCTTGTATCTGACACCCAATGTCAGCCTTGATCACCGCGCAATCTACCTGTATTTGAGACAAGGAAGGATTATATCATGACATCATATTCCTGAAACGAAGTAGACGATTATATCAAACCATAATTCCTGAGACACATCACCTGCTTATAGTGCTTGAACTGTTGCTTGATCCTTGGTGTGCTAAACAGAACCTCGGGCGACACATCGGTGTGCGGCAGACGTGACTCGCCGTGGACACGAACAACCGGCCTACAGCCACCGCCGCCGTCAAAATCCGGAACAGCTCTGAAGATCAGGCAGTCCAGGGCGAAGGGCTCCTGCTTCGCGATGCCAATCAGGGAGCCCTTGTCCCTGAGCCTTGCCACATACTGCAGATACCTCAGATGAGACGGCCGCGGATCCAGCAGCGAGCCGGTACTGAGCATCTCCACCGGTGCTCTCCCGTACACCGCATCCAGAGTCCTCTGCTCTGGCGCGGCCTCCTCGATATACACCAGTAGGCTAGCCATGGCGAACGCGAGGACAGGCCACGCCGCGCCGTTGCGGCCATCGCAGTGCATGAGCAGGATATTGCGCTGGTGTCCGGAGACAAGCCAGTCCACGCACGAGCCGAGGAACGTGCGTATCATGGGGAGGGAGAGCAGCGGGCAGCCGGCGTACCGGGACGGGTAGTCGGTGACGACGGCGGTGGTGCCCTGCCGGAGGAGGGAGTGGACGGCGTCGGTTCCGGTCGGTGCCGCGGCAAAGTTGATGACCATGAGCGAGGCGTACGGGTTGGAGCCCTTGAGCTGGATGATGGTGCTGGTCAGGTAATCCTTGTGCGTGTCCTCGTCGAGTGGTTCGGTCGACATGCAAGAGTTGAACACTGCGAAGAGAGGGGGAAAACAAGAGGCATATGAGCCGAGGGACACTAGGTTTTGCTTGTGTGTTCTCCGTTCGACGAGGGTGCGTACCGAAGACCCGCTCAGAGACAGGCGACAATCCATCCATGGCCTTCCGAGCGAAGAGCTTCCTCATCAGCGCCATGGTGGCTGAATGTACCTGCAAAGGGGAAAATGAAGAAGAGAAGAGAAGGGAGATGAGTTGACATGGAAAGGGGCAACTGAGATCCCTGTGGTTAATTGGTTATCGATCGGAAGGGGGAGGAAAGCTACGTGCGGGGATGGAAGACGCTGAGACGAGTTCATGCTGCGCAGCGCGGGGCGGGCGCTCTGAGCTGTTTCTTCTCCGCGTGTGTGATGTTTTTTTATCACCAAATAGTGTCCACGTGTGTAATGTGAGTGGACAATCACAATAACTGATCGTTTCTGCGGTTATCCACGATTTTGACGCGCTGGTTTGTCCAAAACGACAAAAACAACCCTTTATCGATCCAAACTATTATAAAAAATAAATATTGGGCGAACTATTTCAAAAAGTAGCACCTGCGTCTAGGGGCTACCCTCAGCCTGGTAGTGCCGAGCTATGGGGCGCTATGGAACTACATGCGCGACAAATATGCACCCAACAATTAATACGGTAGCGTTATTGTCCGGGCCCCTACCCTTATATGCTACGCTCGCTGATGTTCCTGAGAATATATTAGGTTCAGGTTGGTGAAATTTTCTAAGTCAAAGACCTTTTTAAATTTGGAGCAGGGAGGCAAGGCAATCCGAACAATCTCACACATCACGACAAGTCCTAATCTTATTGATGTAGTTCTTGAGGAATTACAATGGTGAGTTGCCTTGCCGGGAAGAGCCCCGCAAGGTTGTTCGAGGACCGGAAGGGCTGTGATGAGAAGACTCTCTCTGTAACCCTCTGGTATCACTGGAATCCAACCCCCTTCTTTGTTGGGATGCCTCCCCTTTTATACCCGGGGAGAGATCTTGATAACCCACACGTGTAGGAGATCAATTGTAGTACCTTTTGAATATAAAAGATTATAAAACCCGCGAGAAGCTGGAAGTATTGGCTAGTAAATTCAACAATTAACGATAAAAGATGTGGGGTTTGTATTTTCTAATTTATAGTTTACGGGAAAGTAAAAACACGTAAAGTAACATCTTAGTAAAGTAAATTAATGCTATTCTCGGAAAAAGCTCAATCCTCTCTTAAACAAGAGGAGAAGCGTGGGTGTGTTTTTATATGAGACAAGTGTTCTCAAGGATGACATAGACTTCATGGCATAAGGATTTGTAGTTCAGTATGGTAAATACTCTGGCATGTTTTATTATAATCAGACGGAGCGTGCGTCCACAAGCGTAAGCAAACACACCCCTAATGATTAGTCTATAAGCCATTTACATGTGCCAACTAGGTATTCATTAAGACATAAATGTCCAACCATTACCTTAAGTTCTCAAGTCTTCGGTCATATAAACCCCCCTAATGCAACTCTAAAGATCTGGACAAGTTTTCTATCATCTATCCATACTATATTTCATTACATTACAATGCATCCATATGAACCCATATAGGTGAAGTAACACACAATCGATGTTCGCATGTTACCATCATAGAACCACATAAAAGTATAAAACTTGAGCAAACACTCCTGGCATATTATATATAAATCATAGCCAATCCATCGTATGCCATCAGGAACATGGGGAACTAGTCACAACGGTGAAACATGGTGATAATCAGTAGCAAATGGTATACAACCAATCTGAAAGTATAATTTGACCACCAAATAACAACAAGTTACCGTGCACAATTATGCACACATCACTAGAAACTTATTCGAGGTTTCGATCAATCACAAACTATGAGGGAAATAAAGTGGAACTTCGAGATGGAGTTGGTGCTGATGTTGGGGATGGTGGAGATTGTCACAACCCATTTTTCATAACATGCATATTTTCAGGTCTTGAAAAATTAGAGCCAACAAAAACTTTTATTGCTTGTGATAATGTGTGTGCTCAGGGTAGATTCTTGCATATGGTTTTGTATAAAATTATTTTGGTGTGCAAATCCAACTAAAACCCTAGCACCTAAGTTTGACACCAGTTTGAATTATTAAGGTTTTTTCCCCTCCCTCATGCCAACTCTACCACTCAAACTTGTTTCTCTGGATCAAAACCCTAGATACCCCTTACCCTAGATTTTTTCTAAACCCTCCATAATAAAAGGGAACACTCCCCTCTCTTAATTTTGGTGGAGACACCATCACCTAGTGTGACACCATCATCACCACCACCACACCATTTTTCCCTCTCATTTTCTCCAACCCTTGTACACTTGATTTTTTTTCCAAATTTTGGCACATGCACTCATGGTGTGGTGACCCGGCATACCACTGCATGGTGTAGTATGCAAGTCTGATATAACACCAATGAAACACCGTTCCACTAGTATTATATCGCTCAGAGTGGTACAACAGAAACATATGCGGGTCCAAGGCATGTCTATAGAATTACACACGGACTAAGATCATCACAGCCTCCTACTTTACAATGAGGTAAAACTGCAAATAAACTCCAGAAGAACGACTCGTAGTCTAATCCTAACACGAACTCTACTTTTAGAGTATTTAACTAGCTATAGAGGCTAAGAATAGATTCTAGCTAAATAGGAGCTAAGTTTAGGAAGCTAGTTCCCTTTTATGGCTAATCTAGGTTTTCTCCTTGTTGAATGTGGTATCTGACGCTCCTGACATGGTCTTGTCCCTTGAAGTAGTTGTTGACTCCTCGGTCTCCGAGTTGCACTGTAGATCCTCCTTCGATGCCTCCATATCTAAGCAGGGGATTTAAGAGTGGGATGAGTACGAGCGTACTCAACAAGTTCATTTTAGGAAAGAGGTGTTTAATGCACTAGCTACAGCCATAGACAAGAAAGTCATATGCAATGGTTTTTGTAATCATTTCTTTAAAAGGTTGCTTTTATTCTGAAGAGCTATGTCCGTCAGCCTTCACCGGTTGACTAGAACTTCATGGAGTTCCTTTCCAGTGTCATAGCCCATATCCGAAGGAGTGACGGGTCACGATTCGTTACACTGCAGAGGTGTGTTTCTTTACCCATAAGAGATCTTAACCTTGGTGCCAACCGAGTCATGTTCTCATCCACACTTCCTTTGGTGTGAGGCCCGGTATAAGGTCCTAGCCGCTCATATTCCTCCGCTACCTCGCACACCCACCCTTTGTTGCATCCCCAACCCTGGGTCCTCGCCGGTCCCATTATTCCCTCTTAGGGGTGGACCCCGACCACGACGACAGTTTGGGATCGAACCAAACTCCTTCGCCGGTAGATGCAACCCCTCATAGACCGCAATACCGTGGGGACTTGAGGCTTCCCAGCCACCAAATGATCTTCGGGCTACAAGTGTTCTACGGACAAAGCCGTGGGGACTTGAGGCTTCCCCAGCCACCAAATGCACCCTAGGATTCAAGTGTTCTCCGGTAAAGCGCGTCCGTTGATGTACGAGAGGTGGAAATACAATTGGCTACTCCGTCCCATTCCAGATCTTATGGTTAACACTGGTATTACGGCACAAGAATCATGGACGACATTTGTTGTTTAATCCTAGATGGATATAAACCCTTGCAATGGAACCTCCACCATATCAACACAATCCATGGTTCCATTGCCCACCACATAGTCATATTCATAGTTATGAAAATAGTGGTTTTGCTTTTTATGCAATAGTGATAAACATAGTACTTTGCAAGTAATTTGGTAAAAATACTCAAATGACATGAGCAAGCGATGAACTTGCCTTTCTTGACTGCAAGATTATGCACAAGGTCTTCGATGCAATAACTCCAAATTCTGAAATAGCATCATCGTCCGGTAAGGACGATGTTTAAAAGATTGGCAAGGATGCATTGATGCATAAGTATGAGATGCAATCGCTCTAAGCGTGACCTGACCCCGATGATTTAGGATAGTGAGTTGTAATCATTTGTTCAGGGTTTGTTGCACTTTTAGATTGATTTTCAAACAAGGTTCTTATTCAGGTGTGATTACTTGGTATCATGTACAAGTTGTATGATAAAGCATAGTAATTAATGGAGCACACAATAAATGAGAATTGGTATAATGTTAATATGTAAAGAACTGTTGTCAGTTTTAGTACTTTATGGCATGGTTAATGATTACTTGTTATTTTCTTCAAAAGAATAACTTTTGAAGAACATATTCTTTAATAACGAACAAGTATGATAGTTAGGGTTGTGGAGTTATATGGTTTACTAGGAGTTCCAAACTGGTTTCAGGGGTAAAGGTTAGATGGATCACAACAAGGTTGGATTCATCAATAGCTAGAGATCATATGGTTTTAGTGGAGCATCTCGTAAGCAATTCATTATACATAGGTGCTATCAAGGTTGGTATACCTTGTTGGTGATGGCTAGCTAGGGTTTATGGGTCCTTATAAGCAGGGTTGACGATGATTCTTTGATTACTTCAAAAGAATAACTTTTGAAGAACATACTTCTTAAGTAATAAGAAGTATTTCAATTAATGGTGAGGGTATCTAGAGTTTCCTATTGGATCTACTAAGTAGGGAATGGTGGTTTTCTAAATAGGATGTCTATTAGTTATCTCATACTAGTAGGGTTTAGTGTGTATGGAATAGGATGCACAATGTTGGTATGGTTTCTATTGGAGTTCATCACAATGGTGTGATGCTAAGCAGGGTTAATTAAGGTTTATATCTCTAAGGATAGGAACTAGGGTTGGTTCTATTTGATCATCTAGGTTATTAAGATGAACACATGGGATGCTAATTTAGTAATGATAGGTTACTACATTTTATGTGGTCATGGCAAATATTGAGTTGCTACTATGGTTCTATGATTACTATTGAAGTAACATGATTACATGTTCTAACCTGGGTTTTAGGTTAGAAGCAAATTAGGTTTCACATGTAGTAATGGAGCTAGGGTTTCTAAATGAATTAGGGTTTTAGGTTTCACATGGAATGATAGGGTTGTAATATCATTCAATAAGGAATTAGGGTTTCCTAATTACCATTTAGTTCTATGTTTAATAACTTCAATTTGAAGTTGAAGTTATTAATAACTTGGAGATAAAAATAATATTGAATTTGTCATTTTATTATTTTTAAACAATTAATGATTAGGGTAATTATTAATCAGGGTTTAAATCTCCCTAATAATGATCTAACAAAATAATAAATAAGGAAAATTAGCTTTATTGTTTTCTTTATTTATTTGCTGGTTTTATTTAATTTGAGAAATTTTTCCTAATTATTGAATTTTTAATTCAATTAAGAACAAAAAGAAATGCTTAAATAACATTTATTAAATAATTAAATTTTTATTAAAAATAAAAATTTCATATTACATTTTTATTGGATAGAGTTTATTTTTATAAGAGTTTTGATATCTTATATTTATTTTTCTGAGTTAATATGAATTTTCTAGATTTATTTAAAGTTGCAGCAATTTTCTGGAATTAAATTTAAACAAAAATAACTAAGTGCACCCGGTGACTCTACCCACACAGTCACTGACTGGTGGGGCTAAGCCACGCTGGCTGCCACATGGTGCCGATGTGGCAACCATGTGCATCACCGGCGGCCAGTGGTGGTCGCCGCCGGCGAGTCCGGGTTCGCGCGGGGCTGTGCTTAGGCTCAATCGGTCGAGGGCGTCAATACAAACGGACTGGTGGTGGCGCCGCCCCTAATGGTTGCCGGAGCGGCGGCGGTGGTGATGCCCGACGGCGGCGCTCACAGGCAAACGGTGCAACGGCGATGCAAAGGAAATTAGGGGGAGCTAAGGTGCTCGGGAGACTCAGTGGCTCACCGCGAGCAGAGTGGAGGCGACGGCATTGTCGGAGGAGCTCTCGATTGCCGGAATCGACTGCTCCGGCCGTCGGAGAGAACGAGCTCGACGGCGACACTCCGGGGCTTCTCAGCTCGATTCCTCCCGTAGGCTGGGCATGTCGAGGACGGCGGTCACGCTGGTGTGCTCGGTTGGGCTCGGGGAGGCTTCCATCGCCGGCGGTAAGGTTGACCGGTGGAGTCAGGGTTTCGGTTATGGGCGAAATGGAGCAGAGGAGGAAGAAACTCCGAAACTAGGGTTCGTCGCGGCCTTTATACGGCGCCAGGGCGCGCCTCGTCACGACGCCGAGCGAGGAGGAGCTGCCAGCGCCGAGGAGAAAGGAGGCACGGCGTCGTGTCCTCCATGCGAGGAAGAGGATGAGGACGAGCTCGTCCTCATATTTTCAGACGGAGGGGTAACGGGCTGGCCTTGGGCCGTGGTGTTGGGCTACTGCTGGCTGAGAAGGTTGGGCTTCCGGTGGGCTGCGGCGGCAGGTAAGGTCTGGGAAGCCTCCTCTTCTTTTCTCCTTTCTATTTTTATTTTCTGTTTTCAATTTGCCCATTTAAATTCATATTTGAATTCTGTTATATTTGCAGGTGTTTTATATGTTAATTCCATTTTGATGTTGTGTAGTGACTATCACCTCATTATTCTGTTTGAAACAAGTATTTCACATTGGATTATATTACATACTAATGGGTGATTCAAAATAGCCATTAGGCAGGATGTTATGTGATGTTATATCCTCATTTTAAATGTTATGTTCTTCTGTTGTATCCATTTGTTTGTATTGTTAGGTTTTGATATTTTTTAACTCAAGTTATTTTAGGGTTGTTCATAAGGCTTGGTTTTATTTAAGATGGAATGACTTACATATGAATTTATGTGTGCCCAACTTATTAGGGTTTAATAGTTTCTATTATAACCCCCTTCTGAGATTAACATTATCCTTATCCTTGAAAGTATCTGGTATAAGTATTGTTTCAATCCTGATTTGATATTAATTATAAGGATAAGTGGTGGATAAGTGTTTCATCACCACACATGTGTTTGAATTATGGAATTTAGCATTAGGTGTTTCTTATGTTTAATAATTGAAGCATAAGATTTGATTAATGAACCATTAGGATTCAAATGCTAATTACCTAATGACACATGGGTTGAATCTCCATTATGGCCTGGTTTTATATTATGATTACCATAGTGATGTATAAACTAGGGTTGAGATATAATTCTAGTTTATAGGATTGGGGTGACATCATATTGCATTTGCTAGGGTTTATTCTCCCCTAACCAAGGTAATATGGTTACTTTCTTAATTGTTTATGTTCTCCTTTAATTACTAAGGACTTGAGAATTGGTTTTATCTTATACCAATAGATTTCTATTATTATCCTCACTTAATCATTAAAGTAACTACAATGGTTATAGTTCTATTTATAGTTAACTTTGGTCATCTGGATGGATGCATGGTTTCTCACCATATAAAGTATAGAGTTTGACTCTAAGGTTTTTCTTAGGTTCTTTAATTGAGGAATAAATGTAATATAGATGTGGTAGGATTCTACTTATGATCATCAAGTGATTCACAAGTTTAAGGTTGGGATATAGGCCTAGGGTTGCTTACTTGTTACCTCCCTATGATTTCATGTGGTGTATCATATCTACTTATCCTATTAGGATTTAACTTATCCTCACATACCTCAAGAGCATGATCATATATTAAATATGATCAACTTGTTCTTAATTACTCTACCTCAAGTTCTTAGGTTTATGATCATTACCCAATGGTGATGATCATGCATGGTATGGGCTTCCCAAAGTATCACTAGAAGTGTTTGTCTAGGGTTATACCAATTACCTCTCTCACTCCACAAGGACTTGGACTAATATCTAGGTTTCTACTCAAGGAATGATGATATTATTATCTAAACATGTGGTTTGCCTAAGAATTCTACCTTGCTATCTTCTATAGCTCGTTCTTCAGGAAATCTGATAAACCTGCTTCTTGTGGTATGCCTCCACCTCCTAGCTGCTTCATCTTGGTCCTATCTAAATTATGGAGTGGCCCAACTCTTTGGTTTGCTTGTATCATGGTACAAGATGATGGAATGAATGAGGTAGAGGGTTCCTTTTATAGGCTTGGGCATGCTCTAGTATCATGACACATAGGTGGATGACTCTTGCTTTGATTTGATGAGTAAGGTGCTTGGTTGTCATGCTCTTATCCATAGCAATCCTTTAAGCATGAGGTGGCATAGCTTAGGAATCAAGCTATGTAGATATTTTCATCCAATGTGGCATATGGTATTATCCTCTCATGTGATTTGTTTTTGGATAGCCAAGTGGCTTTTGTTACTAAATGTTTTGTGAAGGATTTATGCTTGTGGGTGAGTCACTATTTCATATGTGATTATATTTATATTGTAATTGGGATCAAAATGTCAAAGGCATGGATTATACCTCGATTTTTAATGGTGATATTTGATTTCACCAAGGCATGATCATATGAGTTTCAAAATACTCATAGTTAATTTTATTCAAATAGTTTGAACTATAATTCGTAATGTAAATGCCTTTAGTTTTGTGATATTCCACATATTTAATAAGTTATGATCAAAATAATAATGTGTGGCTTTTATGCACTTAGGTCCTTGTGTTTTACCATATTTGGTAATTAGTTTTAAAGTGAATTCAATTATTCTCCAAGGTAGTTGCTCAACTTTTAAGCGTTAATAATTTAGAGTTTGTTTCTTATCTCTTTGATGGGTATAGACCTCTCCCATCTCTAGGGTTTAATGATAAGCTTGTGTTGGTGTTAAATTCACAAGTTTAGTTGAAGAAATACATGAGGTTCATGGTAGGATCAAGGATTAGTTTAAGACATGGAAAAGATAAGTCTAGAATGGTTTCTCCATTTTATTGTTACTTGATTTGCAATTGAATAGGTGTTCATATGTTATGACAAGGATTACCATATTATAATCTTTTATAAAATCAAGCAATTTATCATTGAGTAAAGTGTTGTTGAGTTGATTATTAGTTCCATTTGATCTAACCCCTTAGATCAAATCATCTCTACCCAAAAACAAGGTTTTAACAAAGTCACATTGAGGTTTATAGCGTTTGACTTGATGAGTTACTTCAGTTCCACCAAGATCAAGTGAAACTTCATCTGACTGTTTTACTTTAAAGCGCCAAAATTCCCAGATTTTCTATGCATGAATGCAATTCACACATCTGTTTCCTCTATTTTTGTAACCCCAATACCTGGGATATTACAGTCTCTACCCTTAAACTAAACTTCGTCCTCGAAGTTTGAACTCTCTCACGTTTCCGGAGTATGGATCTGACTTGTGCAGACTACGACTTTTCTCGAACTCCGTATTGATCTTACTGGATATAATTGAATATATCCCTTCTCCAGATTCTTCCTGGAATCCATTATGGTTTGTCTCTGAACCATGGTTCTTACTTTGATTCTTTGATTTCTTCCAACTCAATAGGCTTGTTTCCTTTCTCATTGTAGATTCAATGATTGAGACTTCTTCTGGTGCTGCTGGTCTTATTTGAAGGCTAACTTGATAATAAACTTCTAATTGCTAAATAGGTCTTTGTTTTCCCTTACTACCAAAAGTGCAATAATGGTACTTAGTAAGGTACTTACCATGGAAATGGTCTTGATGGTTTATTTCCCTAAGAATAGATTAGACTCATTTAATCTATCCAATGATGGATTATAGTTGATATCTATAACTATTTTAGGTTCTTTAGGTTCCATGAAAGGAATCTTGGTATTAGTCTTTTGGTTCTGGTATGAACAAACTTCTTATGTCTTTGGCCTTCTTAAGCTATATTTGGTCTCCGGTATTTCCTTCGTCCAACTTCTTTATGCTTGACTTACTTGAGCTTTCGTATTTCTGAGTAAATCTTACTTACTTGCTCAAGTGACAATCCACTTCTTACTTCCTCGAGGTATAAACCTCGGCTTCTGGTCTGACATACTTCTGAAAGTAGTATTCAACAATCTTATGAAAATAAGATCGAACTTCCTCTCAGTTCAGACCTTCTGCTTCTATGTAGCCTAAAGTATTGAGTTACTGTACATCCAACTCAATCTTTACTCTACCCCTTAGAGTTTTCTTATGTCTTCAACTCCTTTTCTTCCAACCATTGGATTGATTGTTGGAATATTGGTCTAAGTATAGCTTATGGTTTGTACTCTTCTAGGTCTTGTGAAGAATATATGTGGTGCATCCACTCAATTGTGAACATCCAATGTTAATTCTTCGACTAAATGATTATAGGTCATTGCTATTTGGTTGACAAAATTTTATTTGTTCACAACTTCTTGGTATGAAGAATCCAATTATGGACTAGTTGATATCAATTGTGGCTATTTGATATCTAAAAATGGATTCTATTATTGGTTCTGATTAATTGGACGAGACATCTTCTACTCTATCTTCCAGTATTGATCCTATACCAACTGTGGTCTTCTGATACCAACTGTGGTCTTCTTATATCTGCTATGGTTTCATAGGTCATCTTCCTTTTTCGAGGATTTATTTATGCAAGAAAACCACTAGCTGACACTGTGAGTATAGTATCTTAAGTGATTTCGCATGCATTCCCTCTTTTATATTGACCATGGATCTGCTTCAGCTTCACCATAATCATCATATTTCTGACCTTCATGCTTCTTATGTACGAAAGTACTCCTCTAATGAGGTTAAGCATGAATTTTGGTTGGTACTTCCTTCAAAGTATTGTGGTTACTTTCCACAATTTTGCTTCCTTCTTTTGATGAACCTTCATCTTGTCTTCAGAATCTTCAGAATTCATCACTTCCTCACACGAATACCATTACCCTCTAGATCTATAGCATCAAGTAAGAACTTGATATTGCAACATGCATTTGCATATCAAAGTCAAACTTCATGTATGGATCTAGTCAATCAATGAAAATCCAATAAGATCCAAGAAGATTCAGCTTTGTGCATATAGTACACATCATCATTAGCCTGAATATAATAGTTGAGTAAGACATCTCTAAATATCAGGCTGAGATGTGTAGTATATAACACCACATAAGATAGGTTTATATTGTGATACTTAACACGAATATGTGGATTTCTACTATTTGTCTCAACATTTATCTTAATTGCACATTTGCAATGAGACAAACTTGAAACAGAATGGCCTAGGATAGCTAAAGTTAACCTAGTTTTCTCTAGAAGTGCTACTTAACTTCCATTTTGTTGAGGACTATTTCACATGATATGTCTAAGTTCTAACATTGCTACTCTAAACACATAACTATGGAAATATAGTTCCTATACTTCCAAGTGTTTATACTTTCATAAGACTATGGACATGATGTGCTTGGCACACTTCCCATGGTTTTGAAACACAATCTTACACTGTTGTTGAACAACTGGCTGCTTAACATACTCCTCCTATGTCTTTAGGATGCTCTAGTCCGTCACATAATGATTCTCAGATGAATCATATATGATTAGTAACTCTATCATGTAGACATATCTTATTCCTATCACTCTTCATTACCTCCCATGATTGACTCATCATGGTCTATACTACCTCATATAACTTATATTCATCCCTTACTATCAGTTGTTTCACAAGGTTGGATGAATTTGACTTACCAATTACTTGTCTTAGCATACACCCTCTAGTAGGATATCTGGCTTATCTTTATCACTCCTATTACAGGTCTGGTTAATTCTTACTTAATCATAACATGTGTTGGTACACATCTTCCAATAGGATATCTTCCTTATGGTTGTATCCTCTCTTTGGACTACCATGTATCGTATACCAACTATGGTCTACTCATCTATGATTTCAAGGAATTAATGGTGTTCTACATACTTGGGATTAGCTAACTAACTTCACTTAGGAAAGATAGATAAGAAATGTTGACTTAAGTGTGTCAGGATTATTCTCAAGTGAATATCCATCTCAAGTCATAAGAAGATTTGGTTTAGCATAGTTGACTTAGCTAATACAACTTCCTATAGACACTACCAATCCTATAGGTCTCCTTTAAAGGGTTTTAATCCTAAGGTCAAAGCATTTGCTCTGATACCAACTGTGGTGACCCGGCATACCACGCATGGTGTAGTATGCAAGTCTGATATAACACCAATGAAACACCGTTCCACTAGTATTATATCGCTCAGAGTGGTACAACAGAAACATATGCGGGTCCAAGGCATGTCTATAGAATTACACATGACTCTTTATAAGATCATCACAGCCTCCTACTTTACAATGAGGTAAACTGCAAATAAACTCCAGAAGAACGACTTGTAGTCTAATCCTAACACGAACTCTACTTGTAGAGTATTTAACTAGCTATAGAGGCTAAGAATAGATTCTAGCTAAATAGGAGGTAAGTTTAGGAAGCTAGTTCCCTTTTATGGCTAATCTAGGTTTTCTCCTTGTTGAATGTGGTATCTGACGCTCCTGACATGGTCTTGTCCCTTGAAGTAGTTGTTGACTCCTGGTCTTCGAGTTGCACTGTAGATCCTCCTTCGATGCCTCCATATCTAAGCAGGGGATTTAAGAGTGGGATGAGTACGAGCGTACTCAACAAGTTCATTTTAGGAAAGAGGTGTTTAATGCACTAGCTACAGCCATAGACCAGAAAGTCATAGGCAATGCAGGTTTTTGTAATCATTTCTTCAAAAGGTTGCTTTTATTCGAAGAGCTATGTCCGTTAGCCTTCACCGGTTGACTAGAACTTCATGGAGTTCCTTTCCCAGCTGTCAGTTCCATATCCCGAACGGAGTGACGGGTCACGTTACACTCGCAGAGGTGTGTTTCTTTACCCATAAGAGATCTTAACCTTGGTGCCAACCGAGTCATGTTCTCGTCCACACTTCCTTTGGTGTGAGGCCCGGTATAAGGTCCTAGCCGCTCATATTCCTCCGCTACCTCGCACACCCACCCTTTGTTGCATCCCCGACCCTGGGTCCTCGCCGGTCCCATTATTCCCTCTTAGGGGTGGACCCGACCACGACGACGTTTGGGATCGAACCAAACTCCTTCGCCGGTAGATGCAACCCCTCATAGACCGCAATACCGTGGGGACTTGAGGCTTCCCCAGCCACCAAATGATCTTCGGGCTACAAGTGTTCTACGGACAAAGCCGTGGGGACTTGAGGCTTCCCCAGCCACCAAATGCACCCTAGGATTCAAGTGTTCTCCGGTAAAGCGCGTCCGTTGATGTACGAGAGGTGGAAATACAATTGGCTACTCCGTCCCATTCCAGATCTTATGGTTAACAGGTATTACGGCACAAGAATCATTGGACGACATTTGTTGTTTAATCCTAGATGGATATAAACCCTTGCAATGGAACCTCCACCATATCAACACAATCCATGGTTCCATTGCCCACCACATAGTCATATTCATAGTTATGAAAATAGTGGTTTTGCTTTTTATGCAATAGTGATAAACATAGTACTTTGCAAGTAATTTGGTAAAAATACTCAAATGACATGAGCAAGCGATGAACTTGCCTTTCTTGACTGCAAGATTATGCAGACAAGGTCTTCGGTGCGCAATAACTCCAAATTCTGAAATAGCATCATCGTCCGGTAAGGACGATGTTTAAAAGATTGGCAAGGATGCATTGATGCATAAGTATGAGATGCAATCGCTCTAAGCGTGACCTGACCCCGATGATTTAGGATAGTGAGTTGTAATCATTTGTTCAGGGTTTGTTGCACTTTTAGATTGATTTTCAAACAAGGTTCTTATTCAGGTGTGATTACTTGGTATCATGTACAAGTTGTATGATAAAGCATAGTAATTAATGGAGCACACAATAAATGAGAATTGGTATAATGTTAATATGTAAAGAACTATTGTCAGTTTTAGTACTATATGGCATGGTTAATGATTACTTGTTATTTTCTTCAAAAGAATAACTTTTGAAGAACATATTCTTTAATAACGAACAAGTATGATAGTTAGGGTTGTGGAGTTATATGGTTTACTAGGAGTTCCAAACTGGTTTCAGGGGTAAAGGTTAGATGGATCACAACAAGGTTGGATTCATCAATAGCTAGAGATCATATGGTTTTAGTG
Organism: Lolium multiflorum; assembly: GCA_030979885.1. Classification (NCBI taxonomy): domain Eukaryota; kingdom Viridiplantae; phylum Streptophyta; class Magnoliopsida; order Poales; family Poaceae; genus Lolium; species Lolium multiflorum. The sequence goes on along the minus strand of CM061750.1, from coordinate 236,843,596 downwards.
GAGCATCTCGTAAGCAATTCATTATACATAGGTGCTATCAAGGTTGGTATACCTTGTTGGTGATGGCTAGCTAGGGTTTATGGGACCTTATAAGCAGGGTTGACGATGATTCTTTGATTACTTCAAAAGAATAACTTTTGAAGAACATACTTCTTAAGTAATAAGAAGTATTTCAATTAATGGTGAGGGTATCTAGAGTTTCCTATTGGATCTACTAAGTAGGGAATGGTGGTTTTCTAAATAGGATGTCTATTAGTTATCTCATACTAGTAGGGTTTAGTGTGTATGGAATAGGATGCACAATGTTGGTATGGTTTCTATTGGAGTTCATCACAATGGTGTGATGCTAAGCAGGGTTAATTAAGGTTTATATCTCTAAGGATAGGAACTAGGGTTGGTTCTATTTGATCATCTAGGTTATTAAGATGAACACATGGGATGCTAATTTAGTAATGATAGGTTACTACATTTTATGTGGTCATGGCAAATATTGAGTTGCTACTATGGTTCTATGATTACTATTGAAGTAACATGATTACATGTTCTAACCTGGGTTTTAGGTTAGAAGCAAATTAGGTTTCACATGTAGTAATGGAGCTAGGGTTTCTAAATGAATTAGGGTTTTAGGTTTCACATGGAATGATAGGGTTGTAATATCATTCAATAAGGAATTAGGGTTTCCTAATTACCATTTAGTTCTATGTTTAATAACTTCAATTTGAAGTTGAAGTTATTAATAACTTGGAGATAAAAATAATATTGAATTTGTCATTTTATTATTTTTAAACAATTAATGATTAGGGTAATTATTAATCAGGGTTTAAATCTCCCTAATAATGATTTAACAAAATAATAAATAAGGAAAATTAGCTTTATTGTTTTCTTTATTTATTTGCTGGTTTTATTTAATTTGAGAAATTTTTCCTAATTATTGAATTTTTAATTCAATTAAGAACAAAAAGAAATGCTTAAATAACATTTATTAAATAATTAAATTTTTATTAAAAATAAAAATTTCATATTACATTTTTATTGGATAGAGTTTATTTTTATAAGAGTTTTGATATCTTATATTTATTTTTCTGAGTTAATATGAATTTTCTAGATTTATTTAAAGTTGCAGCAATTTTCTGGAATTAAATTTAAACAAAAAATAACTAAGTGCACCCGGTGACTCTACCCACATAGTCACTGACTGGTGGGGCTAAGCCACGCTGGCTGCCACATGGTGCCGATGTGGCAACCATGTGCATCACCGGCGGCCAGTGGTGGTCGCCGCCGGCGAGTCCGGGTTCGCGCGGGGCTGTGCTTAGGCTCAATCGGTCGAGGGCGTCAATACAAACGGACTGGTGGTGGCGCCGCCCCCTAATGGTTGCCGGAGCGGCGGCGGTGGTGATGCCCGACGGCGGCGCTCACAGGCAAACGGTGCAACGGCGATGCAAAGGAAATTAGGGGGAGCTAATGTGCTCGGGAGACTCAGTGGCTCACCGCGAGCAGAGTGGAGGCGACGGCATGGTCGGAGGAGCTCTCGATTGCCGGAATCGACTGCTCCGGCCGTCGGAGAGAACGAGCTCGACGGCGACACTCCGGGGCTTCTCAGCTCGATTCCTCCCGTAGGCTGGGCATGTCGAGGACGGCGGTCACGCTGGTGTGCTCGGTTGGGCTCGGGGAGGCTTCCATCGCCGGCGGTAAGGTTGACCGGTGGAGTCAGGGTTTCGGTTATGGGCGAAATGGAGCAGAGGAGGAAGAAACTCCGAAACTAGGGTTCGTCGCGGCCTTTATACGGCGCCAGGGCGCGCCTCGTCACGACGCCGAGCGAGGAGGAGCTGCCAGCGCCGAGGAGAAAGGAGGCACGGCGTCGTGTTGTCCTCCATGCGAGGAAGAGGATGAGGACGAGCTCGTCCTCATATTTTCAGACGGAGGGGTAACGGGCTGGCCTTGGGCCGTGGTGTTGGGCTGCTGCTGGCTGAGAAGGTTGGGCTTCCGGTGGGCTGCGGCGGCAGGTAAGGTCTGGGAAGCCTCCTCTTCTTTTCTCCTTTCTATTTTTATTTTTTGTTTTCAATTTGCCCATTTAAATTCATATTTGAATTCTGTTATATTTGCAGGTGTTTTATATGTTAATTCCATTTTGATGTTGTGTAGTGACTATCACCTCATTATTCTGTTTGAAACAAGTATTTCACATTGGATTATATTACATACTAATGGGTGATTCAAAATAGCCATTAGGCAGGATGTTATGTGATGTTATATCCTCATTTTAAATGTTATGTTCTTCTGTTGTATCCATTTGTTTGTATTGTTAGGTTTTGATATTTTTTAACTCAAGTTATTTTAGGGTTGTTCATAAGGCTTGGTTTTATTTAAGATGGAATGACTTACATATGAATTTATGTGTGCCCAACTTATTAGGGTTTAATAGTTTCTATTATAACCCCCTTCTGAGATTAACATTATCCTTATCCTTGAAAGTATCTGGTATAAGTATTGTTTCAATCCTGATTTGATATTAATTATAAGGATAAGTGGTGGATAAGTGTTTCATCACCACACATGTGTTTGAATTATGGAATTTAGCATTAGGTGTTTCTTATGTTTAATAATTGAAGCATAAGATTTGATTAATGAACCATTAGGATTCAAATGCTAATTACCTAATGACACATGGGTTGAATCTCCATTATGGCCTGGTTTTATATTATGATTACCATAGTGATGTATAAACTAGGGTTGAGATATAATTCTAGTTTATAGGATTGGGGTGACATCATATTGCATTTGCTAGGGTTTATTCTCCCCTAACCAAGGTAATATGGTTACTTGCTTAATTGTTTATGTTCTCCTTTAATTACTAAGGACTTGAGAATTGGTTTTATCTTATACCAATAGATTTCTATTATTATCCTCACTTAATCATTAAAGTAACTACAATGGTTATAGTTCTATTTATAGTTAACTTTGGTCATCTGGATGGATGCATGGTTTCTCACCATATAAAGTATAGAGTTTGACTCTAAGGTTTTTCTTAGGTTCTTTAATTGAGGAATAAATGTAATATAGATGTGGTAGGATTCTACTTATGATCATCAAGTGATTCACAAGTTTAAGGTTGGGATATAGGCCTAGGGTTGCTTACTTGTTACCTCCCTATGATTTCATGTGGTGTATCATATCTACTTATCCTATTAGGATTTAACTTATCCTCACATACCTCAAGAGCATGATCATATATTAAATATGATCAACTTGTTCTTAATTACTCTACCTCAAGTTCTTAGGTTTATGATCATTACCCAATGGTGATGATCATGCATGGTATGGGCTTCCCAAAGTATCACTAGAAGTGTTTGTCTAGGGTTATACCAATTACCTCTCTCACTCCACAAGGACTTGGACTAATATCTAGGTTTCTACTCAAGGAATGATGATATTATTATCTAAACATGTGGTTTGCCTAAGAATTCTACCTTGCTATCTTCTGTAGCTTGTTCTTCAGGAAATCTGATAAACCTGCTTCTTGTGGTATGCCTCCACCTCCTAGCTGCTTCATCTTGGTCCTATCTAAATTATGGAGTGGCCCAACTCTTTGGTTTGCTTGTATCATGGTACAAGATGATGGAATGAATGAGGTAGAGGGTTCCTTTTATAGGCTTGGGCATGCTCTAGTATCATGACACATAGGTGGATGACTCTTGCTTTGATTTGATGAGTAAGGTGCTTGGTTGTCATGCTCTTATCCATAGCAATCCGTTAAGCATGAGGTGGCATAGCTTAGGAATCAAGCTATGTAGATATTTTCATCCAATGTGGCATATGGTATTATCTTCTCATGTGATTTGTTTTTGGATAGCCAAGTGGCTTTTGTTACTAAATGTTTTGTGAAGGATTTATGCTTGTGGGTGAGTCACTATTTCATATGTGATTATATTTATATTGTAATTGGGATCAAAATGTCAAAGGCATGGATTATACCTCAATTTTTAATGGTGATATTTGATTTCACCAAGGCATGATCATATGAGTTTCAAAATACTCATAGTTAATTTTATTCAAATAGTTTGAACTATAATTCGTAATGTAAATGCCTTTAGTTTTGTGATATTCCACATATTTAATAAGTTATGATCAAAATAATAATGTGTGGCTTTTATGCACTTAGGTCCTTGTGTTTTACCATATTTGGTAATTAGTTTTAAAGTGAATTCAATTATTCTCCAAGGTAGTTGCTCAACTTTTAAGCGTTAATAATTTAGAGTTTGTTTCTTATCTCTTTGATGGGTATAGACCTCTCCCATCTCTAGGGTTTAATGATAAGCTTGTGTTGGTGTTAAATTCACAAGTTTAGTTGAAGAAATACATGAGGTTCATGGTAGGATCAAGGATTAGTTTAAGACATGGAAAAGATAAGTCTAGAATGGTTTCTCCATTTTATTGTTACTTGATTTGCAATTGAATAGGTGTTCATATGTTATGACAAGGATTACCATATTATAATCTTTTATAAAATCAAGCAATTTATCATTGAGTAAAGTGTTGTTGAGTTGATTATTAGTTCCATTTGATCTAACCCCTTAGATCAAATCATCTCTACCCAAAAACAAGGTTTTAACAAAGTCACATTGAGGTTTATAGCGTTTGACTTGATGAGTTACTTCAGTTCCACCAAGATCAAGTGAAACTTCAGTTACTGTGACTGTTTTACTTTAAAGCGCCAAAATTCCCCAGATTTTCTATGCATGAATGCAATGCACACATCTGTTTCCTCTATTTTTGTAACCCCAATACCTGGATATTACAGTATCTACCCTTAAACTAAACTTCGTCCTCGAAGTTTGAACTCTCTCACGTTTCCGGAGTATGGATCTGACTTGTGCGATACGACTTTTCTCGAACTCCGTATTGATCTTACTGGATATAATTGAATATATCCCTTGTCCAGATTCTTCCTGGAATCCATTATGGTTTGTCTCTGAACCATGGTTCTTACTTTGATTCTTTGATTTCTTCCAACTCTATAGGCTTGTTTCCTTTCTCATTGTAGATTCAATGATTGAGACTTCTTCTGGTGCTGCTGGTCTTATTTGAAGGCTAACTTGATAATAAACTTCTAATTGCTAAATAGGTCTTTGTTTTCCCTTACTACCAAAAGTGCAATAATGGTACTTAGTAAGGTACTTACCATGGAAATGGTCTTGATGGTTTATTTCCCTAAGAATAGATTAGACTCATTTAATCTATCCAATGATGGATTATAGTTGATATCTATAACTATTTTAGGTTCTTTAGGTTCCATGAAAGGAATCTTGGTATTAGTCTTTTGGTTCTGGTATGAACAAACTTCTTATGTCTTTGGCCTTCTTAAGCTATATTTGGTCTCCGGTATTTCCTTCGTCCAACTTCTTTATGCTTGACTTACTTGAGCTTTCGTATTTCTGAGTAAATCTTACTTACTTGCTCAAGTGACAATCTTCTTACTTCCTCGAGGTATAAACCTCGGCTTCTGGTCTGACATACTTCTGAAAGTAGTATTCAACAATCTTATGAAAATAAGATCGAACTTCCTCTCAGTTCAGACCTTCTGCTTCTATGTAGCCTAAAGTATTGAGTTATGTACATCCAACTCAATCTTTACTCTACCCCTTAGAGTTTTCTTATGTCTTCAACTCCTTTTCTTCCAACCATTGGATTGATTGTTGGAATATTGGTCTAAGTATAGCTTATGGTTTGTACTCTTCTAGGTCTTGTGAAGAATATATGTGGTGCATCCACTCAATTGTGAACATCCAATGTTAATTCTTCGACTAAATGATTATAGGTCATTGCTATTTGGTTGACAAAATTTTATTTGTTCACAACTTCTTGGTATGAAGAATCCAATTATGGACTAGTTGATATCAATTGTGGCTATTTGATATCTAAAAATGGATTCTATTATTGGTTCTGATTAATTGGACGAGACATCTTCTACTCTATCTTCCAGTATTGATCCTATACCAACTGTGGTCTTCTGATACCAACTGTGGTCTTCTTATATCTGCTATGGTTTCATAGGTCATCTTCCTTTTTCGAGGATTTATTTATGCAAGAAAACCACTAGCTGACACTGTGAGTATAGTATCTTAAGTGATTTCACATGCATTCCCTCTTTTATATTGACCATGGATCTGCTTCAGCTTCACCATAATCATCATATTTCTGACCTTCATGCTTCTTATGTACGAAAGTACTCCTCTAATGAGGTTAAGCATGAATTTTGGTTGGTACTTCCTTCAAAGTATTGTGGTTACTTTCCACAATTTTGCTTCCTTCTTTTGATGAACCTTCATCTTGTCTTCAGAATCTTCAGAATTCGTCACTTCCTCACACGAATACCATTACCCTCTAGATCTATAGCATCAAGTAAGAACTTGATATTGCAACATGCATTTGCATATCAAAGTCAAACTTCATGTATGGATCTAGTCAATCAATGAAAATCCAATAAGATCCAAGAAGATTCAGCTTTGTGCATATAGTACACATCATCATTAGCCTGAATATAATAGTTGAGTAAGACATCTCTAAATATCAGGCTGAGATGTGTAGTATATAACACCACATAAGATAGGTTTATATTGTGATACTTAACACGAATATGTGGATTTCTACTATTTGTCTCAACATTTATCTTAATTGCACATTTGCAATGAGACAAACTTGAAACAGAATGGCCTAGGATAGCTAAAGTTAACCTAGTTTTCTCTAGAAGTGCTACTTAACTTCCATTTTGTTGAGGACTATTTCACATGATATGTCTAAGTTCTAACATTGCTACTCTAAACACATAACTATGGAAATATAGTTCCTATACTTCCAAGTGTTTATACTTTCATACGACTATGGACATGATGTGCTTGGCACACTTCCCATGGTTTTGAAACACAATCTTACACTGTTGTTGAACAACTGGCTGCTTAACATACTCCTCCTATGTCTTTAGGATGCTCTAGTCCGTCACATAATGATTCTCAGATGAATCATATATGATTAGTAACTCTATCATGTAGACATATCTTATTCCTATCACTCTTCATTACCTCCCATGATTGACTCATCATGGTCTATACTACCTCATATAACTTATATTCATCCCTTACTATCAGTTGTTTCACAAGGTTGGATGAATTTGACTTACCAATTACTTGTCTTAGCATACACCCTCTAGTAGGATATCTGGCTTATCTTTATCACTCCTATTACAGGTCTGGTTAATTCTTACTTAATCATAACATGTGTTGGTACACATCTTCCAATAGGATATCTTCTTTATGGTTGTATCCTCTCTTTGGACTACCATGTATTGTATACCAACTATGGTCTACTCATCTATGATTTCAAGGAATTAATGGTGTTCTACATACTTGGGATTAGCTAACTAACTTCACTTAGGAAAGATAGATAAGAAATGTTGACTTAAGTGTGTCAGGATTATTCTCAAGTGAATATCCATCTCAAGTCATAAGAAGATTTGGTTTAGCATAGTTGACTTAGCTAATACAACTTCCTATAGACACTACCAATCCTATAGGTCTCCTTTAAAGGGTTTTAATCCTAAGGTCAAAGCATTTGCTCTGATACCAACTGTGGTGACCCGGCATACCACTGCATGGTGTAGTATGCAAGTCTGATATAACACCAATGAAACACCGTTCCACTAGTATTATATCGCTCAGAGTGGTAAAACAGAAACATATGCGGGTCCAAGGCATGTCTATAGAATTACACACAGACTCAGTTACATAAGATCATCACATCCTCCTACTTTACAATGAGGTAAAACTGCAAATAAACTCCAGAAGAACGACTCGTAGTCTAATCCTAACACGAACTCTACTTGTAGAGTATTTAACTAGCTATAGAGGCTAAGAATAGATTCTAGCTAAATAGGAGCTAAGTTTAGGAAGCTAGTTCCCTTTTATGGCTAATCTAGGTTTTCTCCTTGTTGAATGTATCTACTGACATGGTCTTGTCCCTTGAAGTAGTTGTTGACTCCTCGGTCTCGAGTTGCACTGTAGATCCTCCTTCGATGCCTCCATATCTAAGCAGGGGATTTAAGGATGAGTACGAGCGTACTCAACAAGTTCATTTTAGGAAAGAGGTGTTTAATGCACTAGCTACGCCATAGACCAGAAAGTCATAGGCAATGCAGGTTTTGTAACCATTTCTTCAAAAGGTTGCTTTTATTCGAAGAGCTATGTCCGTCTTCACCGGTTGACTAGAACTTCATGGAGTTCCTTTCCGGCAGCGTTCGCATTCCATATCCCGGAACGGGAGTGACGGGTCACGATTCACACTCTGCAGGTGTGTTTCTTTACCCATAAGAGATCTTAACCTTGGTGCCAACCGAGTCATGTTCTCGTCCACACTTCCTTTGGTGTGAGGCCCGGTATAAGGTCCTAGCCGTCATATTCCTCCGCTACCTCGCACACCCACCCTTTGTTGCATCCCCGACCCTGGGTCCTCGCCGGTCCCATTATTCCCTCTTAGGGGTGGACACCGACCACGACGACAGTTTGGGATCGAACCAAACTCCTTCGCCGGTAGATGCAACCCCTCATAGACCGCAATATCGTGGGGACTTGAGGCTTCCCCAGCCACCAAATGATCTTCGGGCTACACGTGTTCTACGGACAAAGCCGTGGGGACTTGAGGCTTCCCCAGCCACCAAATGCACCCTAGGATTCAAGTGCTCTCTGGTAAAGCGCGTCCGTTGATGTACGAGAGGTGGAAATACAATTGGCTACTCCGTCCCATTCCAGATCTTATGGTTAACACTGGTATTACGGCACAAGAATCACTGGACGACATTTGTTGTTTAATCCTAGATGGATATAAACCCTTGCAATGGAACCTCCACCATATCAACACAATCCATGGTTCCATTGCCCACCACATAGTCATATCCATAGTTATGAAAATAGTGGTTTTGCTTTTTATGCAATAGTGATAAACATAGTACTTTGCAAGTAATTTGGTAAAAATACTCAAATGACATGAGCAAGCGATGAACTTGCCTTTCTTGACTGCAAGATTATGCAGACAAGGTCTTCGATCAATAACTCCAAATTCTGAAATAGCATCATCGTCCGGTAAGGACGATGTTTAAAAGATTGGCAAGGATGCATTGATGCATAAGTATGAGATGCAATCGCTCTAAGCGTGACCTGACCCCGATGATTTAGGATAGTGAGTTGTAATCATTTGTTCAGGGTTTGTTGCACTTTTAGATTGATTTTCAAACAAGGTTCTTATTCAGGTGTGATTACTTGGTATCATGTACAAGTTGTATGATAAAGCATAGTAATTAATGGAGCACACAATAAATGAGAATTGGTATAATGTTAATATGTAAAGAACTGTTGTCAGTTTTAGTACTATATGGCATGGTTAATGATTACTTGTTATTTTCTTCAAAAGAATAACTTTTGAAGAACATATTCTTTAATAACGAACAAGTATGATATTTAGGGTTGTGGAGTTATATGGTTTACTAGGAGTTCCAAACTGGTTTCAGGGGTAAAGGTTAGATGGATCACAACAAGGTTGGATTCATCAATAGCTAGAGATCATATGGTTTTAGTGGAGCATCTCGTAAGCAATTCATTATACATAGGTGCTATCAAGGTTGGTATACCTTGTTGGTGATGTCTAGCTAGGGTTTATGGGTCCTTATAAGCAGGGTTGACGATGATTCTTTGATTACTTCAAAAGAATAACTTTTGAAGAACATACTTCTTAAGTAATAAGAAGTATTTCAATTAATGGTGAGGGTATCTAGAGTTTCCTATTGGATCTACTAAGTAGGGAATGGTGGTTTTCTAAATAGGATGTCTATTAGTTATCTCATACTAGTAGGGTTTAGTGTGTATGGAATAGGATGCACAATGTTGGTATGGTTTCTATTGGAGTTCATCACAATGGTGTGATGCTAAGCAGGGTTAATTAAGGTTTATATCTCTAAGGATAGGAACTAGGGTTGGTTCTATTTGATCATCTAGATTATTAAGATGAACACATGGGATGCTAATTTAGTAATGATAGGTTACTACATTTTATGTGGTCATGGCAAATATTGAGTTGCTACTATGGTTCTATGATTACTATTGAAGTAACATGATTACATGTTCTAACCTGGGTTTTAGGTTAGAAGCAAATTAGGTTTCACATGTAGTAATGGAGCTAGGGTTTCTAAATGAATTAGGGTTTTAGGTTTCACATGGAATGATAGGGTTGTAATATCATTCAATAAGGAATTAGGGTTTCCTAATTACCATTTAGTTCTATGTTTATTAACTTCAATTTGAAGTTGAAGTTATTAATAACTTGGAGATAAAAATAATATTGAATTTGTCATTTTATTATTTTTAAACAATTAATGATTAGGGTAATTATTAATCAGGGTTTAAATCTCCCTAATAATGATTTAACAAAATAATAAATAAGGAAAATTAGCTTTATTGTTTTCTTTATTTATTTGCTGGTTTTATTTAATTTGAGAAATTTTTCCTAATTATTGAATTTTTAATTCAATTAAGAACAAAAAGAAATGCTTAAAGAACATTTATTAAATAATTAAATTTTTATTAAAAATAAAAATTTCATATTACATTTTTATTGGATAGAGTTTATTTTTATAAGAGTTTTGATATCTTATATTTATTTTTCTGAGTTAATATGAATTTTCTAGATTTATTTAAAGTTGCAGCAATTTTCTGGAATTAAATTTAAACAAAAAATAACTAAGTGCACCCGGTGACTCTACCCACACAGTCACTGACTGGTGGGGCTAAGCCACGCTGGCTGCCACATGGTGCCGATGTGGCAACCATGTGCATCACCGGCGGCCAGTGGTGGTCGCCGCCGGCGAGTCCGGGTTCGCGCGGGGCTGTGCTTAGGCTCAATCGGTCGAGGGCGTCAATACAAACGGACTGGTGGTGGCGCCGCCCCTAATGGTTGCCGGAGCGGCGGCGGTGGTGATGCCCGACGGCGGCGCTCACAGGCAAACGGTGCAACGGCGATGCAAAGGAAATTAGGGGGAGCTAAGGTGCTCGGGAGACTCAGTGGCTCACCGCGGGCAGAGTGGAGGCGACGGCATGGTCGGAGGAGCTCTCGATTGCCGGAATCGACTGCTCCGGCCGTCGGAGAGAACGAGCTCGACCGCGACACTCCGGGGCTTCTCAGCTCGATTCCTCCCGTAGGCTGGGCATGTCGAGGACGGCGGTCACGCTGGTGTGCTCGGTTGGGCTCGGGGAGGCTTCCATCGCCGGCGGTAAGGTTGACCGGTGGAGTCAGGGTTTCGGTTATGGGCGAAATGGAGCAGAGGAGGAAGAAACTCCGAAACTAGGGTTCGTCGCCTTTATACGGCGCCAGGGCGCGCCTCGTCACGACGCCGAGCGAGGAGGAGCTGCCAGCGCCGAGGAGAAAGGAGGCACGGCGTCGTGCTGTCCTCCATGCGAGGAAGAGGATGAGGACGAGCTCGTCCTCATATTTTCAGACGGAGGGGTAACGGGCTGGCCTTGGGCCGTGGTGGTGGGCTGCTGCTGGCTGAGAAGGTTGGGCTTCCGGTGGGCTGCGGCGGCAGGTAAGGTCTGGGAAGCCTCCTCTTCTTTTCTCCTTTCTATTTTTATTTTCTGTTTTCAATTTGCCCATTTAAATTCATATTTGAATTCTGTTATATTTGCAGGTGTTTTATATGTTAATTCCATTTTGATGTTGTGTAGTGACTATCACCTCATTATTCTGTTTGAAACAAGTATTTCACATTGGATTATATTACATACTAATGGGTGATTCAAAATAGCCATTAGGCAGGATGTTATGTGATGTTATATCCTCATTTTAAATGTTATGTTCTTCTGTTGTATCCATTTGTTTGTATTGTTAGGTTTTGATATTTTTTAACTCAAGTTATTTTAGGGTTGTTCATAAGGCTTGGTTTTATTTAAGATGGAATGACTTACATATGAATTTATGTGTGCCCAACTTATTAGGGTTTAATAGTTTCTATTATAACCCCCTTCTGAGATTAACATTATCCTTATCCTTGAAAGTATCTGGTATAAGTATTGTTTCAATCCTGATTTGATATTAATTATAAGGATAAGTGGTGGATAAGTGTTTCATCACCACACATGTGTTTGAATTATGGAATTTAGCATTAGGTGTTTCTTATGTTTAATAATTGAAGCATAAGATTTGATTAATGAACCATTAGGATTCAAATGCTAATTACCTAATGACACATGGGTTGAATCTCCATTATGGCCTGGTTTTATATTATGATTACCATAGTGATGTATAAACTAGGGTTGAGATATAATTCTAGTTTATAGGATTGGGGTGACATCATATTGCATTTGCTAGGGTTTATTCTCCCCTAACCAAGGTAATATGGTTACTTTCTTAATTGTTTATGTTCTCCTTTAATTACTAAGGACTTGAGAATTGGTTTTATCTTATACCAATAGATTTCTATTATTATCCTCACTTAATCATTAAAGTAACTACAATGGTTATAGTTCTATTTATAGTTAACTTTGGTCATCTGGATGGATGCATGGTTTCTCACCATATAAAGTATAGAGTTTGACTCTAAGGTTTTTCTTAGGTTCTTTAATTGAGGAATAAATGTAATATAGATGTGGTAGGATTCTACTTATGATCATCAAGTGATTCACAAGTTTAAGGTTGGGATATAGGCCTAGGGTTGCTTACTTGTTACCTCCCTATGATTTCATGTGGTGTATCATATCTACTTATCCTATTAGGATTTAACTTATCCTCACATACCTCAAGAGCATGATCATATATTAAATATGATCAACTTGTTCTTAATTACTCTACCTCAAGTTCTTAGGTTTATGATCATTACCCAATGGTGATGATCATGCATGGTATGGGCTTCCCAAAGTATCACTAGAAGTGTTTGTCTAGGGTTATACCAATTACCTCTCTCACTCCACAAGTACTTGGACTAATATCTAGGTTTCTACTCAAGGAATGATGATATTATTATCTAAACATGTGGTTTGCCTAAGAATTCTACCTTGCTATCTTCTGTAGCTTGTTCTTCAGGAAATCTGATAAACCTGCTTCTTGTGGTATGCCTCCACCTCCTAGCTGCTTCATCTTGGTCCTATCTAAATTATGGAGTGGCCCAACTCTTTGGTTTGCTTGTATCATGGTACAAGATGATGGAATGAATGAGGTAGAGGGTTCCTTTTATAGGCTTGGGCATGCTCTAGTATCATGACACATAGGTGGATGACTCTTGCTTTGATTTGATGAGTAAGGTGCTTGGTTGTCATGCTCTTATCCATAGCAATCCTTTAAGCATGAGGTGGCATAGCTTAGGAATCAAGCTATGTAGATATTTTCATCCTATGTGGTATATGGTATTATCCTCTCATGTGATTTGTTTTTGGATAGCCAAGTGACTTTTGTTACTAAATGTTTTGTGAAGGATTTATGCTTGTGGGTGAGTCACTATTTCATATGTGATTATATTTATATTGTAATTGGGATCAAAATGTCAAAGGCATGGATTATACCTCAATTTTTAATGGTGATATTTGATTTCACCAAGGCATGATCATATGAGTTTCAAAATACTCATAGTTAATTTTATTCAAATAGTTTGAACTATAATTCGTAATGTAAATGCCTTTAGTTTTGTGATATTCCACATATTTAATAAGTTATGATCAAAATAATAATGTGTGGCTTTTATGCACTTAGGTCCTTGTGTTTTACCATATTTGGTAATTAGTTTTAAAGTGAATTCAATTATTCTCCAAGGTAGTTGCTCAACTTTTAAGCGTTAATAATTTAGAGTTTGTTTCTTATCTCTTTGATGGGTATAGACCTCTCCCATCTCTAGGGTTTAATGATAAGCTTGTGTTGGTGTTAAATTCACAAGTTTAGTTGAAGAAATACATGAGGTTCATGGTAGGATCAAGGATTAGTTTAAGACATGGAAAAGATAAGTCTAGAATGGTTTCTCCATTTTATTGTTACTTGATTTGCAATTGAATAGGTGTTCATATGTTATGACAAGGATTACCATATTATAATCTTTTATAAAATCAAGCAATTTATCATTGAGTAAAGTGTTGTTGAGTTGATTATTAGTTCCATTTGATCTAACCCCTTAGATCAAATCATCTCTACCCAAAAACAAGGTTTTAACAAAGTCACATTGAGGTTTATAGCGTTTGACTTGATGAGTTACTTCAGTTCCACCAAGATCAAGTGAAACTTCAGTTACTGTGACTGTTTTACTTTAAAGCGCGAAAATTCCCCAGATTTTCTATGCATGAATGCAATGCACACATCTGTTTCCTCTATTTTTGTAACCCCAATACCTGGGATATTACACATGGCATGGCCCCCTCTCATTTCACCTCTACCCCTCTACTTCTCCCTCTCTTTCTCTCTTTGTCTCTGGACGAGAGACATGAGAGGGGGCACTTCCCCCTCTCTTTCTCTTCTCTCTTTTCCCTCTCTTTTTCTTTCTGTTTTGGGCCGAGGCCACCACCCCCTCTTCTCCCTACCCTGGCCCAACCCTGGCGCCCCACTCCCCTCTCTCTTTCGGCCCAACGCTGCCAGCCCCCTCTCCCGCCAGAGAAAGCTAGCGCGCACGCGCGCTGGACACGCACGCGTGCCATCATGGCGACTGACGCCTCGCGCGCCGAGCCGTCGCCTCGACTACCACCCGCCGCCTCGTCTTCACGCGTCAACGCGTTGGACGCCGCCCGCGTCGCCTTGCCTGACCCGCCATCACCTCGTCTGCCACACTCGGGTGATCGCGCCGTCGCCCGTTGGGCACGGCCGATCTGCCTATCCCCCTCCACCCGCAATAAAAACGACCCCCGCGCCTTCGCCGCCCCCTTTCATCCCCTCTCCACACCCACGCCACCCCTTTGCCTCGCTGCAGAGCTGCTGCTGCTGCTGCCCATCCTCGCCGACGCCACGGTCACCACGTGGGTGACGCGCAGGTGGACGTCGCCACGACGCCGTCACCGCTCCCTCTCCCTTTCCTTCGTCACCACCACCATCTGCCAACCCAAACCCTGCCTTGTTCCTCTCTTCTTCGCACAGGGACGATCGAGAGCATCGCCACCGTGCTCAGGCAGCCGTGTTCCGCGAGGGAGGATACGACGCACGAGGAGGAGGAGAAGGAACGGGACGCCGCCAGGACCTCCACACATGACGCAACCTCGCCACTGACCCATCTGCACGTCGCCAAGCCACCGCTGACCGCTGGTAAGCCGTGCCGCCCGCCGTTTCCCTCTCTGCCGCCATGCACCGCATGCACGTGAAGGAGACGATGGCCTCAAGCCGTCGGATCTCGATCCTGTGGCTGCATGGGCCATGCACGCCACGGTGAACACGCCGGCCTGGCCCGCCACGGGCCCCTGGCCTTTCTTTTCCTTTTTCTTTTTCCTCTCCCGCGCTACCTGGAAATCCCCCACGGGCCGGCCCATCTCTGTGCACCTGGCACGGCCCAAATCTTTCCCGCCTGTTTAAATTCGTTTGAAAAAATAAAATTTGCGGTTAAAATTAGAAAAGTATTTGTGAGCCTTTTAGTGCATAACTTGAGTTTGGCACATCCGATTGAGGTGAATCCAATTGCAGTAGAACCAGTATGAAATTACCGTTCAGATGCAACTGACCTTGTATTTTTAGGATTTTTGTAAAAAAAATAGTGCATTAAACTTGTTCACTGTATTCTTCTTAGTATATCTAATTCCTAAAATTGTAGGATTAATATTTTTGAATGAATCCAATTGGGTTAATCTAGTTTTGGTACTGGACATCTAGGAAAAATATTGTTTGTCTCTGTTCATGAATTTGTTTGTCTCTGTTAGCAAGTGTATGTGTGTCACATGCAATGATGGATTTAAAACTCCTTTGATTTATTCAAATCCTTGACACTACTTTGTTTTAAAAATGGCCAACTCATGTTTTGTTACTATCAAACAAACACACCTGCATACTTTTGTTTTGTTTTACTTAACACTTGGTTCATGAGCTATGTGTTGATTGTATGTGTTGTTTATCTTTGCGACGCTAGATATGAACGAGGGTGAAGTTGAAGGGGAGGATTTTGGAGAAGGATTTGAAGAAGACCAGGGACAAGCCAACCAAGGCAAGCCATCTATTAATCTCTGACTGTTGTGTCACATATTGTTGTCATCATGTTGTTGTTCTTGTCTCTCGATCTTGTGTATGTGAGTCCCGTAGTTTGTCATTACATGCTTATCTTAAGCATGATGATCCGTTTTTGTTATACTATCCGAAGTGGAGTGATGGATAGCATCTTGATCATGGCTATGTCGTTCCACTTATGTCGTCGTTGCATGCTTACCTTAAGCGTGTGGATCATTCATGGCACTTCACCTACACCCCTTTATTGGAATAGTGGTTATCCCGAAAATCTTGTTGTATTCCCCTACTTGTGATGGCTAGGTATACTTACCGTGAGTATGCCGACCCCTTTTTGACACCTCCACACATCCACCAAGTGGCATGATGAATAACATCACGGCCATGTTGTGTTCTAGTTCCATCATGAAATTTTAGGTTGGGAATCCCTCAAGGTTTACCTTGTTGTAAAAGTTTTGCTAAAACCTTGGGTGAGTAGACCTTACCCAAGTGTGTGTTTATGAAAGGAAAGGATCTTAACAAAGGTGGTTGGAAAAAGACAAGTATGGTTGTAACTTAGGTTTTTGGAAAAAACAACACATGGTTCTATGTATTCGCCCGGAATAACCAAATCACGCAACCATATAACCCCAAACGTGGGCATAGGGCTTAGCTCGTAGTTTGTTCTTCTTAACAGGGGACACCGGCACAACTATACAAGGGTAAGGTTACCCCCGAGTCTGGATTGTCGTTGTTGGAGGCAATAGTATAACGGGATGCCTTCGGGGCTACCCGTCCGGAAGACACTATGGGTCTCCCGTCGTGGCAATGGAGTCACCCTCAAGAGGAGGTGAGCTGACATGGTTTGAAGGGGAGGTACATACTCCATAGGGTAGGATCCCTTGCTAAGTTGAATAGGCGAAAGGCTTTGACTGATTATCCGAGACTCGCATACTCTTGTATGACGAACCGGGGATGATCCCGGCGGATTTATCGGTTCTTGTGGGGAAAGTGCGCACACTCTGCAGAGTTAAATCTATTCGAATAGCCGCGTCCGTGGTCATGGACAGTTGGGATGGCTGTTGCTTAGCTGTGTTGATTTTGTTTTAGAAATACTTTGCAAAGCAAACGAGAAAGTTCTTTGAAGTACCGGAAGGGTACGGGAAAGCTTGTGTCGACCATATGGAGATGGTTAAGAAGGAAAAATAAATTGGGTTACCTCATCCTAGTGTTTCATGTAGAGGAACTCTTTTGAAGTATCTTCTTCAACAAAGATATAGAGATGTCATAGGATATCTTTCGAAGTATCTTCTTCAACAAAGATATAGAGATGTCATAGGATATCTTTTGAAGTATCTTCTTCAACAAAGATATAGAGATGTCATAGAAGCCTCTTAGTGTCCCCTTCAACTGCGAAGTTGGTATGCTATATCCACAAGGTAAACTGATTCTCTTTCGCATGCTATATCCACAAGAGAAACTGATTCTCTTTCGCATGCTATATCCACAAGAGAAACTATTCTTCCTCTCTTGTCTCCTTAAGTTAGCGTTTGTTAGCACATTCTTGATGGTTTGCGAGTACAATTCCAAATGTACTCACGCATTTGTCCCTGGCTATTAACTTGGCCAGACTATGAGGAGGACTATGAAGACAACGGAGGTTACCAAGACGACTATGCGACCTAGGAAGATCTCCCAGTCAGCTGCCTGTAGGTCTAAGGCATGACTTGGGCCCGACGTTGTTGACGTGTATTCGCTGCAATATTTGTGTTGAACTTGCCCGAAGTGGCGATTATGTAAGACTGGGTCATGTGACCCATTTATTGTAAGACTTATTTATTCGGTACTTTGTAATGGATGATGTAACTCTGGAAATTCAGTTTGGTTATGTGCTCACGGCGCACTAATCATGGGATCGTGAGTTGAATGCATAACAGGGTATTTCGGACAGCTAGTCCAGGGTCCCCACAGATATGCTAATGGGGAGACTCTCCCTTACGCCATAGAGGAGTTGGTGATGACGATGGTATCGATTCCCCCATGGCAGAGGTCTCGGAGCAGCATGAAGACTCTCGCCTCTGCTGCCGCCTCTGTAAATCTCGGGAAAATTATGGTGTAGGTTTTTCTGCAATGTGGAGCTGCTGGTAAAAAGGCGGAGGGGAGATGGCGCACGAGGACCAAGTGAGCCCACACGGCGCGGCATGGGTATCGATCCGCGCCATGGGGCCCACTTTGGACCTCTCGTGGTCTCCCCGTTGAGTTCTTGTGCCCATGGTCTTTGTTCCTATGAAAAGCTTTCGTGGTATTTTTCCTTGATTTATTTGAGTCCGTGAAGGTCCTTGAAACATAAAAATATTAAAAAAGAGGTTTTGCATCCGAGGAATTAAATACCAAAAGAAGGGACTTTGTAAAAAACTCCCATAAATCATCTAAATAGTTGGAAATAGTGCAATATCAATGCAAATAGCAATAAAAACTATCCCTATATGACGTAGATATGATGATATAAAATGCATGAATTAGCAGGCCCTTGACATAGAGATGAAAAACATCACACCCCTCGATCCCTAGGACGTATGACCAGGCGAAGAGGGTGTGTTTGCACGCATCAACCTCTCGAAGCGGTAGCGGGCCAGGATATTCAAACCACCGCTGAATCACAGAAGCCACTCCACACGATGCCCCATCAAGACCTTCACTACGCATTCACCACTACAGGAATAAGAAACATCGGTGCAAAGAAACATGAGAGAATCATACGCACCACGGCTAAGAGCAGCGCGGCCACTATACCAGCCATACACCGGCGGCAGTTGCATGCCAATGCAGCAATGGAAGAAACACACCCACGCAAAAAAACATCCGCCCGTGCCTTCCAGATCTTCCATTGGCTTCAAGGACATCGAGGAACCAAACCGATCACCGGTTAACACATAAAGATTAAGCCCAAAAAATGACTGGAACCCAGGTTCGATGTAGATCACGGCCGCCCGTGCATAAACAACACCTTTAATGCAACCAAGAGATCACAAAAACGAAAATGCCAGGCACAAACATACCTCGTATAGAGATATCAGCGCAAATAAACAAGAGAAAACCACATGTTCCGCAGGAAACGAAAACCAATGCAGACCAAGCTTGCACAACAAGATACATGCATGAAAATATAACCGGCCGAACGCATCACCATGGTGAATAGCGGCGCAGTTAGCAACTATGAGCAACGCATGTTGAAGCAACAATGGTGGAACCACACCCATGCAAAATGCATACATGTTCTTTGTATTCCCTTCGATTCAAATTAATTGTCCACTTTGTCTAGATATGAATGTACCTAGATGTGTTTGTTAACTAGATACATCCATATCTAGATAAAATGGAGTCTATTAATTTAAACCGGAGGGAGTAGTTTATTGTGTTAAAATCCTTAATATTTAGGAACTTCATTATTGGCACTAACCTACTAATAGTTGTAAAAGTGCCAACTTTTTGTTTTACACTTTGTTGTGTAGAAATTGCACAAATATGAAAGGGGATCCCTCATTATGGTGAAATTCAGAGTTTTCGAAATCTGTCAGAACAATTTTAAAGATCGCCCTCGCCTCGAAGATGACATCAAATGAAAAAAAAATTAAACTACAAATTAGTTGAATTTTTGGGCTTCGTTATAGACATAACCGAGTTCGGATGCGACTGATGGTCTAGGATTACCGGATTACCGAAGAGTCCGGATGAAGTTTTGGGAATCTGAAAGTTTGGGACGGGATTGATCATAACTCTTTGCATACTTGATGGATTCAACCCATTGTCGGTTTGTTGGACTACTTGTGACATAAGGAAGGCCTAGAAACATTTTAGAGGTTCCCAAGAGTCCATGGATCGAAGGGGCGTCAATGTCATGGCCTACATATTGAGGGGAAACCTTATATTTTGGAACACCAAGCCAAAGCCACGAAAATTCCTCCCTTGGTAGCCTCCAAGGAGGGGGAGAAGCTCTTCCATTGATGCACCATCACCAAGGAAGAAGGGGGGCCAAGGGGCATCTACCCCCTAGGGCCGCAAGCATGGGGAGCTACCGCCGGATCCACAACATATAGGGCAGCGTAACACACCATAAGACTCTTGTCATGGCGGTCTAGACAAAATTTCTATTTACTTGCATGTGTGGAAGCCAGTGGTTAGGAGATAGGACCGCGATGCTTTGGAGCCGACGAAGGGAAAATTCATTCTCTCCATGCTACTGTCAGATCAGAGTTAGTCCCCGACCGTTATCCCTAGGTTGTTTTGGTTTCATAGGTTAGGTTGTTGCATTGGGACGCAGACCCGAACTTGCGATGTTTTTCTTCTTTATTTGTTTGTGTAGGTTTGCTTATATATGTATGAACTGTGTATTTTTTGGTTTTGGCTTCATTAAATTAAAGCGAGCTCTCTTGAGGCCTACCGTCTAAAAAAGGCTGCTGCAAAGATTCTTTTCCCGTAATTATTCTTTGGCCTATTCTGCTAGTATAGTAGCCGTGATTAGGTGTCTGTAAACTCCATTTTGGCACCCCTTCTATGATATTTAGTGATTGCGGCTACATGTAGAAGAAAATCTCTATTCAATAGAAATGGCATTGTGCATCGTTGGTTGATGCAGAGATCGCGGACATCCATTCTGCAAAAGATCAAGAAATTATATGAATCTTTTCAATCCCCTTTCGTACGGTAGAAATCAGCAACCACGTGCCACCTTTCTGGCTCTAATTTTCTCCTGAAGCGTGCGCATGCATGCGTGGATCATATTAAGGACCCAAACAGGGAAAACTGCTATATATGGGCAATGCTAATTAACAGATGGTGTTGTGGTTGTAGCCTAGCCTCTTTATCCAATTTGCCACATCCTCTCCCTACCTTCTCCGTTCACCTCACCGGCCGGTCGGCGGTTTGACGTCTACCGCCGCACGCTCAAGGGAGAGGCGCCGGGACCCCCCACACCGTCGCCCTCCTTTCGTCGGCCTTCATGTGTGGGAGGGGATGTAACTACCTACTTGGATGCTCATTTTCATTGCTTCCCATTGTTCCAAAGATTAATTTGAGAGGTAGGTTCATCCTTCTGGTGCAATATTTTAGTTTGGCAGTGAAATTGAGTTCATGCATGTTCGTTTATTTAGCCCAAAGGATGTTTGGACAGTGGGCTCGTTTTCTCTTTTCCTTTTTTACTCTCTTAGACAATTTTTTTGCCATTGTGCAAGTAATGGAAAATGGGGAGAGAAGGTCCGAAAAAATACCGATTCATAGGGTATGCATTTATTGTGATGTATAGATCACTGTTTTGATGGAAAAGGATTGAGAGGACCAAATTATGCTCATCTCAAGATATGGAAGAAGAAGAAGAAGAAGAAAAAGTAATATCTTCATGTGTGTTAAGAGAGAATGTCCATGCTTCAGCTCACCATGTGTACTGACCCAATTAAACACACTAGATGTATAAATATATGAAATGCATGTGCAAACAGAGAGTTAAATAATCCATTGCATGGTGCTCTATATTCTCTCGTTACATGCAGTAACCAGTCCTTCAATTATCTTAATTTATTCCCACAGGCTTGGCAACTAGTACTCAGTTTTGTACTGAATCCTTGAGAGGACTGATATTTTTGGTAGAAGAAGCTAAGCACATTAGGTGCACATGAGCACCAATGCTCTCGGTTTTTAAAATATTTAAAAATTAAACATCTGTGTTTCAAACAATCGTCACATTTATTCCATAAATACATACACATGTCATCAATACTCGTGCGAAGTTTCGGTAAAAGTTGCATTGTATTTTGACCTACAGGAAAGAAACAAATTTATGTTATGGCTACATATAGGGTTAGAAATTTGTCTTTTTGTATAGCTCAAAATATAACATATTTTTATCCAAAATTACTACCATTCCTTTGGAATGTTTATATGTATGTGGATATTTAATTTCGTCTTTTTTGGAATTCAAAAAAATATGCCAAAGACACTTTTCGTCAAACCAAGTGCAACTAAGGGTAATTGAATGTTCTTTGAATATGCTAGTTTTGTCCTAAATCAAACTTTGCAAACTTTGACCAAGTTTATAGAAAAGCATAGCAACAAAATCTATAGGCTCAAATCTACTTCTTTAGACTGGCAGAAGAGATTATTTCTCTGCAGTTATCCTAGTAAAACCTTATTCGCTAGTAAAAGTTGGTTTATTTATATATGCACCCAAGAAAATCAATGATTCCCTTATAATCCACTTGGTGACCAACCGATCCTTCCCAGCTCACTACTGGTTGTCAGGCTGATGCTTCTCTGAGATTTCCTTCTCTTTGACCTTGCAAAGGCTTCAACAACTGCAGATGTGCCTGCAACCCCTGGCCCTGGGAAACACTGTCTCCATCTGTGCAATGCATATTGAATACCTCCCCCCTACCAACAGTACAAGACATACACGCTCACCATTATTTGTCTTGGACCTGTCGAAGATAGCATGTCAATTATTTTCCTGCAAAAGATTATATGTTCTCCATTATGCAAACCGAACAAGAAGCTTCTCTGAAGTTCGAGGTGGCCTCTCAGAGTGCCAGAAGGAGAGCCTTGATCATGAATTTACATCATTGTATTGCAGACTAGCCAGCCGTCCTTATATAAGTTCTTGTGCTTGCAGATTAGACCTACTACAATTGGTGGTCTTACCTCCACACTGCGTCATAGTCTAATTAACCGAAGGCCAGCCAGTTAGTTACCTCGAAGCTGCCGTTATCCAAGATCCAAGCAGAGACTCAAGCAGCAGATACAATGGGTTCGTGTGCTTCCAAGTCTGCTCTTGAGCATCGGAGGCCAGAGAGGTACCACACCACGAGGAGGGGCAGGAGAGGGCGCGGCAATCCCCGGTCCGTGATGCCGGAGGGGCCCAAGCCACGGATCGTGGATGCCAGGGGGCGCACCACCGACTTCTCCATGAGCGAGATCGTCCACGTCGAGTCGGCCGGCAAGTCGTCGGAGCATTCCAAGACGTTCCACCTCACACAGATGGAGTGGCACCAGAGCCAGCGCGATTCCAGCGGCTGCTGCAAAGAGGACGCCTGGTTCGACTCCGTCAGCATCCTCGAGGACGAGGCTGAGGACGAGGAGGAATTCAAGAGTGTCGATGGAGGTGAGAGTCCGCTTATCTATACCTGAAGCTGAACACCCTTTTTTATTTTGGAATGTTCATTGATCGATCGTCCTACAGATTTGTCGGACGAGGAAGAAGAAGACGAGGACCAGAAGAAGCAAGAGAAGGCGTCGCGTTTCGCCGACGCGCTCTCTCGCATCGGAGAATTGTGGCGGGGCGTGCCCATGACACTGTCTGTAGAACAGTATCTGAAAAAAGACGATGGTACGTAATTAAGCATCTCAAAGTACAGTTACAAACTGAGATTGCATAAGCTGACATGCATTCTCACATCCAAAAGGTGATGATCCTGCACGTAGGAGCCAGAGCATGGCGATATGTGCCAGCAAGTGCGTGCCGAGTTCCAAGGAGAAAACCGATGCAGATGAGAAGGAGCCCAACACCCCATCTCGCATACGCCAGCTGCTGCACTCCATCAGCTTCAACGACAAGATGCAGCAGCTCACCTGCGTCAGCCCGGCCAAGAGGAAGTCCACGGTCATTCGCCTCTCCTACAAGAGGACGGCCGTAGAGGACGACTGCCAAGACGATGCAAGTGAAATCGGTAAGCCCCCCCAAAATAATCTACCTTCTTCTCGAAAATGATGGAAGACGCACAACGTGATGTGTGTTGTTCGTTTCGATGTAGGTGAATCAAAGAAATATGTGGTCCGTCCAAAGGGAGGACTGACGATCCCGTGCGGAGGTGAAAAGCCCTCACCGGGATGCTGGACACGGATTGATCCATCCCTCTTCAAGCTAAGAAGTGAAACCTTCCTCAAGTACGGCACTGAACTGTATTTATATGGAAGAATCTCCTTTTCATAATGTCCTCAAATAAGTCTCTGCAAAACCTTTAACTCTGATTTTTCATTCTGTACAGAGACAAGAAGAAATGTGCAGCTCCAAACTACGCCGCGTATTATCCGATTGGCGTGGACCTCTTTGCCAGCCCCAAGAAGGTCCAGCACATCGCCCAGCACATTGAGCTTCCACTGGTCAAACCACACCACAAGCTCCCATCACTTTTGATTGTCAACATCCAGGTAAGGATTCATGACATGTTTGATATACTAAGGTATAGTTCTTCGGTTCCGTTGCTTCAAGCTTTCCTTTTTTATTTCAACCACAGATGCCGACCTATCCTGCTTCCATGTTTCTCGGCGACAGCGACGGCGAAGGATTCAGCCTTGTATTGTACTTCAGAGTCTCAGAATACTTTGACAAGGAGGTTTCGGAGCATTTCAAGGAGTCTATCATGGTCAGAGCCTTCTTAACATGATTGTTATAGTGTTTCAATAGCATTGATTCTTTCATGTGAGCTAATTAACAGACTTAATGTTTCTGATGGCAGAAATTCTTTGAGAATGAGAGTGAGAAGGTAAAGGGGTTTGCATCAGAATCTACAATCGCTTACAGAGATAGGTTGAAAATCATGGCTGGATTGGTTAACCCAGATGACCTCCAGTTGGGTTCTACAGAGAAAAAGCTTGTCAGCGCATACAACGAGAAGCCAGTCCTCTCACGACCGCAACATAATTTCTATGAGGTGCAGAACCCACGTTCTCTGCATGAATTATTAGATTGACAGGTTTGAAATCATTATAATGGGCAATACATGATACTTAAGAAAAAAAACAGGTTGTTATAAAAAAATCTGAAAGAATCATTGATCTTATAACATAAAGATATCTGGAATCTTAAAATATGATCTTCAGATGATAAATTTAATGCTTCTTTAAATAATGGAACATGACCCCGCAACAAAAAATAATGGAGCAGGGACAGGCTTTTCATTTTTTTGTAAATGGAGTAATAAATTGGGATACAATCTATAGCAAGTAATATCTTATCTCTTACATCACCAGGGTGAGAACTACTTTGAGGTAGATCTCGATATTCACCGGTTCAGCTATATCGCAAGGAGGGGATTGGATTCATTCCGGGAACGCCTGAAGAATGGCATCCTCGATTTGGGTTTGACAACTCAGGTAAATTTGACTTTGCTTTTTACTTTTTTTGAGAGAGAAACTTTCCTTTTTACTGTGGGGGTAAATTTGGTTTTGCGTATTTTGGTCATTACTTCTTGTATGTGGTCCATGTAAAATACTTCAACTAATTTTAATATCGTGCTGCAGGCCCAGAAGCAAGAGGAACTCCCTGAGCAGGTTCTCTGCTGTGTTAGGCTGAACAAGATTGATTTCATCAATCATGGGCAAGTTCCAACGATTGTCACCCTTGATGATAAGTGACACACTGGATCTTAGCGGTTGCCGTGTGTAAGCTGTTGGAAGGCTAGACCCTTTCGACATATGGAGATCGAGAAGAAAAAAAAAAGGGGGGGGCAGATTGATGAGACTTATGTACCCGAGATGTTCATTTCTGCCCAAGATATTCGCTGTTTTGCCTGCTTATATCGGCAGGGAATATTCTGTAGATATAATAATGTGTACATATGGCAGAAATGATCGATCGATGGGGAGCTAGTCTTACCTTACATGTTGATAAGCAATTTGCACTGGTACGATGGCACCCTTACCATGTATCCTGTTTCACTCTGGACGGATCGACATGGAAGCTGCATAACGAGATGCTGTTACGAATTAGAGAAAACAAAGTTTGCGAGGAAAAATGATAAGTACAAACAATCTATGTACATATAACATATGAACCGATTTTAAAATTTTCTCTGTACCTAAATTTGGAGAAAGCCCAAAGGAATCGTACTTCAAACCATTACTATCTGGCTCGAGCATGTCATCTGAAAAAATTGCTCTCTATTTTGTAGGGAGCAATATTTAGCAACTCAATACTCAAGATATACGTTTCGAATCTCTATTGGTACTCGATATTCATGGTGCCTATTCTTTACTCAAAAAATGTGGGTAAGAAGCTGAGGAATAATCATACATCATGATAATTGTAACAAGTAGGCTTGCAAACATTAGTGAAGGTGCTTCAGCTTCTTCGACAAACTGAAAGGAGGTTCACGGCAAAGGCAAAACCATTGCCTTGTTAATCAATTGTAACTCAATACATCCTGTCAGATAAGACTTTCAGAGATATGGAAGGAACCGCGTATATGTACAAATCAGGCTATCAGGTAAGAGTTACAACTCGAGCATATACACTTGGAGCAACGAAACCTCTGCCACCTATAATTTTCCCATCGATTAGAGACCAATACAATTTACAACCAATGGAAGTACAGCATGCAAGATGCAGTGCTGTGGAAGGATATCTTCCTCTTAATTCCAACCAATGCAGCAGCTCAGCCAACAATAGAGACCAGAATAGTTTACCTCGCTACGTACTCCAAAATTTTATGTTACCTCATTTTCCTCTTTTAGCTGCAAGGAAGAATCTGACGGTGATCTATGTAACGCTGCTCTGCGCAATGACCGTTGCTTACTGGATGCTGTGTTCTGCCCTCTATGCACTAAGCTGCCGGAAGATGATGCATTGGCACTGGCCACAGAAGCATGGCTGCTGTTCCTAGCTGCAGGAACATCATGACTATGCTTGCCTTCGTATGTAGTTATCACAGCCGTTGGTTCTTGCGAACATCTTTCAATATGCTTCTTTACATCGCATCCTTGGTATGTGCATTTGTAGTAACTCCTATACAGTGCAACTCAAGTCAATATGTGATATATAACTTCAGTAACAGATTGTCCAAAAGTGTTCAACAAAATACTAAGCAGTTCAAACTGCTAGCAACATGTCATTTTGACAACAGCAAACTTGCCCAAAAGAACCATGATTTAAATGTTCCATGTAATGTCTAACAAACAGAGTCAAAGAACAGACTACCATAACTAGCATATATAACGGGATAAAGCGACGAAGTAACATCCACAGGCGATTATTCACTCGATTTCTTGACTAATCAGCCACATAATACACTGAGGTACAGTATTCAGTAATGCCGTGCATGGTAATTATCCCAAAACTGGTACCTTTTGGATTATTTTCTGTGCTTAAAACTAAACCTCGTGCTTGTCAGTATGTCTAGCACACACTATGTCATTATAAGTTTTTGAGCTATGACTTAAATTTGTTGCAAGTCAGTGCAGCTATCTACCCACCCAATCTTTATAGTTATCAGGTAAAGCAGTCATCCTATAATGAGAGTATGATATAAGTAAGCCTGTTAATTCTGACAACAGCATGAGTTCCACTATCTATAGTAAGTTCATCATCACCCTCCCCTCGCTATCACTAGAGCCAGACAATTGATCACCTCCCAAGCCCCCTGCCGTCAACAACTGTCGCACACCATAGGCCTCAGAGGTCAGAAAGAGTGAAAGACCCAGGAAAAAAAACTTCTTAACTTATATTGATAGCTACATTCTAAATATTTTTAAAATTTAAGTCTTCCAATGCCATTTCAAGAGTTCCCAAAGAGTCCTTGTTACAGTTCAAGGTTTTCTTTTTGAGGTGAAAGTCGTGCCCAGTTCAAAACTACGCTAAATTCCTTGTTTCAGGATGTGTCTGCTTGCAAGGGCTACAGCACGCACCCGCTGATTAGTGAACCCGTCAAGGCATCAATACAACATGCCAGAAGAAATCCTAATCATCTTCAACACTGTGAGTCGTGTAAGAAACTAAGCTTGAAGTAATATGAATATTAAATACTTGGTATATGCCATTTGCAAGAATAAGCTTTTCACAGTTGGTGTCATGTGTTGGAAATACAGTAAAGCCATACTAAAGTGACCTAGAGAAAGGTGTACAAACAATACAGATAGTTAACAACTTAAGCAGGCGACACTAAAGCTACCTCGAAGCAGTTTTGGTTCAAATTACTGATTCCGGTGTAATTCCATTCCCTTTATCCAAACAGGAACAAAATACAGCAGACAAATCCAGGATAGATCATAGCTATCAGATTGAAACTCAAGAACACTAAGCACGGCATCCCAGTACAACTGAACTTCTCCGATAGGCCTGTTTCTATGCCCCTAGACAAATGAATGTCACACTATGGGGGCATAATACATTTCTATGCCATGCACAGGCTCACCTATCGCTATTATAATCCAAGGATCCATGGGACATCAATATATATATCATGAGAACCCAGTCAAAGAAGATATATCATGAGTCTACAACTCTACAAACAGTAATATTATCCATATCCATAGTTCCATACATCAATAAATGACTAACATTCCAAATAGACCCAGGAAAATGTGGCATTATTCAGAATTGGTCTCAGTAAATGATTCACTGTCCATGCAAGTGAGGATTCGGGGCAGTATGGATAAAGATAGAGAGCAACTGCAAAATGACTAACAGAATTATTACCTTGGATGAGGATTCCCTTTTACCACTTTCTGCCCATACTTACGCCACCGGTAGCCATCATCCAAAAGATCAACCGGACTAGTTGTTTGCACAATGATCCTTTGAGCTGGTGCTGGCACATGCCTGTTGAATAAAACTAGCATTTATAGATTGGTGTTTGAAAAAATCTTACTACGGAACTTTTAGTTACAACATGAACCACCTTTTATTTGCATTCACAGCACCGGCATCTCCATTGTCAGCACCTGCTTCATCACTGTTCTCTTCCTCACTATCACTTGAGCCAGATGAGTGATCGCCCCTGTCTCCCTTCTTGCTGTCATTTGATACCTCTACTTTCCCAGAATGATCTTGAGAGCCTGGTTCTGATCTAGTCAAAGTGTCCCCGTTCTCTCGGAAATCATCTTCATTCAGTAAATTACCACCATCTTTGGACCTCCTTTTTGGTGGCCGTTCGTGGTTATGCTGGCCTCTATAAATAATTTGAGTAATCTGTCCACATGAGGAGCGCTCCACTTTCTTCTTAACTGGACAGCTTGCCTGGGTGCATTTATAGTAACTCCTTGGATACTCCCCACCCTTAACGGCCTTCTGGCCGTACTTACGCCAGTTGTAGCCATCATCCGCAGGTTTATCCACAGCTAGGGCCGAAGTTTGGAATCCTTGTGAAACCGCATCTAATTTAAGGTTGTCATTTCCAGTATGTGACGGCAGAGTTGCTGTCTCCTTTGTTGATGTCACATGTGTAGAAGAGTTGGCATGCTGTGATGTCAAGGCTGATGTTGTCGGTGAGAAAGGGAGAGAATAATCTGCTTGACTGTCCATAATGTACTGGGAATGGACTGCTTGTGCTGTTACTTGTGCCAAAGCTTGCTGATGGGTCATTTCAAAGTTTCCCTACAGAAATAAACATATTAACGTCTAGGTCCAGACATGAACAGCTTGTTGTTTACCACTGGAATATCTAGTAAGTAGCACCGGAATGAAGACAGTAAATAGATGTCAAAAAACTCAATCTCCATGATGTTCTCTCAATTCTCGTTGAGTGTAGCCAACACAATATAAAGCTACCGAAAAAGAAAAAGAATTGGCTAAACTCATCCACATATTACCGCAAAACCCCAAGCACAAGTCCGGCTTAGGACTTTCAGGCATACAAGGAGAAAGGCCAGCAGATCAGAGTTTCAAGAGGGAAACAACAGCTTAAACTGGTCATGGTAAAACCAGGCAATGTCAAGCATTGTTTGTTCGTAATCTCATATTTGAATTGGGCTAATCTTAACTAGATGATCAAATAGGAAAAGCTGTCAAAATGAGCCTGAAAAATAGTCGTGACTTAAGATTAGACAATTACAGAAAGATATTGGATAACAGATAACTGAGTTTGTTGGCCACTAAGAAGGTTGAATAAGAATGTAAACTACATGTGCAGCATCCTCTCAGCTTTGAACAAACACTGAATTAGACATGTGCAGAGTCTAGATGTGACATCACATTACTAATGTGTGGTTTGAACATAACAGTGATATGAAAAATTGGGTGGCCCCGTAAAAATTGGGGTTTGACACTCCTTAGATGGCAGCTCGAAGTCTAGATTATGGAAATAGTTGGAAGCTACTGAAATTAATCCATGCGAAACCTGGAGAGATTCATGTAGTATTTGTGCACTGATGTATACTTATTTTGAAAGGAGAGGAGGCAAACGTGGGAGGTTTTGCATCTCAAGTTTCCAAATACACAGCAGGCCTAACTCTTCCTTCTCTTGGTGGTGGCACTCTTTGCCTTGCCATACAGAGAAAGCATACAAGAGAACAAAGTGACAGAGGGTAGTGCAACAGAACATATGTCCACCTAGGTAACATTTTCCACTGGCTATTCAGTAATATACAGGTGCCGTACATGTTTGCGCCATTTTCCAAACATTACGATACTCTACAGCGTCAAAACATATGTTACGGTCTTTTTAAAAAAAATATGCAGGGGCAAAGCATGTCATTCCATTAAGATGGAGAAATTTTGCATGTAAGGAGTGTCAACCCTCAATTTTTTCACACAGCTTTTTGCATACACGTAATTTTCCATGAGTGCTAAGCAGTTCCAATTGTTATTTTTAAGGGTGGATTTGATTAACCCTGGACTAAGAGACTTGGTGTGCTGTTTACTTGTTGTGCATGATCCAACGTCACACTATCAAGTAAAGCTAATCTAATGTTCTGATCCGTTTTTAAGCACCGCTAAAGAAGTGGTTTGACTGGGTTATAACTCAAGAAGCCATTTCAAAGATGTCTTGGGAAATACATTTCATACGCCCACGAGTAACGGACTAAGGCTAGCAGTGAAAGGCAAGAAGTTGTACTAAATTACTAAACCCATCCCCAAAAGACACTTTAGTTTGGTCAGCATCGGAAGTGGCCAGCAAACACAAAATCAGACTTAGTGTACTAGCTAGGTACTCCATGAGACGGAACAGAAATGCTGGGGGCCAGAGAGCAATCATCATCACAAAATCAGACTTAATGTAGAGTACTAACTAAGTAGTAGCAGGCAATGGTAATAGCTACTAGTAAACAGGTGACCCCCTATTTGATGATGGTTCCAGTGCACGCCCCATCTCGTGGCTACAAGAGCAGGCAAAAGATGTACATGCATGGGGTCCCAGACAAGGCACACAATCATCATGGTAATAATCGGGAAAATCGACAGCGCGAGCTGCAACAAGCAGCAGGATAGTGTCATGGTACTAGTAATCTCAGAGTTGGGCAGCACAAGTCAACTAGTAGCAGGACAGTGTCTGCAATTTTATATTTTTAAGGAAAAAATGGTACTTTTGATGCGCCAGCTGAAAACCTAAAGAACGGCAAGCAGGACTGCAGGAGCAAGTAGGGTAGGGGTGGAGGAGTTACCGTAGCAGGGGAGAAGAGCGAGGGTGAGGCGAGGAGCGCGGCGGGGCTGAGGCCCGTTGGCACGGCGAAGAGCGAGGGAGGGGCGGCGGGTGCGGGCGGGGAGGCCATGGCGCCGGCGAGGAGCTGGGTGAAGGAGCCGTGGAAGGCCGGGGAGGGCATGTCGGGGAAGAGCGCGGCGGCGAGGGTGAGCGGGCCGGGGCTGGTCCCGGCGGTGGCGGCAGAGGCGAAGAAGGATTCGATGGCGGCCCGCGGGGGTAGGGAGAGCGGGGCGCGCTGCGGCGGGCGGCGCGAGCCCTCGCCGGTGCCGGCGGAGGCGGAGGCGGAGGCGTCGTGTGCCGCCATGGGGAAGGTGGGCTTTTTGGGGGGTGGGGGACCAAAGATACGGCGAGTCCACGGCTTTGGGCTTTGGGGAGAGAGAGAGAAAGAAAGAAAGGAGCTGAGCTGCTGCAGCCTGCAGGGGAGTGAAATGGGACGGGACGGGGAAGAAGGACACGGCTTCCCTTCCGACCCCGCCGCGCTTTGCTTCCCTTCCCACTGCTCCGCTCTCGGTAACACGGCCGCTAATAACATGCGGCGGTTTATTTTTCACATGTGATTTCAGCAATCTCTGTCGGCTTTGTTGTCAGAGCACGTACAGTACTTGCTCATTCTATATTTTCACATTATTTTCCCACAATGTAACACTCACCCACTGAACATATGCACTGGGTCCATTTCGTTCGCAAAAATGCAAAATTAGGAAAGCACACCATAATTACTACTTCCAATTAAAAAATAAGTGTCCTAGTTTTATCTACATATGGACGTATATACATGTATTTTAGTGATAGATACATCTGTATCTACAAAAGACCGAGACACTTATTTTAGGACGGATGAAGTGCTCTATTTCTAAATATATGCTATTTTGAACTCCAAAAACATTTTATATTTACAAACAGAGGGTCTTAAACCTATACCAAGGGAAAACACATAGATGTGCAATATATGTCATTGTGGAAAAACTGGACGGTGTATGCTGATGGTGCTCCGTTTGGGAGCAATGAATATATATAAGTCAACACTTTACAAGTATAATTTGCCAGGAAACACATACTAGTCCAAGTGTGATGACATTTATTATGGATCGCGGAAGTAGATAGGCATGGTTTTTGGGTTTGGGCTATACTACTAGGTTACTACCGTTTGGATCAAATACATGAACACAATCATCATTGTCTCCTTAAGAGTTCAAAGCTACTACCTCCATCCCAAGGCTTAAGTCTTATATTTTTTTGGAAAAGTCAAAACAAGTAAAGTTTGACCAAATTTTCAGAATAGTCTATCAACAAATATGATATTTTGAAGATAGCACATTAAAATATATTTCATTATCTATCTAATAATATTGATTTTCTATTATACATTTTAATGATTTTTGATAAAAACTTGGTTAAACTTGACATAGTTTGACTTTCTGGAAAAAAAATAGACCTTAAGCCTTAGGATGGAGGTAGTAGAAAATAAACTAAAAATATGCGAATCATCAAGGATGTTAGACATACATAGTCAGGAAAAAGTGATTGTGCAAAATCAAAATTGCATCATAAGAAGATTCTGCATCAAAATCTTAGGATACAAGGAAAAACCCTATAACAAGAACAATGAAGATGGAGGAGATGCATCCATGCAGGTGGCAAACAATTGGTGATAAGCAGAGGAAAGTGGCGGAGCCACGCTAAGAGCTGAGTGGTCAATTGACCACACGGCTTTTTGCCAAATCCTTTGTATTTTGGTTATAAGCTTGTAAAAAATATTTGAAATAAGTAAAAAAATTGCATGTATTTGTCATCACTGATTCGAAATGACAACACAGACTTCAAGTTCTGGATCCGCCACTGGTAGAGGAGATGCACTTTCCTTGAGCGTGCCAGGAAAATCATCTCCCTTTATCCATGTTATCAACTCCCTCCTTTCGTGGATGCGTGGTTGCGATAGCGGGGAAGCTAGGATAGCAGATGAAAGGATATTCAAAGATCGTGGTAGATCCAAGGGTGGAGCACGCCTCGCCCTAAGTTTTTAGCAGAATATAAATATTAGTGACAAGAAAAAAGAAAAATCTAAAAAGGCCTAGACCAACTAAACTCTGCCCCACCCTAGCAAAATGTGTAGGAGTAGCCTCTACTTGACAAAACAACAACAAAAAAAAATAGTAAAAGTTCTTTTGGCCATTGGAGAG
Source organism: Lolium multiflorum (assembly GCA_030979885.1). NCBI lineage: Eukaryota > Viridiplantae > Streptophyta > Magnoliopsida > Poales > Poaceae > Lolium > Lolium multiflorum. Next base: position 236,809,830 of record CM061750.1, on the reverse strand, counting down.
AAATCCTAAGAAAAAATCCAAAAAAAAATGCCAATCATGTGGATCAAACGACCTACGTAAAATTATCAAGGCTCCAATACATCAAAACTCCTACAGATAGTTATTCTAGATAAAACATTCACTTAGATACTCATGGGAAAATAAACATTGTATGACATTTATTTCTATCATATTTTAAAGTCATATGTTTCTAAAATCTTGCGAACCGAATGTTATAATGTTATATTGTAACTGCTTGGGCTGGCTATATTATTATTATTCTCTCTGTTTCATATTAACTGTCTTAGATTTATCTATATTTACATGTTCGTAGATGCGTTTTATGTAGATACATGAGAAATCTAAATATATACATTTAAATTTAAAATAAAATTAAGATATCTTTTTTATTAACAGAGGTAGTAGAAGGGACACAATATTTTCTTAGTAGTGTGCTTACCGCATCATCTACCTAGAACATTGATGCGGTGACGCATGGTCCCTCGACACTTTTTTTAGATGGCCTTAACGCTTCTATTAATTATACCTAGTTCGGTTTTCATAGTAGTTTGTTACACAATCGACTCTCGGGTGCACCCTCATTGAATGATGTTGAAGTTCAGAGTGTCGTTAACTACACATGGAAGGTGGTACCATGTACTCCCTCACAGCACCAGAAGTAGTTAGGACTTTGTCGATATTTATAAGATTGGTCATAATGGGAGTAATTTAGACTAATAACACATGCATATGATTGGTTTATGTTACTCTCTCCATAGTGTGTAGTAACTTATATATGATCTCATGCATGCGCTACGGAGGGAGTTGTAGTATAATTTGTCATTCCTGGACCAATATTTCTTAAAATTAAACTGAAAATGATAAAATCAGCTGGAAGTGTGATTTTAGCGGGATCCCGCTTTGACACCATAGCGCCATGGAATTGGTCACTCTAGAGGCGGCGGATCGGAGAGTAGTCCAGGCGTTGAGTTCGTTTCATATTTTCATTCCGCAGAAGAAACGGAGTAAAACATTGGAGCGCTGCTACCATCTGGCTGGCCTTGTGCGAGGGTGGCCGTGATTCATGGTCAGTCACATCGGCAGCAGTGTCCGTGAGCAGCCCGACAAATCTAGGGATAGGGTATTAAATCGGGGCAGTGGACAACTGTCAGCTGGGCTGGACGCCACCATCTCATCAAGCTAGACAGGGTCGATGGAATCGCTCCACTTGGCGGGCAACACACGTCCCAACTACCATTGGTTGCCTCCCTGCAGCCAATGGCGAGACAGCAAGGACCAGCTGCAGCCTGCAGGTCTCCTCTCCATCACCCGGACCCGGCGGCCGTCTCTCTCTCTCTCTCTGGTCCATGGATCTGCTTCCGCAAATAGCAACAATTTGGTCCAGTTTAAAGAGCAAAACGAGCTCTTTGGCCAACAGCCGGACCTACCCGTACGAGAAGCCAATACAATAGCAATATACTCCACGATCAGATCTTGGTGGGCGCCGGGTACAAGAAGAGACGCTCTGTGGCCTAGTACCGGCCTCAGGTTTTTCTCTACACTTCCTCTAGTACTCCGTAATAAAATAGGCTGTCATTGCTCGCGCACAACGGCTCATGCCGCGGCCTGTTCACTTCGAAATCAATGCTATCCTCCAAACTGTACAGCTCTTCACGCAAACCTAATTGTTTGCTGCATAATTTCTTATTGCTTGTGGACCTGTTTATACTGTTGGTAAAGATTATTAATAGATCAGCGGAAATTTCGTAAAAAAGAAGCTAGTCGTTCGATGTATATCACTCGTAGTCGGTACATCATGATTGTTGCAATAATAAACAGTTTATGGATGGGTTTAACGAAAAATCAGACATACATCTTGCAGAACCGTGTATGGATGGAATAATATTGCAAATACACATATGTGTAACACATCCATGCTGGTTGGGAAAGGCCACACAACAGCATTGTCGACACTGTTGTCGTGATCGCCCATGGTGATGAAGAGCACGTAGTCATGCACTGGGTCCGGAGTCAAAGTAGACGAACAATCAATGCCAACGTAGTCAAATGTAGGTCCAAGCCGACGAAGTATGGGCCCCATGTGACAAACTCTATGACGGGCCCTATCTCGCTAGAAAAATAAATCTCAGTAGGGTTTTAGATTTCTTCGCAATTTCACAAAAATTCATTTAAAACATTTCCCCTGTTGGACATCATTTCCCCTGCCCAAAGTTCCTTTGTTTCAGCACGCATGATCACTGATAATGCACTGTTGGCCTTTGAGTGTATCCGTCACATTAAGCAAGAAAAGGATCCGACAAATTATTTTTTGTGCATATAAGCTTGATCTATCAAAGGCGTATGACATGGTTGATTGATCTTTCTTGAAGCAAGTGATGCAAAAGATGGGTTTCTCTCGTCAATTTGTTGACTGGATAATAATGTGTGTAACATCGATGAGATATATGTAAAATTCAATGGGACCCTCTTGGATTCATTTGTACCGCCACGTGGGCTTTGATAAACTGACCCTTTATCCCCATTATTATTCCTTTTTGTTGTTGACATATTTCAGCTATATATCTTAAATAAAGGAATTGATGCAAGCAAAATATCTCCAATCAAAGTTTGTCGTCGGCCCCTGGGTATCACACATGTTGTTCGCTGATGATACATTGATATTCTGCAAAGCTAACCATGAACAAGCTTTGCGTGTTAAGCAAGCTCTTGGAGAATATGCTGCAGCTATGGGACCAATTATAAATCCTTCCAAATGTTCTTTTCTATTTGGTGACTCATGCCCAATTATCGTAAAAGAAGAAGTGAGGCAGATTTAGATGTTCCATCATTGGTCTTTGAGGATAAGTATTTGGGTATAACAACACATGATGGTCGCATGACTAGATGGAAGTTACAAATCTTCAAGCACAACTCACAAAACGCCTACTGGTGTGGGAGATGGTAATCTTGCACAAGCTGGACGAGAAGCTTTTATTAAAGCAGTAGCTCAGACACTCCCTATATATATTATGAAAGTGTTTAAATTGTTGTTCTTAGTTTGTGATGACTTAACAAAGCTAGTCCATGACTTTTATTGGGGAGTTAAGGATGGGAAAAGAAAGAGTCATTAGCGTGCCTGGGACAAGTTGCAGAAACCGAAATGTCAAGGTGTTCTTGGCTTTAGGGATCTTCGTATGTTTAACCAATAAATTCTTGCAAAACAAGAATGTCGGGTTGCTTAATAAACCTGATAGTTTGTGTGCGCTGGTTTTAAAAGCCAAATACTATCCTAATGGGAGGCTGGAAGATACTGTTTTCTGCGGGAATGCATCTTCAACATGAAATACAATTTCTTACGGTCTTGAACTTCTCAAGAAATGTTTGATTTGGAGAGTATGTAATGGGCATAGTACACGGATATGGAGGGATCCATGGATTCCAAGACCTGTATCTTATAGATTGGTGTCGACCAAAGGAAGGTGCAAATTAAGGTTCGTCTCAGAACTTACTAATTAATTTGGGTCATGGCACGTGTATAGATTTGTTGAACCAATACTTCATATTGATGGGCATTGTTGAAATTATGAGATTGAACAAGATTTTCTGTTGATCAACTTGCTTGGGTACGTGAGAAGCATGGCTTATTTACTGTGAAGAGTGCTTATCGTTTCGCTATGGAAGAAATTTGGAGACTATCCACTGAATCCACAAGCTCGACTCCTGAGGATACACGGAAAATCTAGGATTTAATATGGGAAAAGCAACGTACCACCAAAAGTACAACATTTTGCATGATGTCTTGCTACAAATTCACTTCCTACTTGGTGGAACAAGTGCCGCCGCACTTTGCGGGTTACTGATCAATGCCCTCTGTTTAGTATGGAGGCCGAGAAAAATTTCCACCCTTCGATGTCCGCTATTGACCTATATATATGGCAGAGGTGTGGCGTCTTACACCCATAGAGAAAATTGCGAATACAGGGATCAAGTGGGTGCTCAATATAACGAGGGACTCTTCAAGCAATGAAACATGTATGATCTTGCTAATCCTATGGCGAATTTGGCATGTCCTCAATGAAGTTTTCCACTATAAACCACCGTCACCATGAGGTATCTCGTCATTTTTTTAGTGAGCTATCTGGATTCCCTAATAAATATCAAGTGTCATGCTACCGTGGATATCATAAATGGTAATTATATCTTTGATCAGGATGAGCAAAGTTTTCATGAGCATGTAGACAATGTTATTAAACCACATGTGCATTGGCCTCCTGCACTAGTTGGGTGTTGTAAGCTCAATGTTGACCGGCCATTCGATGCTACAGGAGGTGCATGAGCACAGATGATTGCACGAGATCATGCTGGTAACATTATCCTCTCGGCGTGTCTACAACTTTAGCCATGCAGAGATTCCTTCGGCTCAGAATTACATACGATCATGGAAGGTTTATCGCTTAGCTTGAATTGGTGTAACTTGCCGATCTTGGTTGAAACTGATTGTCTTGAGATGGCGAAGATGTTGATCGAGGTCTGAGGTGTGGATCGATCCGTTCATGCACCAATGGTTGAAGAGATCAAGTCTCTACTGAAAGTCCATCAGACTTATATTACTCATGTTAATCACAGTGAGAATAGCTCTCGTCATTTTTTAGCCAATAAGGCTTTAACTTCTTGGACGGCTTTATGGTTTTGCTCTGCCCATGGTTTTGCAAGTTTGTGCTACCAAGTTTTTTTTAACACGTGCTACCAAGATTGTAATCCCCGATTTGAGTAATATAAGCTTCAGTTCGCAATTTTTTTTTGACTTAGCTGTGCTTTAACAGAATATATACGTGTTCCATGTTAAAAAAAAACTGAAAAAAAATCGGTCCGTTGCCGAACACAAATAGGTACTTCTGAGTTGGGCCGAGGAGTGCTGGATTTCACGCAGCAACTATTCGGACGTGATCCCGTAAGTTCATTTCCGTAACCCAACAGGCCCGGAAGTGTAGCATTATTGTGGAGGGCTCCCGAACGGGCCCTAAGCCTAATTATCTAACCGACCGGCGCTCGCGCCGCCGCCAGCAGGTCGCCTCGCCAGCGCCGGAGACGGAGAGGCTACCGAGATTCACTCCCTTCTCCAGCGTCGCGCGAAATTGAGCCTGCAGCCGCCCCGCAGGCGCCCTCCCACGCCTGGAGTTGCAATCGTCGGAGTCAATAAGCAGCGGCCTGCCTCTGCCGGCGGAGGTGTCGGTGCTCGCGAGCGACAGGTCGCGTGGCGCACGAATACTACGGTACAGTCGTCAGAACTTATACTGTTTTTAGCTTTGACTCTCACGTGATTTGGCACTAGTTCTATGCTGTAACATTTCAACTCGCTGATTATCTATGTTCTGTCGCTGATTGGGTTCATGTGTATGTTCTGTCCCTGGAGGTGCAGCGTAGGACAAATCATGCTACTGAATTCGCGGCCGTTTTGTCGCTCCTCATTTGGTTGCGTGCACAACCACGGGGATGCTAGCAATGCTTCTAGTAACAAGAAAACTTTCCGGAAAGGCTGTTTCAAAGTTCGATAACGTTGTTGTGCTGAAACCGCCTAAGAGGCTATCAGGATCTACCGCCGGTACAGCGTTGGGTTCTACTAGTAAGATAGGCGACATCGAAAAGTTTGCTCTGCTGGTCCAGAGCTGTGCTGATGTTTGGTCTCTGAAGAAGCTCCATGCTCGTGTTTTGGCTCACGGATTTGGCCAGGATGTGGCACTTGGCTCTAAGATTCTTGCCTCGTATGCGCAATTAGGCGCCCTGCCAGATTCAAGGCTTGTTTTTCAGAGGATTGTAAATGATGATCTTGCACTATGGAATTCTGCCATGGTCGATTATTTCAGAGCTGGTTACTTGGAAGAAGTTATTGCTTTGTACAGGAGATTGAAGTTGCATCCGGTTTCTTTGGATGGAAAAACTATTACCTTTGGTTTGAAGAGCTGCACCGAGCTCAGGAATTTGTTTCTCGGACAAGGATTGCATGTAGATTCGCTGAAGCTTGGCCTGAATGCGGATAAATTTGTCGGTTCCTCCCTCATTGGGTTGTACTCCAAGCTTGGCAAGATGGATGATTCACACAAAGTGTTCGAAGACATCTCCGACAAGGATATTGTTGCTTACACTTCGATGATCTCTGGTTATTCTGATGTTGTGGATTCGACTGCGTGGAATGCATTCAAAATTGCCGGTGATATGATAAGGAATGGCCTGGAAGTAAACCGTGTGACACTGGTAAGCTTATTGCAAGTTGCTGGGAATTTAGAAGCATTCCGAGAGGGTAAATCAGTGCACTGTTATTCCATAAGGAGAGGAATTGGTGTCTCAGATGAAGTCCTAGAGACAAGCCTTGTTGACATGTATGCTCGATGTGGAGCTTATCAATTGGCATCTGCCCTCTTGAAGAATTCAAACGGATCGGTGGCTTCATGGAATGCCGTGCTTTCTGGTCTGATCAGAACTCAACGGAGTTGGGATGCAATCCAGCATTTTTCTGTAATGCTGCATGACCATAAAGTAACTCCAGATTCAGTAACCTTTGCAAGTGTTCTTTCTGCCTGTGCTGAGCTATGCTATTCTGGCTATGCTGCTAGTATTCATGCCTACTTGATAAAAATAACTATACCTATGGATCTCGTTTTGACCACTGCTCTTATCGAGGTGTACTCCAAGTGCAAAAGAGTTGCGGGATCAAGGCATCTCTTTGATCAACTGACAGTTAAAGACGCAGTCTCCTATAACGCGATGCTATATGGTTATCTGCAAAACGGCATGGCAGACGAGGCCATCACATTACTCAATCACATGATGAAAGAATGTATTGCACCAAATTCTGCAACTGTTCTTTGCCTGGTTGCAGCTTTTGCTGATCAAAGAGATTTAGTAAGAGGGAGGTGGATTCACGGGGTCGCAATTAGACATGGCTTTTGTTCAGATATGGGCATTGCAAATCAAATTCTACATATGTATTCAATCTGTAGAGAAATAGTCGCGGCAAAGATTGTATTTGATTCATTGGAAAAGAGAAACTTGGTTTCATGGACAGCCATGATGAAGGGATTCTTATCATTGGGCCAAGGAGATGAGGTGGTTCAATTATACCAATTAATGCAGCAACATGGGGAGAAGCCTGACTCCATCACCCTTACCTATGCAGTTCAGGCCGTTTCTCAGCTTGGGCATCTGAAGGGTGTAAAACAAATACATTGTTTTGTTTACCATGCCTTTATTGAGAAAGATGCGATTATCGCAAATTCTTTGATAACTGCATATGCTAAGTGTGGAAGGTTGGATTTATCAGAAGCTTTGTTCTATAGTTTGGAGCACAAAAACCTAGATTCATGGAATACAATGATCAGTGCTTATGGGATGCATGGATATTATATTAAGGTTCTTGAAATGTTTAAGAAGATGGTAGAGAAAAAAATTAAGCCTGATGAGTTAACATTCTCTTCTGTCCTTTCTGCCTGCAGCCATGCTGGCCTTGTTAAGGAGGGTTCGTCTATTTTTCAGTCAATGACCTCAGTGTATTCAGTACATCCCCAAGAAGAGCATTATGGTTGCATTGTTGACTTATTGGGTCGGGCAGGGCATTTAGAAGAAGGATACAAGTTTCTAAAGCTATCCTTGTTAACTGATAAATCCAGTATATATCTTGCTCTACTCTCTGCTTGCAGAACTCATGGAAATACACTGCTTGGACATATTATTAGCAAAGAGATCCTTGAGCATGGACCACAGAACCCAGGTACTTATGCTTTGATTTCAGATGTGTATGCTCAGGAAGGGCAGTGGAATGAATCTGCCAATTTAAGGGCTAGCACTAACGGAAGTGGTTTAAAGAAACTTCCTGGTTCCAGTTTGATGGAATCAGTGTAGGAAGCAATCAACCTGGGCAGAAAAAGGTGCATCAGGATTGCACGTTCCTATTTGTGTTTTTGCCTCTGAGACCATTTTGTTTGTAAACATATTGAAGAGTTATGTTATATGTTGTAAATTCGATCCTTTTTAACCTTGTATTACCATTTTCGGCCACTTTTTATGCTGGATTAGAAGGTGACAGGGTTTCTCAAAAGAAGGTTTATAGATTTTGGTCAAAGTCAAACAATGTAATGATTGGCCAGGTTTATTAAAAAACTATTAACATCTTCAATGTCAAATCAGTATCATTAAATACATAATGAAACACATTTTCATATTATATTTACATAGTATTAGAGTTGTCAATAGTCTTTTCTACAAGCTTGGTCAAAGTTAACATTACTTGAGTATTCAGAAAAAATATCCACATTGTTTTTGCGAACGGAATTAGTATGAGATATCTAAGTGTGAATTTAGATTCCAGTTGTATTTCTTCTCTTTATGTGAATTTTTGTGTGGTTTACCCATTTCTTCTGTATAAGCTGTTAATGACATTTTCCATATTGAGTGTTCATTGTTAGATGTAGTAACAAGGAAACTGAAACTACATAACTATATAGATTGCATGTCAAATTACTTTCCATATACATTTGCTACCTCATAACTAGGTACAGTGTTCTGTCCTTGACCCTCAACTCATTTTTGATAGTTTGAAAGACATGCTCTGTTATCTGATATGCACTGGGGTTTGGCAGGATGTCTTCATTGTGCCATTATCATTGCAAAGGGTTATTGTTGTAGTGGAAGGGGCAAAAGGGTTAAAACCCAATATGAAATGGTATTAGTTCAACCACAAAGCATGCATACTTTAATTAGTCATTTTTTCTGGGTAAGCTATTAATATAATGAAGAAAGTCCATTTTTTCATCCTTAAACTTTCAGTATAGTTTACTTTTGGTCCTAAATGTTTCATTTGGTACAAAACAGACCGTAAACTTTACTAACCCGCACAAACACATGGTTCTGCTGATTTTCTTGGGAAAAAAAAAAGAAACAGACCGAACCAGGTTATCACACTCGATGGCGTTACGGGCGGCGGCCCATATCGCTGGCTCGTCTGCTGATCTGGCCCTCCGCTATGACATCATGCTTGCCAGCCTCCTTGTGCCGCTAGTGTGGCACCAGCTCTTAGGTGACCAGGCTGGTTGGCGGCATTCCGTGTCACTCGCTCTCCGCTATCATGCTCCTCTGACAGCAGAGCTTCCGTAACCAGGCTTGTCGGCGACAACTAAGGATGGCAATGGGTAGGGTAGAGCAATACCATACCCATACCTGTATAGTCACTGTGTACAAACTTCTACCTGTACCCATACCCACGGGTAAAATACTTTACCCATACCCGTACCCAGCGGGTACCCGTACCCAATGGGTACCCGGCGTGTAGATCAAATAGTACCCAATGATTTCTACATTTTTTATAATTTTTACACAAGTTATTCTTAGTGAGGTGAGTCACAATAAGGTACAGCAATTTGCATTTACTATAATAACCACAATCTGCATAGCCTTTGGTCAGTTGTGGGCTTGTCATACTTGCTCAGAGTACTGCTGATTTTCTTACCGAATTCCGTAGTACCCTTCCGTGCAACTTGGATGATGCATGGAAAACTAAAGCTTCACAATATCAACTCAGTGATACAGAATTGCCAAATAATACCAGTCTTCCTTCAGAGCCTACTCATGCCAAAGCACTGGTACGACCGGTATGGCTTTGTGTCTTTTTACGTTGCAAAACATAGTCCTAGAAAAGGAAGTGAGTTGGGCTCTTGATTGGGAATGAACGTTTGAAGAACTTCTGTTATCATTTGGGAAATTTTGCCTTGCTCCGCTTTATTCTTTAACCTTGCTTGATGTCAAGACTCAGAAACTTCATTTGTATCTACACCGTTGCAGCTCCTTGCAGCATTACACCCAGGCATTGCAAATTTTCTGTGCCATTTTCACATCGTCACTTGTCCAGGATCAGGTTGTTGCATTAACATTCAAGTTTGGATACAAGCAGCATTCTTGAATCCTCCTAGGCATATGCGGTTATCCAAGAGCTTAGGTAAAGAATTTTCTTCCCTATATTCCTTGCAGCGTATGGCTTAAAAAAAGGTGCGACATTTGTTTTGTAACTCAAGTTCTCATGTTATTGCAGAAATGGCACACCTTAAGTCACTCAGGAAAGAATAGCAGGAATCTACTTTATGGAGATCCTAAGAGGCTTACACCATAGAGGACTGATCTTATGTTACATTGTTGAAATGCTACTTCATGTATTATTATTTTTTCCTTTCTAAACTGTACCTTCTGATAGGGGGTGCTAGCAAGATTTATGATTTGATGAAATTCATTGTGTAAGGTAACGCCTAAATCCAGCAGTCTGTGTTGATTTTTTCAGAATCAGTTTTTTCCTGCCACATCGCTGAATGCTGATTTTTGTTTCTATACCAGTCAATGGGGACATGACTTCCGTCCAGATTACCAGGGCCAGAGTCTTAATCATGGCTTTAACTGCAACAGCAGCTACCGATATTGGTAAGGAACTAAAGCACTTCCCTCCTGTTACCACCATATAAGCATTTCCCTCCCGTTGCCACTCTACAGCTTGGTACAGAAATCATTAGCTCTAGTTTTGGATGGAATCCTGCTTATGTTTACACCCCTTTCTCCTCCATCATGATTCATGTGTACTGGTCAAATGTTGGACCATGCATCAATCTTGAACAATATCATGGGGGCATTTGACCGCCGGTGACATTCAGACATCCGAAGGTTCTGCTACAATTGATTAGACGAAATCAAGACTTATTTCTTTCTCAAAAGGTGAGAACTGATACTACATGAAAATTATGTTTTAACCAACTTTATTCGTCCAAATCTCTTATTTACATGTTTTGTTCTCCCCACCAGTAGATTGTAGCTACTCATAGCGGTAACGCTCCTCTTTTCATTTTAGCATTTTCGCATATTTGGAGCAGCAGAGTCAGCTGATATATTGCAAATAACTGCATGCCTGTGCTGACATTCAAAAAAATGGTACGGAGTATTTTCAAAGTTTCAAAAAAATAAAAAATAAAAATACGTGAATGCTATCCACATATCTGCAGAATTATGCTAGATAATATGTTATTCCCTCCGTTCCATAATTCTTGTCATGATTGTAGTTCAAGTTTCAACTTTCAACTAAAACAAACGGCCTGAATTATCGAACGGAGGGAGTACTATATTGTAGGCTACACAAAAATCGTGGCTTTGGAAAGACACAAATAACTCATTTTTCCTTGCAAAACATTTGTCTTTTTTGTGCATATCACATATGAAAAGACATTTGGATAAAACTTTGGTTGTACAAACTATACACTTGTCAGTTTTCTTATCAGAATATTTGGAGATCTGATTAATATGGACTTTTCAAAATAAAATAAATAGAAATCGAGATCAGCGGACCTCAGGAGCTACAAGTGATTTCACAGATTGATGGACTAATTATCAAATAAATAGCAAAAGGAACATAGTATTGGGGCAACTCATCTTAAAATGAATTGATGGAGTACATAGTTCAGAGATATGAAAAGGATGGACATTTATGTGCAACCAGTAGAGCTTTTGGGATGTTAGCTGCCATTTCTAAGAAACAGACACTTCTGTAGATGGCGAGCTTCTGACCGCCTCCAGGCAGAGGCTGGACTTGGCGTGCAAGATGATCCCAAACACCTCGCTCATGTCCAGCGTCTCCGGCCCCGCCCCAGCCGGAATCGCCCAGTCAAAGTGGTATAAGAGGTTAGCCAGCACGAGCTCGATGGTGGTGGTGGCGAACAGGGCTCCAGGGCACTGCCTTCGGCCCGCTCCAAACGGGATGAACTCCATCTGTGCCCCCTGCTTGTACTCCACGCTGGTGGTGCCGGTCTCCTCAAACCTCTCTGGCCTGAACTCCTCCGCGTCCTCCCCCCAGTGCGCCGGGTCCCTCCCTACCGCGAAGGCGTTTATGGTGACATGGGTGCCCTTTGGTATGGCGTAGCCCATGACCTCGCAATTTTGCAGGCTCGCCCGATGGATCAGCGCCGCGGCGGGGTGAAGCCTTAGCGTCTCCTTGATAACCATCCGGAGGTAGCGGAGGTCGCGGAGGTCTGCATTTGTGACCGTGGATCTGCCCTTTCCCAGCCTCTCTCGGACTTCGAGTTTCGCCCTTGCCATCGTTTGCGGGTTGTGAATGAGCTCCGCCATGGCCCATTCTAATGTAGCAGCCGTGGTGTCGGTACCAGCTCCAAATATGTCCTGGAATCATGATAGTGATATATATTCTGGGAGCTTCAATGGATGTTCCAAAGTGAAACTATGAGGAAATGAGGAAGGGTTCGCTTACGAAGATGAGGGCGCCGATGATCTCCGACGTCAGGGGTAAGCGGAGAGTGTCTTCCTTCTGCAGCCTGAGGAGCACATCGAGCAGGTCTTCGTCGTCTCTTATGGCAACGGTGCTTGGTTTCTTCTGCTTGCGCTCCTCGATGATGTCTCCCAGGATTCTGTGCACCCGGGCGTGGCTCCTCCTCATGTCGCGCTCGTTGCCGCTCAGCCACCGCACCAACCGAGACGATGGGAACAGGTCCACCAGGCTGAACCCTCCCAGAAGCATAGTCATCCTGTCGAGCTCCCGGAGGTACTCCTCCTGCTGCGGGCACTTGCCGCCGAACGCCGCCCTCGCGATGACGTTGCTCGTCAGCTTGGACAGTGCCTCGCTGAGGTTGAAGACCGAAGACGCGGCGGCAGCGACGGACTCGATGAGGTACGTCACCTCGTCCTGCTTGATGGACTCGATACGCCACACCTGCCTCGTGCTGAGAAGCTCGACGATGCATACCTTGCGCATCTGCCGCCAGTGCTCGCCGTAGGGCGCGAAGAGGAGGCCTTTGCCGCCGGAGCTAACGATGTCCAGCGTGGGGCCGCTTGGACGGGTCGCCAAGGCCAGATCGTTCGTCTTCAGCACCTCCATAGCAGCCTCGGGGGTGGACGCGATCACAGTGGGCACCTCGCCGAGCTTGAGCAGCATCAGCGGGCCGTGCCGGCGCGACAGGCGGAGCAAAGCGCGGTGCGCCAGCTTCCTGCTGGTGAGGTGGTGGAGGCTGCCGATGACGGGAAGGTTCCATGGACCTGGGGGAAGCTTGGCTCCGGTGTCCTTACCACCCAGAGCCAGCCTCAGAACCAGCGAGAAGAGAATCGTGGCTAAGGCGATCAAGCCGAAGCTTCCGTAAGAGAGCTGGTCCATGTCCATGGCCTCTGACTGCCGAGCTTGGTCCAGTCAAACTACGGCTGGGCTAGCTGGATGAAGGCAAGGAATTTTATCTTATACAGTATTGCAAAGTGTAGATGCAGACGCTGGGTTAAAGTAATGCAAGAAACGGAACAAGTCGCTCTCTGGCTGCCAATACACCTCGGGAAATCCATACAGATATATAGACAGAAATGACAACAACGGCGGCTCAAAATCCAACACGCGGCGCATTTGACCCTTGCAAACTTGTGGTACTTTCAATAATGCTTATAAATTTAGTGGATCAAAAACGGTTTTTGCTAATTATCAGTAAACTGAGATTTACCTTAGAGCTCAGTAGAATCTGCAGCCGTTGAAATCGTGCCAAGATTTGTGCATCGCCTTCTACCTTGCACGCACCGAGCGGGAGGAGGGAGGATGGAGGGTGTGGGGGAACGCCCGCTGAGCCGGAGCTGGAGACGGCGCGATTGGTCGTGGCGGGGATGACGAGGACGAGGATGAACTTTAGGGTTTAGGGTGCGGGTGCGGGTGCGGGGTGCCAGCGCCGGAGAAAAAGAGGGCGGTGCTTAGAGGGATGGCCGGGCCGGCAGTGGACCGGCGGAGTGGGGAGCTTGGGGCAAGGCGGGGCAGCGAGGTGTGTGGCAGCACACCGGCCGCGGGCGGGGTGGATGGCGGTCTGGCCAGCGGTGGTTGCGGGGGAAGCCGGAGTTAGAGAAGACAGACCCGATCAAATATAAAGAAAATATAAGCATCTACAATTTTAACGAATATCTTACGAGAATACATCAATACATCTTACACTAAATCTACTAATACCGATCTTAAATGTTACTAAGAAATAACTTCGTTCTCAATCAGATAATTAACCCAAATCACGATGCAAATCAAATGGCGTAAGACTTGACTGAGCACGAAGCTAATTCTCAAGCAAATCCCTATTTCTATATTATTTTATACGAGTTGGTGATGGTGGTACATTATTTGAAACTTCCGGACCATCCGATTTTAGCGCGAAAAAGCACGGTGTCAATCATCCCTATTTTTTCCTTTTTAACGCCGACATAACAATCAAAATCTTCCCTAGCCATCACGGTACGAAAAAAATATATCAGAAACCATCATTTATAACATTATATCAACGACGTGTTTAAAAAAAAATATCAACGACGATATCAATCACCCCATTCTTTCCTTAAACATCGAGACCCTTTCATCTTACTACCTAATAGCATACGCTTGTGCACGAGGTGTGTGGCTTAAGGACCTAACGCTCTGGCGATTAGGGTTTAGGCGACTTGGAGGCGATATAGGGTTTCTGACTTCGTTGACGGGTCTCCCGCCGGCGAGGGTCGTATCCTCTGGGGATCGGGCAGGCTCTCCTCGGCCCGCTCTCGTCTCTGCCTGAGCCTCCTCTCGGTTTCTCTCTCTGTTCGCTTGATAGTCCTCCTTGGGCGAACCTAGGTATTGGTTCTGATCCATCTGCTTGGCGATCCTATCATGGCAAGTCCGGCTAACTCAAGCAATCAAGCTAGTGGATCTGGAAGTAAGAACGAAGAGGCGATCGGAGACATGCTGAATATGCTTGGTATCGAGGATGATGAATTGGATGACCTGGTCTTTGAGGAAGAGGAAGCTGCACCAAAACAAGGTATGAAGTGGATGGCCTTAGCAAGGGTTCACACATCAAATAAATTTAGTCCCTTAACCTTCGAGAACCATATGCGGAACGCATGGTCCCCTGCCCAGCAGATTGAGTTTAATCATCTCGAAGGTAATCTCTTTACGGTGCAATGTTTTTGTCTGGGAGATTGGCTGAAGATAAAGGAAGGTGGACCATGGCTGTTTCGACAGAACATTGTCTGCATCGAGGAGTATGATGGTCTGATGAACCCTGATAAAATTGATCTGAATTCTTTTGATATGTGGCTCCAAGTACACAAACTGCCGATTGGTTACCGCAATGAAGCGCCGGTAAAGAACCTTACTGAGAAAAAAGTGGGAAAAGCGTTGAAGGTTGAAACTGATGTTCAAGATATGGGTAATTTTGTGCGGGTGAAAATTAGACTTGATGTCAGGAAAGTTTTGGCTAGGTTTGTGTCTATTGTAAGAGGAGGACAGCGCGAAATATATAAGATACAATATGAGAAAATGCCTAGATTCTGTGGTGCATGCGGTTTGATCGGTCATAGTCATCTGGAGTGCGGGTCCGGCGAGCACGATGAAGACAAACTCAAGTGGGGTGATTATCTGAAAGCTGATTGGGATACGTGGCTTGGCCGTGGTTTTTCCAATGTTCGTGGAGGAGGCCAAAGAGGGGTCGCTCGGGACGTTTTGGTGAAAGAGCTGGTAATAGGGGAGGCAGACATAATGTTGAGTATGACAGGTCCTTGATCCCATGGCGCCACAATGCTGTTGCCAATTCTGGGTTTGTTAATGCGGAGAGAGAACTGGATGATACTGCTACTAGTCCGGGAAAGATTAAAGATATGGAGCTAGATAAAAAGGATCTCTCAAACCCAGCTGCTAAGAGATCACTAGAGATGGGCGGTTTAGTTCTTGGCAGAAACCACCCAACTGATGGGGTTGCTGAACATCAGGGATTGGCAGATGAGCTCATGGAGGGTAATAATCAAAATGGAGTGACAGATGACAATACAGAAAAGGGTAGAAAGAAGCGCACTAAGAAGGACAGAGCAAACTCCTCTTCACTAGGATCGGCGGAGTCCCGCGAGGGCTCTGTCCGGTCGCAACGAGGATCCTTGTTTGGAACTGTCGCGGTTTGGGTAATACTGCGGCAGTTTTAGCGCTTCTTGATGTGAAGAAGCGGTATTGTCCCGAGGTGGTGTTCTTGTCGGAAACCCATCTCGAGTGCTATCCGGCAGAATGTTTGGGCCGAAGACTGGGGATGGATTCATCTATTATTCAACCGAGTGATGGCAGAAAGGGTGGTATTATTATGTTCTGGCAGAAGGAGGTGAAGTTGAGTCAGAATTATGCTTGTCCTAATTATATTGATGTTACAATCAATGAGGGACCAATGAAAACCTGGAGATTTACTGGCATGTATGGAGAATTTAAATGGGCAGACAAATATAAGACATGGGATAGAATTCAGAGTATACATCAACACAACAATCTCCCTTGGCTAATTATGGGCGATCTTAATGAAATTCTATACAACCATGAGAAGGAAGGGGGGCGCTCCCGTCCAGAGAGGTTTATCAAGGCTTTCCATGACGCCTTGGATGAATGTAATTTGGAGGATGTTGGATTTATTGGTGATTCCTTCACATGGCATAGAGGTTCAATGAGGGAAAGATTGGATAGGGGATTAGCTAATCAGAGTTGGATTAACCTATATGATACAGCAACTCTTATTCACCTGGAGTACAATCATTCAGACCATCGCCCAATTATGCTTGATACCGAGTATTATGTGCCTAGTCCTGTGTCAATAGATCGGAGCACAAGAAATTTTGAAGCTAAGTGGTTAAAGGAAGAAGGATTCAATGATGTGGTAGTACAGCAGTGGGAAGCTGCCCAGATAGGTGCGATCGACGTGCATGGGCGACTGAGAGCCATGCATGGCGGTTTGCATGAATGGGACCGGACAGTGTTGAAGGGGCCCAAGCAAACCCTGCGCAAGGCTCAGCGAGATTTGGAGATACTCATGAGAGGCCCAATAACATCTGAAACTGATCAACAGAAGCATCACTTAGCGAAACTGATTGAAAAAATTCTGGAGCAAGAAGAGATTAAGTGGCAACAGCGGTCTAGAGCTAACTGGCTACAGAATGGTGATAAGAATACGGGGTTTTTTCCACAGATTTGCTTCGATTCGGAAAAAGAAGAACCATATTAAGCAACTTAAGGACCCGACATGCCAGTTTGTGGAAGGTACTGAGTTATTAAATACCATGATTGTTCACTATTTCACTAACCTGTTTTCTACGGACAATCCTGCTATTGATCCGACTTTTATGGAGAAGGTTATTCCCAAGGTTACTCTGGAGATGAATGACATGTTGACTGCTCCTTTCTCGGCTGATGAAGTTAAGAAGGCGGTTTTCAGTATAGGGGATCTTAAAGCCCCTGGGTCGGATGGTTTGCATGCTATTTTTTATAAAAAGTTCTGGCATATTATTGGGGAGGAGATCACAGTGGCTGTCCTTAAAGCTATAAATGATAAAGTGATACCAAATGGATGGAATGAAACCATTATTGTTCTGATCCCCAAAATTGATAATCCGGAGGAAGTGGCACAGTTTCGGCCTATATCCCTGTGTAACGTGGTTTATAAAATTATATCGAAGATGTTGGCCTCAAGACTGAAAGTGATTCTACCAGATATTATATCTCCAACGCAAAGTGCTTTCGTTCCTGGTAGGTTGATTACTGATAATGTATTAGTTGCTTATGAATGTGTGCATAAAATTAAGAATAAAAGGCAGGGGAAAGCTGGTCTTTGTGCAGTGAAATTGGACATGCATAAGGCATATGACAAAGTGGAATGGAGTTTTCTCAAGCATATGATGATCAGACTTGGGTTTCATGAGCAATGGGTGGAGCTAATTATGGCTTGTGTTACCTCGGTCTCCTATTATGTTCGTTATAATTCCCAATTGACAGATGGGTTTATTCCTACTAGAGGTATTCGGCAAGGGGATCCTTTGTCTCCTTATCTGTTCCTTTTATGTGCAGAAGGGCTATCAAGTGTGTTGTTGCATGCCGAGGAGGTTGGTGGCATAGAAGGGATTAAGGTGTGCAGAAATGCACCATCAGTTTCTCACTTACTTTTTGATGATGATTCCTTGATTCTCTTGAAGGCAGATATGAACAATGCAATCTCGTTACAACAGGCTCTTGACTCTTACTGCGCTATCTCAGGACAATTGATAAGTGTGAACAAGTCCAGTATCTACTTCAGCCCAAATACCAATGTTAGATGTCAAAGTTGATATGTGTAATACTCTCAACATTAATACAGAAGCTATTTCGGATAAATATCTGGGACTCCCTGCAATGGTAGGTGCAGATAGGAGTGATTGTTTTCAGCATTTTGTGGAAAGGGCTATACAGAGAATTAAGGGACGGAAGGAGAAAATGCTATCTATTGGAGGTAAAGAAATCCTGATCAAGGCAGTTATCCAGTCAATTCCTGTATATGCTATGTCTGTGTTTCTTCTTCCAAAGAACATATGTAAGAAAATTACTGATATCATTGCTCAATTCTGGTGTGGAGATGATGAGAAGGGGAAGAAGATGCATTGGTATGCCTGGTGGAAAATGTGTTTCCCAAAAAAGGAGGGTGGTATGGGTTTTAGGGACCTTCACTCTTTCAATTTGGCCATGCTAGCAAAAAAAGTGTGGAGACTCATTGATAACCCCGATTCACTATGTGGTGAAGTGCTCAAAGCTAAATATTACCCCAATGGAGATATACTTATGGCTGGGCCAAAGAGTGGATCTTCTTTCACATGGCACAGTATTGTTGCTGGGATCCAAACATTTAAAAGAGGATGCATTTGGAGAATTGGGAGTGGTGAAAACATTAAGAGATGGTCTGATCCCTGGGTTCCAGCTAGTCCGAACAGGAAAATCATATCTCCAAGAGGGGATTGCATCCTTACAAGAGTCTCTGAATTGATTCATCCCTACACGGGACAGTGGGATCAAGAGTTGATTATCAATATCTTTCACCCCATTGATGCAAATAGAATTCTCCAGATTCCTTTATATGATAATGGCTTTGAGGATTTCATTGCCTGGAGGGGAACTAGATCGGGTAACTTTTCTGTCAAGTCCGCATATCATACAGAACAGCGACATCAGTTTAATGGGGTCTCTTGTAGATCATTGATAGCGGGAACTCCTCTGAATAATTCGACGTGGAAAATTCTTTGGAATCTCGATGTACCGGCAAAAGTCAAAATATACTGCTGGAGGATTCTCCATGGTGTTTTGCCACTAAAGGCTGTTCTGTTTAGGCGGCATATTGGTACTGATGGTCTATGCCCAGTATGTAAATTGGAAAATGAAGATGTTAAACACATGGTGTTTTCTTGTA
Source organism: Lolium multiflorum (assembly GCA_030979885.1). Taxonomy (NCBI): domain Eukaryota; kingdom Viridiplantae; phylum Streptophyta; class Magnoliopsida; order Poales; family Poaceae; genus Lolium; species Lolium multiflorum. The sequence continues at coordinate 236,790,595 of CM061750.1, read as the reverse complement.
ATGAGGCAAAGCAAATCTGGAAAGGGCTCGGTATTGAGGATAAAATCAATAATGCTATGATACCTGGACGCTCAGGTTCTGAAGTTCTTGGCTCACTTCTTAATGCGCCTCAAGGCCATGTCCCAGGCTTTGACTTGATCCATATGAGAGAGCTAATTGCGGTGACTGCATGGTATGTCTGGTGGCTAAGAAGATGTCGATCTCACGACGAACAAGTGCCACCTGTGTTCAAATGTGTCACCTCTATTAGGGCGATTACTGCTAATGCGATAAAAGCAAAACCCCAGGGTAATCTGACTATGGTCAATAAATGGGTACGACCCCGGGGTCGGTTTATAAAAGTAAATGTGGATGCAACGTTCCTGGAACAGGAGGATGTAGGAGCTTCCGCGACCGTTCTAAGAAATGACCAGGGACTTTTCATTGCAGCTGGGGCGACCTTCATACCGCATGTGGGATCGGCGTCGATGGCAGAAGCTTTGGCTTTGCTCCACGGTTTAAAGTTGGCCATGAATATGGGTATCACAATGGTAGAAGTTGAGTCTGATTCTCTGGAGGTCATACAGTACTGCTCGGGCGCGGAAAGAATTTGGAATGATGCGACAGCCAGTTATGCTGGGATAATCTCTGTGGCGGGAGGTATTGGTACGGTCGAATAGTCATTGTAGGAGAGAGATAAACAGAGTAGCCCATGATACTGCTAGGTTTTGCATTGAGTCTAGGACTGATTGTAATTGGGTCGATGAACCCCCTAGCTTTCTTCTCCAACCTCTCCTCGATGATGTAACTCTCTTGTGACAGTAAGGCGGCAAGTTTCTTGCGCACTCTTTTCCTTCCAGGGTACCTAAGGGGGCTGGAAGGTTTTTAATGAGGCGGCTTGCTGACCTAATATATAGATGGTTTATTTCAAAAAAAAAACTACCTAATAGCATCTACAGCAGTAGATCTATAATCTGGCACTGTATACCCGCGTTGCAGTGCGCTACAAGCCAATCAAGCACGTGGCGCCGGTGCAATCTCCCACCGGAGACTGTATTTTGCAGCGCGCTGCGTAACAGAAAACAGTCCGTCCAGGAGATGCCGGCGCAGAAAACATTCCTACTTTTGTATCCACTCAACAAGATTAAATGGATCAAATTAAATTAACAATAATTGTCTAGTTTATTGTTTTACAACACAAGTAAATAGTACATGGGAAATAAAACAAATAAACAAATGTTTCACCAACGAATACAAGAAGTTGTTCATCAACAAATACAACAAATAAAGTAGCTCGTCCATTTAATTTCCACCGTTCCTCCGTGAGATCTTGTTGGAGCTCATCGTGCGCATCATTGGACCGAATTGCTTGATACGAAGCAGCAAAACGAGCCACCCTTTATGGAGTCCTTCTCACTTGCACGACCACCCCCATTAATTCATATTGGGTGTGCTCTACATCTTTGCCACTATGGTCCTCTATGATCATGTTATGCATGATCATACATGCGTTCATGATATATCAAAGGCACTCTTGGTCCTAAAAACCTCGCCAGTCCTTTGACAATAGCAAATTGAGCTTGCAAAATCTGAAATTCCCTCTCCACATCTTTCCTAGCCGCTTGTGTATTGTGAAATTGAGTTTGTTTCTTACCTTTTGGTTTAACAATCGGCTTCACAGATGTTTGCCACCTTGGGTAGATGTCATTGGCAAGAAAGTAGGCATAGTTGTACTTGCGGCCATTTGTTTCGAACTCCACTTGTGGACCTTCACGCAATGGAAGTCTCGCCATAAGGGGTGATCGTTGAAGAACATTGATGTCATTGCACGAGCTGGGCATTCCAAAGAATGCATGCCAAATCCAAGTCTCTTCACCGGCCACCGCTTCAAGAATGATAGTGGAATCCTTTTTGTGCGCTTTAAATTGTCCGTGCCATGCTGCGGGCAATTCTTCCTACTCCAATGCATACAATCAATTGAGCCAATCATATCTACAAACCACTGAGCTGCCTTCTGCTCCAAAAGCCTGGTTGTGTCTTCTTCGGTGGGGGCTCTTAAGTATGTGGAGCCAAACAGTTGCACAATTGCAACCACAAGCCGCTTCACATGCATGTTAGCGGTACTTTCACCGTGGTGATCGAACAGATCCGTTGGTATGCCGTATGCCAACATACGCAAGGCGGCGGTCACCTTTTGATAGGTGTTATGACCAAGCTCTCCTGCGGCATTCCTCCGTTGTTCAAAGTATGGATCATGCTTCATCACCTCCTTTGCGATGTGCTTGAATAAGTCGATGCTCATTCGAAAACGCCAACGAAGGTAGCCCTGGGGATATGTCGGACTTTCATTGAAATACATCCGCATCAACTTGTTGCTGCCTTCGATTCGCTCCCTCCACAACTTCTGTCTACCAAAAACTGAGCCACCAATCTTCGGCTTTTTATTGGTGCGCAAAGCCAACATCATGGAGATGTTCTCTTCTTTCTCGATATCAAATTCGTCGTTGGATGAATCGTAGGACGAGCTCATCTACAAACTAACGAGCTATTTTTGTTGTACGAACTACAACTAAAATATAGAAAACATGGGCACATAACTTCCGGCCATTTCGGCGAACACGTAAAGTGCGCCAAGTTGCCTCTCGGCTAGAAGAGAACATCGTCGCCATCGTGGTCGGTGCGGTGACGCGGAAGCACGACACGGCGGTTGAGGGTAAATCTGCCCGGCACAAGAAGCATGACGCGACGATGCGGAACCAACGCGTGGCAGATCTACAGTGCCGGAGGGTAAATCGTTCCGGCACGGCGGTGGGGGCGAAGTGGAATGGGGGGGGGGGGGGGGATAAGGGCGGGCGCGGGTCAATATGCACATGGGGCAGTTGGTCCTTCTCGCGAGTGAGAGAGCGATGCCACACGTGTCAGCCCACACCCAAAATATTCTGCTGCAGATAGCGAGAAACGCAGATCGTCTTTGTAGTTGCAGCGGCAGCTGGAGCGCGCAAAATTGTCATCCACCCGCTAAATAAGCAGCTGTTTTAGCGCGGGGCGCCTGCTGAAGATACTCTAACGCTGTGTCCGTGGGATTCTTCTTCTCCGCCGACGCATCTTTATTCGCTTGCGGGGTTTTTTATCCCGCCATGATCGGAGGCTCTGATACCACTTGTAGCCTTACTACTCTCGATCTCACACTCGATCCTGCTCAAGAACAAGGTTCGAACAGGGAGGCAGAGCATTTGGCGTTGCGTGCAAAACTTGCAGCATTTTCTCATTCTTCTTCTCATTTTCTTTCACAAGGTAGCGATGGTGTCTAGCCACACAATGCCCACAACGGATGCGCCATCCCATATCCGGGCAACCGAGTTTTTAGCACAACAATCGGATCAAAGACTAAGGGCACGTACAATGCGGTGATGTTAGCCTTCCCTTAAAGATGCCACGTCAGATTTTTGCTTAGTTGGAGGAGAGAGAATGAAGAGATAGAAGGTTTTCTTCCCTTAGCTAAGAGATCATCTCTTAGGAAATAAGGGAAGACTATTTTCTCCATTGTATCACATATGTCTTCTCTTAGCAACAAATTTCCTACCAAAATTTAATTATTCGTATTAATTGCTAGAGATGGCTGTAAGAGATAATGCATTGTATGACTTATATCTAATGCCTTCTCTAGCTTATGTGGCGGGATAAGGGAAGGCATGCCTTCTCTACCTTTGTACATGCCCTAAGCAAACTTGATCCTATCTAGACCCTAGAAAGTAGCTGACTCCTAACCAATTGCTCCTAACAGACGAAACCTGACACCTCTAACTGAATTTATTTGACACTAGCTAACTGAACCTTTTGAAAACAACTAGATTAACCGACAATTAGTTCTGAAAACAAGAGCAAACTAATTCGTTGTGTCTACCTATTGCGTTGTGAATGGAGACATATACGTGAAGCGGCCAGGAAGGGTGAACTGGCTAGGAAGGCTCTCTGCGAAATGCATATGCTCTACAAACAGTTTTCCGATGACGAGGACATTGGAAAATTTATGTCTTATGATGAGTTGTCTCCTTCCTATAGAGCGTTTGTTGCGTCCTTACAAACTATCTCAATTTCAAAGGATTGGAAAATTGCAGAGCAAGATCCAAAGTGATGTGAAGCAATGATAGAGGAGTTGGAAGCACTAAAGAAAAATAAGGCATGAGTGCTAACCGCACTGCCGTCGGTCAGTAAGTTGTAAGTGGATCTATACTGTGAAGCAGAATCTAGAGGGGAAGGTAGAACGACACAAAGCTAGATTGATCGCTAGAGGGTTTACTCAAACATGTGGAATAAACTATGATGAGACGTTTGCTCCAGTAGCAAAGATGAACACGGTAAGGATATTGGTTTCCTGTGCTGCTAACTTTGGGTGGAATTTGCATCTGTGAGATGTCAAGAATAACTTCTTACATGGTGACCTACAGGAAGAAACATACATGGAGATACCACTAGGTTTTGGTACCTCACAAACCACATGAAAGGTATGCAGGCTGAAGAGATCCTTATATGGTCTGAAGCAATCACCAAGAGCTTGGTTTGATAGGTTCAAGCGTGCTACTTGTGGAATGTGGTATGGTCAATGCAATGGTGACCACACGGTGTTCTACAGACACTATGATCAAAAGTTCATGATTCCTGCAGTCTATGTGGATGATATTATCATCACTAGAGATGACCAGGAGGAAATAAAGAGATTGAAGGAGTATTTGAGCAACGAGTTTGAGGTGAAATATTTGGGCAACCTTAAATACTTCCTTGCATAGAAATGGCCCGGACAGAGAAGGAAATATCTTTGTGTCAAAGAAAATACACCTTGGGCCTCTTGAGTGACATGGGCATGATGGGATGTCATGCAACCCCTACCCCAGTTGAACAAAATCACCAAGTGAGCCAGTGAATAATGATTAATGAAGATGATCAAAAATTAGTTGGGAGGCTATTATACTTGTGTCATACTAGGCTTGACGTTACATATGTCGTGGTTGTTGTGAGCAGATACATGCACGAGCCAAGAAGTGGACATCTTGATATAGTGCACAAAATCTTAAGATACCTGAAGGGGACATCGGGAAAGGGGTTGTGGTTTGCAAAGAGCGACATCTTGAGGTGGATGGCTATAGTGATTCTTATTGGGCTGATTGTCAAGATGATAGAAGATCAATGTTGGGCTATTGTGAGTTTGTCGGAGAAAATCTGATCTCATGGAGAAGCAAGAAAACAAATAGTTGTGTCTAGATCAATGACAAAACTGAATATAGAGCTTTATCTCAAGGGGTGAGTGAGATGCTCTGGGTAAAGTACCTTCTGACTGAGTTAAAACTTCCGAGGAAGGGAGCCTTGAGAGTGTGGTGTGACAATCAGTCAGCCATAAGTATTGCAAACAATTCAGTTCAATATGATAGGACAAAACATGTGGAAATTAATCGTTTCTTCATCAAGGAGAAACTCGATGCTGGGATGATCAACCTTACTCATGTCAGCTATGGACAGCAGATTGGAGATTGTTTGACAAAGGGGCTGGAGACAAAGGACTGTAACTTGGCATGTGACAAGATGGGGGGATTGATAGGTATCTATCACGCATCTTGAGACGCATCTTGAGAGGGACACCGAACAAATTTCTGGACCAAGAGGCCCAAACCCATGTAACCTATAAAAGGAAGGGGTTGATGGAGAGCAAAACCTAACACGACTGGACAAGTTTCAGTGATGTTTGAGAACGAATAGAGAAGAGAGCCTCTCTTGTAAACACAATCTTAGAGGATAACAATAAATTGATGGAGTTTTTTTTTTCGAAATTGGGACGGAGCATAGTCCCATCCTCTATATCAATTGATGCACACAATTGCTTTATGCCATAATCTCATAGGTTCAGAGTATTATTACATCTCAAAGTATTACATATGAATTGATGGAGTACATAGTTGAGAGATATGAAAGGATGGACACTATACCTTTATTGATGTATTATTACGGTTTGCCCAACTAGTAAAGGTTCTGCCATTTCTAAGACACGCACACTAGTGCTTCTGTAGAGTGCGAGCTTCTGAGCGCCTCCGCGCAGAGGCTGGACTTGGGGCGCAAGATGATCCCAAACACCTCGCTCATGTCCAGCGCGTCCGGGCCCGCCCCATCCGGAACCGCCCAGTCGAAGTGGTACAAGAGGTTAGCCAGCACGAGCTCGATGGTGGTGGTGGCGAACAGGGCTCCTGGGCACTGCCTACGGCCCGCTCCAAACGGGATGAACTCCATCTGCGTCCCCTGCTTGTACTCTACGCTGCTGGCGCCGCTCTCCTCGAACCTCTCCGGCAAGAACTCGGCCGCGTCCTTCCCCCAGTGCGTCGGGTCCCTCCCTACCGCGAAGGCGTTTATCGTGAAAGTGGTGCCCTTGGGTATGTCGTAGCCCATGACCTGGCAATTCTGCTGGCTCGCCCGGTGGATGAGCGCCGAGGCGGGGTGAAGCCTTAGCGTCTCCTTGATAACCATCCGGAGGTAGCGGAGGTCGCCGAGGTCTGCGCTCGTGACCGTGGATCTTCCCTTTCCCAGCCTCTCTCGGACTTCGAGTTTCGCCCTTGCCATCACGTGCGGGTTGCGGATGAGCTCTGCCATGGCCCATTCTAACGTAACAGCCGTGGTGTCGGTAGCAGCTCCAAATATGTCCTGGAATCATGATACTGATATATATTCTGGGAGCTTCAATGGATGTTCCAAAGTGATACTATGAGAGGAAGGGTTCGCTTACGAAGATGACGGCGCCGATGATCTCCGACGTCAGGGGTATGCGGAGAGCGTCTTCCTTCTGCAGCCTGAGGAGCACGTCCAGCAGATCCTCGTCGTTTCTTATGGGAGCAGAGGTGCTTGCTTTCTTCTCCTTGCGCTCATCGATGATGTCTCCCAGGATTCTGTGCACCCGGGCGTGGCTCCTCCTCATGTCGCGCTCGCTGCCGCTCAGCCACCGCACCAGCAGAGACGACGGGAACAGGTCCACCAGGCTGAACCCTCCCAGGAGCTTAGTCATCCTTTCGAGCTCCCGGAGGTACTCCTCCTGCTGCGGGCACTTGCTACCGAACGCCGCCCTCGCGATGACGTTGCTCGTCAGCTTGGCCAGCGCGTCGCCGAGTTTGACGACCGAAGGCGCAACAGCGACGGACTCGACGAGGTACGCCACCTCGTCCTGAATGATGGACTCGATACGCCACACCTGCCTCGTGCCGAGAAGCTCCACAATGCATACCTTGCGCATCTGCCGCCAGTGCTCGCCGTAGGGCGCGAAGATGAGGCCTTTGCCGCCGGAGCTGATAGCGTCCACCGTGGGGCCGCTCGGACGGATCGCCAAGGCCAGGTCGTTCGTCTTCAGCACCTCCATGGCAGCCTCGGGAGTGGACGCGACAACCGTGGAAACCTCGCCGAGCTTGAGCAGCATCAGCGGGCCGTGCCGGCGCGACAGGCTGAGCAAGGCGCGGTGCGCCAGCAGCTTCGTGTTGGCGAGGTGGTGGAGGCTGCCGATGACGGGAAGGTTCCATGGACCTGGGGGAAGCTTGACTCCGGTGTCCTTACCACCCAGAGCCAGCCTCAGAACCAGCGAGAAGAGTATCGTGGCTATGGCGATCGAGACGAAGCTTCCGTAAGAGAGCTGCTCCATGTCCATGGCGACTGGATGACGAGCTTGGCCCAGTCAAATTAACTACGTGCTGTGTGCTGGATGCTGGCAATGAAATTTACGTGTTACTATATTTATAGTGAGGTTTACGGAGTAGATGCCAAGATGCAGATGCTCTCAACTTGACATATTATATGGAGGAGGGCCTATTTTAGATATAAGTTGTGTCCGTTTTAATTTGTTTGCGTCGAACACGAACATAAACATGGCTTCTCTTTTTAACGTACGTGAGTCGCCAACCGCAGCGTCCATTTTTTGACCAGGCCAGAATGCTGCGTTAAAGTCATGAAACCGAAAAGTTGCTCTCAGCTGACATATATTGTATGGACTAATTGGTGGATTGGTGTAGGGTCAACCCTCGTGTTTAGACCTTGTACCGGCTTCTTGTGGTTTCTTCTGGAATATATGATGAAAGGCATGCTATGCGTGTGCATTTGACTCCACCAGAAGACTTGTCACTACACGATCTGGATAGTCTTTAGTCTCTGCCGAGCTTGTACTTCCTTCCGTTCACAATTATCCGGCATTTTACGCGGAAAGTATCATTTGCTCCTGAGCACCAGTGCTCTCGTCGTTCAAATAAATTTAAAATCATGGTTTACAAGTTTTAAAAAAATCTGAAAATAATTCTGCACATAGTTAGTGTTGTATCCCACAAGCATGTAAAATCGTGACTTGAAATTCTCTGTATTGTGGGCTACACAAAAATGACAAATCTGATAAAATTTGGGGATTTGAAACATACTTCTACAGATCTACATTTTTGTTATTTTTTTACAGCTCAGAATACAAAGTATTTGGAATTGATATTTTACACGTTTGTGGGATAATTCATGAACTACATCCGAATATTTTTTTCAATTTTTTTTAAGACTCACAGATATGGTTTTGAAATTTTTGAACTAACCAGGAGCACTGGAGCTCAGGAGCACGAAATCTGCGTCCCATTTTACGTTTAGTTAAAGTTAAAGCTTATAAAGTTTGACTAAAAACTTAGAAAAAAATATTAATACCTAAAATATAAAATTAGCACCATTAGAATCATTTTAAAATATATTTTATATTATATAAATATGCAATTATAGATGTTGTTATTTTTTTGTTAGATCTTTGCTCAAACTTTATGTTTTTACTTTAACTAAAATGCAGGGTAAATAAAAACAGAGAGTATAATGTTTCTAAGGAATACAAGTAAACCTTAGACCTAACACAAGTACACCACCGTACACACAAGCTCGTACAATCAATCAAAGACCAGAGCTGTGGAGCGTTAAAACATTAGCGGAAGCATCACGTATGGGTCTCACTATTGACGAACATCGTCTCTCACAGGTAAATAATCTTAAGAGTATCTCTAGCCGACAGCCTAAAACTCAACTCCCTATCCGCAAAGCAAACTAGATTCCTATAATTTTGAGGAGTTAAATAATGGCTGAACTATAGCCGAACCTCTATATTTAAATCCCTAGAAAAGATAGGATTAATTTTTAAACCTCTACCACATACATATGGAATTATTGCATGGCATAAGATCAGTAATTCAAATGATTCAAATTCAACAACTAGCACCTACTTAACAATAAATTACAAATACTTCCGAATCTCGAACACATCAAATTCAAAGATGCATTTAGATTAGCCAAAAGCAGCCACATCTATCAAGTTTGATCCCAAAATAAACACAACATATCATGTTTATATGTTGTGAACATCACCAACATTACCAAATGGCCACCATCACCACCTCATACTCCTCCTTGCTCGCCACCATCACCACCACATCGGCCAGTATCACCACCACCACCTCGACCACCTTCACCACCACGAGAGTCCATTGATTGTGCAATGATCTTGGCATGAGTGAGCTCCCAATAGCCCCTAGCCGTTGCATCCATGGAGTTTGGGTTCATGAACATGATAGAGCGATCGGCCTCCTCTTTCACGATTTCCAACTTCTCGAACCCAAGAGCAATGCTTTGCTCGTCCATCTACTTCTCCTTTGCTAATATTTGCTCTTCTAGTGAAATCCTTCGTTCTTCGGCCGCAAACTTGGAATTCCACTTCTCATCCTCCAACAATTTGAGCTTGGCCCATCTTGCGATCTTTTCCTCTTTGCGTTTGGCCGCCAATGCTTTCTTTCTCTCAATGATGGCATTGAAATCCTCCTTGTAGGCATCGATATCCCCTTCTTTTTTCTTGGTGTCAGATTTGTGTTTTACCTCGGTTGCGTCTGGTTCGACATTTTGTAGATCACCTCATGGTCGGAAACTTGGACGCAAACAGCGGCGGCCGGCTTGCAAGCTTCCGGACGTGAAGGTGTCACCTTGCAAGCTGCCGACCTCGATGTAGCCTTCACCGTCGAGCGTGAAGCCTTCCTTTTCTCCACATTGGCCTTCGCCTCGGTAAGAGCCATCATGGCCTCTGTCGGCTTCCGTCACCGCGGACCGCTGAGCACCAGAGCTAGGGCGGGTGACCAACCTTCACCAACGTCGCATAGGCCTTACTGCCCTTACTTTCAGCCTTGGCCAACGCCCCCACCTTCGGCACCACATAGGTGTTCCCCATCCGCTTCTGAAACAAATACGGAGACGCGTGTGTGGGTCGATTCCGGGGACGCCGAGCGGCAGGTGTGACACCCCAAATTTTCGGTTTTCTCATTTTTTTTCCAAACAAAACAATTTGCTCTTATTCCAAATGGCCATTTCGTTTTTATTATGCTTCCTTAATTCTCAAACCTTGGCAAAGTTGAGAATGTTGGATTTGATGTTCACATGTATTTTTAGACTATGACAGGAGGTGATCCACTGAATATTTTCCCACCCCAAAATATTACAGAATGATTTTCATTTTCTATTAGAAGAAAAACCATAAACCCTAGCTTTACAAAGGAACCCTACTTTCTCCAAAAACTCACCAAAAATTAGGGAGAGATCCCTAATACTTCCAGACACCAAATATCCAAAAATACCCAATGGTCACTTTGGACCAACCTCAAGTTTTTGAAGCGTTTGGTTTCTGCCTTTCTAAAATTCTTTTCCAAAATGGTTTACCAAATATTTTATTATTGAGATCCAATGCCCAAAGTAGATGCCCACATAGTATGTCCATCTCCTTCTAAAACCTTGGATCAAATGCATGTCAAAACCCTCACTATAAAGCCAAACTCATTTTATGCGGTTTCTAAAAAATGAAAATATTTGAATTCTCAACCATTTTTTTATTATGGCCACGTATGATTTTTAGATGCACCTTTGGATTCTCTACAACATACCAAACCCCAAGTCCAATATCTTTTAGAAATTTCCTTCAAAACCTTCCAAAACCTTTTGCCATGTTTCCAATTTTCAAACTTGCACCATTACCAAGTTCTAAATTTGGAAAAAAATATTAGTTAGATAAAATTTTACATTTGGTGTTGGGCATCAACTGCAAAAATCTTATCATTTGCATCTTAAAACGCTTGCATGTCTGTTTCTGCAGATTTGAACTTTTAATTTTCTGCATTAACATGTTACAAATTTGAAAATTTTCTACTTTGAAAAAAGTCGGAAGTTGAATTTCGCGGACGTGGGATTTTGAATCACTCCAATCCGAGCTTCGTAGCCTCCACAAAAGCCCTATGCCATTCGTGGCGTGACCCCAGGTGGTCAGCGCCAGTGACCACAAGCCGGTGGTACCGCCCCTGAAAGGTCGTCGTCGTTGTTCATGCCTCCCGTGGCTCGCCACCAGGTCTCTTCAGCGCGGAACAAAATACACCGCACCTTCCATCAGCCTCTCCCTCGCCCCTCCCCCTCCACTGACACCACCTCACTGTCCGGCGCGCCACACAGCAAAGTAACTTACTTTGACGTAGCCATCCAACACGCAAAGGACACGCCCTATCCACCCCCTAATGACACTCCGACCGTCGCCTAGTCCAACGCCTACATGCCACCGCACGTGCCTTGGCCAGACGTGCTAGTCCGCAAGTGCCATGGAGCACCTGTCCTCCCTATATAAGAACACCACCCCTCAACCTGAGAGCTCTCCTAGACCACCTCTCCTCCCCTATTGACGCCTTCCCAAACCCGGGAACCAAGCTGGCACCACATAACCGCCGGCGACATCTTTCCGCCGCACCAACTCCTACTAAATTGACACACTACAAATCCCAATTCCCTAAGCCGATACCTAACATAGAACCCCCACACCACCATGAATTTGTAGCCACTCGCCGGTCCATTCCATTCATGGAAACAATGGCAGCGACCAACACCTGAGCCGTCGCCGTTGGTCGAGCACTGCCGCCTCGCCTCTACACCCTTCCCTCCTCTGTTCCTCGTTAGAAGTGCCTCGTCGAGCCAAGCCTCTTCGTCACCTCGCTTCATCCCCATCCTCGCGGGTGCGTCGCCAGGACCTCGCTGGAGCTTCTCCAGACTTGCACCGAGGACATAGACCTGTCAAAGAAGAATGGTATAAGTTCAGTGTAATAAGTGGTCGGCCCCTGCGTTAGATTTTTAATATTTTCCAACCATTTTTCTAAGAAAATTAATCGAATGATTTTAAAACCAGATTTCAAGTCAAACTTTAAACTTGTATATTTCCTAAAATACTTTTTCAAATAATTTGATTCCTTTTTGCATTAGTTTTGTATTGAAACGCTCTTTCAAATACCACAGGTTCCATGAATTTTTAGATTTTATTTGCTACCTTAGTTAAGCAATGGCTAATAAGGGTATGAACACATGTAATAAATGATGTTTAGACCTAAAGCAACGCCTCATCTTTGAAATTGAGCTAGAGCAGTAACCTAACCAGGAAGGCAAGAATCAACCCCTTCTCCACACTTTTAACAACATTTAAAATGTTTTACTTATGTTCAGAAATTTATTTTATCGCAATGCATTTTGTATGCCATGTTGCATGGTGCTAGCACCTTGAGTGAAATTTATTTATGTCATGCTAAACAACTAGTTCATGTGGTTGCTTGGTTTTTCCATCCTCAAATATTGTTTGGTTCATCCCTGCCAATATTTCAAGATATGAGCATTTGCCTTTATTTGGTTCTCCCACTTCTTCTTTGTCGAGGCTAGGTGCGAGCGAATGTCGGCCCATGATCGTTGGGGTTGGATGCATTTGTCGTAATGATTTTTTTTGTCCCCCCCCCCCCCTCGCGGAGCTTGAGAACTATTTAGATTTATTTTATGTTTACTGACGGACACTTGTCCACCGAACTTTGGGGACTACATGCCCCTACTCCCCACTTCCTCGTCAACGGTCAGACTGTAACCGCCAAAGACTTGCGCATGAGGGAAGGGGATGCCGAACAGAATCCGCCTTACAATATGCTAACAACAATTATACCCACTATAGTCAACTATGCCAACGAGATTCAGTTGTACTGTTTTATTATGCCATGCCCTAACAACTTTGATTGTGATAATGTTATCCCTGCTATGTTGCATTTATTCCATCGTGCTTACTATACATGTTAGTGCAATTCTTGTCACTTGTATTACTGCATCAATCATATGGAGTGTCATTAATGTTAACTAATAAAGATAATCATCTCCATTGACTAGATTAACTGACATAGTGCCACCACCAAGACACCCCATAATATCAACCATTGTCTTTGGGAAACCATATCTTAGTATTCCTATTAAACTTAGTTGGTAACCAAGATAGTGCGTCCGGGGATAAGATCTTGGGAAGGTCCCGGAGCTAGGCGAACCCCGGGGGGGAGGGCATGCCGGTTTTCAGTTTTGCATAAGTCTAGTTTTGATAGTGCCTAGGGGGGTGTCTTGGAAGGGGGAAAAGTGTGTAAGTGAAATATGCTTAGTTACGAATTTTGGCTTGCAACTGTGAGTGATGACTGAGTGGATGAAGATTAGATGGGAGATATCTATATCCTCTCGAGAGTGTAATCTAGAATAGCCTTGTCCCTAGGATAAAGGACGTGTTTGCATAGAGTCACACTATAAGTTTGGTCATGTCGAGTATGGAGAAACTATTAAAAATTGCCCAAGATAAGTCATTTTTGAGCCATATGTGGCTAGTTGCTGAAACCTCATGTTGGTATCTTGATATGTTGTGTTGATGTTGAGATAGAGAATACCGGCTCTCAGGTTCTCGAATCTCATATCCAAAGGTAAGGAGGTAAGTTAACTCCAACTGTTAAGCTTGCACTCACATTTAAATCGTGTACTTATGCCATGCCATATAACTAGCTATTATTTTGTTGATGTCTTGCGAGTACATTCAAACGTACTCATCCTTGCTGATTTTTAACATAAGCAGAGTCTATGGCTCCAACACCATAGTACATCCTCTACGAGAAGTAGGATCAGTATCCCAGCAAGAACCCTATCAGCCATAGAAGTCTTCCGCTTCCGCCTAATAAAAGTCTGCGTTATCGCTTCTAGAACTCTGATCGAGACCAAGGTTCATTCATAAATAATGTGAATGTTGTTGTGTGCTCATGTTGAGCAATGGTTAAGCCTCAACGGCTATGTAATAATAAACATATTTGTAATTTGATGTCATAGCAATATATTAGTCTTCTCTTTGTTTGTTAAGTTGTTCCATTGCCCATGTTCTCCGGGCTAAATGGGAGGTGAATAGGCGGATTATAAAACTTCTACTTGAGGGCTTGACCAAGTGCGGAATAAAACTATGTTTTACTTGTCAAGCACAAAGCCTACAAACTAGGGTTTTCGTATGTGCACCAACAACCTATGCTAAGCAAGATAAGCAACAAGGTGATAGCAATCTATATATAGAATATCAAGCACGAAGGCTATCACAATGTAAAGAGCATAGGTAAAGGAGCTAGGGTTGAGAAGTAACCGACGCACGAGCAGACGACAATATATTTCGAAGTTCACACCCTTGCGGGTGCTACTCTCCGTTGGAGCAGTGTGGAGGCACAAGGCACTCCAATATGCCACTAAGGCCACCGTATTCTCCTCGAGCCTTTCACAACAAAGGGAAAGCCTCGATCCACTAAGGGACCCTTGAGAGTGGTCACCGAGCCCGTACAAGCTTAGGGAAAACACCAACTATCAAGCTTGAGGCAAACTCCACAACACCGAAGGCTCTCAAGTACAAGGCCACAAAGGCTACAACACAACACACAAGGCCACAAAGGCTCCAACGCCCTACAAGGGCAACAAAGCCGCCACAAAGGCTACCACGCCACAAAGGCGACAAAGCGACAAAGGCAACAAGACCACAAAGGCGACAAGGCCACGAAGGCAACAACACCACTAAGGTCTACAAGCCGTTTAGGGTTCCAAGAACCCAAGAGGCAATACTCACGAACTCCCACGAGACCGAAACCCCGTAGAGAACCCAAACCAATGCACCTAATGCAATGGAAAGAACACCACTAAGATGCCCAAGTCCTTCACTCCCAATTTCAACAAAGCTACAAAAACTATTGGGGGAATAAGGGAGGAAGTACACAATAGTAGGAGGAACACCAAATTACTCCAAGATCTAGATCTAGCAAGATCCCCTCACAAGGAGAAGGATTCGATTGATGAAGTAGTAGATCTAGATCTCCTCTCTCTTTTCCCTATAAAAGATGCAAGAAATATAGGAGTAATCAAGAGGAGGAAGATGCTCTTCTAGGTCAACAATGGAGGAGAGAGAATATAGGAAGAAGAGCTATGGGAAAGAGGTGGAAGAAGGGTATATATAGGGGGCTCCAAAATATAGTTGTTGGGGGCAGAAAAAAGGCCAGAGACGTGCCCAACAACGGTTACGTCTTGCAGAACCGGTAGTACCCCTTGCGCAGAAAAACAGACAGGAAAATAGGCAAAAGGGCGACCCTAACCGGTACTACCGGGTTTGGAACCGGTACTACCGTTCCAAAAAAAAATATCATAGAAAAACAGGTCGAGAGAAGAGAGCTGGGGTCGAGCGATTTGGTGTGGCTGCGCAATGCGAGAAGCGGGCGCAACAGATTAGCGAGCAAGTCAACGGAGCAGCAAGCTGCACGTGACGCACGGGAGCAAAGGGGCAGCTAGCCGCACGTGCGTGTGGAGATGGGAAGCGGCGCGAGCGGACAGGTCGAGCGACTCGCGGGCGAGCGAGCGATGGCGCTGGCAGCGGCTGGGCAAGCAAAGAAGCGGCCCGGGAGCAAGCATGGTTCAGCGATGAGCTAGGCCAGGCTTGGGCGGAGGCGGCCGAAGGTGGCGCAGGAGTGTGCTGGGCGGCACAGCTGGGCCGCAGGCTGCCGCGGGAGCTGGGCTGGCCGGAGGCGCGGGCGGCGGCCTGGTGGCTTGGTGCGGGCCGCACGTGGAGGTGGGCCGGCGAGGAAGAAACGGGCTGGCCGGTAGTACCGGCCCGGATACCGGCTAGGTACTGGCTAAGCTCCAGGGCTTACAGTACCCATGTCGGTACTGGGCCGGTAGCCCAAGCGGTCGTACCGCTGCCCCTTTTTGTTTCCAAATAAGATGCAACTATAAAATCCATAACTTGAGTTTGAGAACTCCGATTGAGGTGAAATCAACTTTTTCGGAAAGATGATGACAAGAGATACCTCCATGTAAGGTGAAAAACATGAAAACAAATGGAGGATGATTTTATATGAATTTAGAGGTGCAACCTCTCAATACGGTAAACCGAGAAAATCATCCAACTCGAAAACGCAACATGTGATGCATCCGGAATCCGTTTTCCATGAGCTAGAGCTTGTCATGAGAATGAAAACAAGCTCTAAAACGTCTCATGGATAAGAACCAACAATAACCAAGACACGCAATGCAATGCATGCAAGGGTTTGAGCTCTTTCCGAATGATGCGACCAAGTGATGCGTTCGAGAGCCCTCTTGATAGAGCGGCCAACTATCCTATCAAGAACAAACCTTGACCTTGCGCATTCCACTTGAGCCGGCAAGCTCCGTCTTTGTCAACACCCGGATTTTTAAGTCCAGATGCCTATTATGTCCTTCATCGCAATCCCAGGAATAATGTTGTTGCGAGACATAACAGTTGATATCGTAAGTCATCATTCATTACAACCCATAATTGTCTTACAAAAGGGGATCACATGATCCAATATTACACAAATAGTTGATCTATTGATCAACGAACAACATAGTAGCGGAAGCGTAATAGAAGTGGACTATCTAGTTCCACAGGCCAACGCTTGACGTTAGGCGACTCCTAGTTGTGGTAGACGTCCGCTGACCGTCATCCTCATATTGCTGCTCCTCTTCATATTCTGGCCATTTGAATAGTCAGGGACACAGCCGTGAGTACTTTGAAGTACTCGCAATCTAATACTAATGTAACTATGATCAATTTTAATAAGGGGTGCTAAGCTCTAGTTTTATTTGCATAAAGCCAGTTTTAGTTCATAAGCATTTCATAAAGACTAATCATAACTTAACTAACTCAAGGGGGAACATTAGTGTCATTCCCACAACTTAGTTGTGTTTCAAATTCAAGTCACCACTTCAAATTCAACCATCCTTTTCAAGTAAATTTCTAATGACGGAACAGTATGGCCTTTCCAATTGTCCGTAACCGTGGACACGGCTATTCGAATAGTTTTACACTGCAGAGGTTGCACACTTGTGCCACAACATTTGATTACATCCGTCGAGATAACTCTGAATAATCGTATCTCAGACGCGGATCATCAACTCTAACCGTTCACTTACACATCCTAGTATAGGCACCTCTCCCCATGAGCTTGGCCTCCCGGTGAAAACAAACCGTCAACCCGGAACTGCACAGGCTTGGGCCGGACAATTCACCTCATTCACGTCATTTCACGTCATTTCACGTCATTTCACATTTCTCGGAGGCAGCCTCGACATAACCCCTATGACGCTTGTTTAGAGGGAACCCATACTAAGACATATAAACTTCTAGTTAGACCCTACCCATAATCAGGTATTGTGGGGGTACTTGTATATTGGAAAGGTATCGCATCCGAACCCAACCATTAGTTTTTAGCAATTTCACCAAGTCATTCATTTCATTCCGGTCATATTCACCTTCAAATCCTTCAAAGTCATTTCATTCCACAATGTTCCCATCTAGAGTAGTCAATTTTAGTTATTTAGCACTAGCCGCTAGTCATGAGGGGTACTAACTAGCTTTGATTGCCATAGGCTAACTTTGATGATGTTGTTCTACTCTAGACCAAGTGAATCATGAATCAAAAAGTACCTTGATAAAATAAATCAATAAAACTTGAAAGCAAAAGCTTGTAATAAAAACTGGGATAGGCTTAGTAAACAAAAAGTAAAGTGTGGGGTGCTTTGCTCTTGGAGAGCTTTGCACTTTGCAAGAGTATTAGCTTGCCTTGGGTGGTGTACTGGTCAAAGTGGTCTTCTCTCCTTGGAAGTAGACCTCCTCCTCCTCGGTGTACTCCTCGGTACTAGCGTCTAAATACGAATATAATACACACAATCACCACACAAAGCTTAAGTACTAGACTAAGCACACACATGAATCACTCCTACTAAGCTATCATCACAACATGCTTATTATGTGAGTTGACTTAATTTTATTCTTAAGAAAAATAATTTCCTCTCATTATAAATATTAATTAGAGTTTCTATTTATTTCTTGAGAGAAAATAATTTCCTCTCATTGAATCTTATTAAGATTTAATTTCCTCAATTAATATCATATGACCTAGGTTGACCAAGGTCAACCTCTTCATAAGGATTAATTGGGAAAATGATTTAAATGAGGTAAATCACCTCATGCCTTTTAATAACTCATGATTAATGATTTAATATCCTCAACTAATTTAATATGAGTTTTAATTGACCATGGTTCTACCTCATATTAACTTAGTTGAGACAATGTTTAAATGAGAGAAAGGCTCTCATACTTTTTAATTAATTGATGGGCATATTTAAAAAGAACTAGAAGTAGCCATAGGGCCAATTTTTAAACAAAGCCATGATCATACACACAACTATGCAATATTTTTACAGATTTAGATAGATATGGTGAAATATGATTTTTGAGAGTTGGAAACAACTTAATAGCATTTTTATTTAATTTTTAATAATTAATTGAAGTGGAAAAAGGGCCCTGCCTTGTTTATTTTGTCACATTTATTCTACAATAAAGCTAAGGTTGAGACCAGTGTAGTCTTGTAGATAATTTAACAAGGTTTCCAAATATATAAAATTTGTCAAATTTGGTTTAGTGGATTTTATTCTATTTAATTTTGAAAACAGAACCAGGGAATAATTAATTAAATTCGAAAATTCAGATTTGAATTGGTGGGCTTAGGCGGGAAAGGGAATGGGCTGTACAGGGGGAAACAGAGATGGGCCGGCCCAGTAGCGCGTCCACGCAACGGGCCGCCTGACAGCGTGGGGGCCACGCGTCAGTGAGATTTACTCACCGAATCGGTACGCGGCGTGTGGAGCGTTGGATCAGGCGATGATCCGACGGTGGAGGGTTGTCGTCGTCGACGGCGAGAAGCAGCAGCACGCACGGCGGAGGTAGGGGGTCGGAGAGGCCGTCGGAGCTCCGGCGAGCGTCGGAGTGGTGCGCGGCTACGTTGTCGACGACGGCGAACTCAACGGTGGTCATGGGAGAGCTTGGGGTGGACTAAATCATCGGCGAGTGAGTGGTGTACTGGCGGGCTACTCCGGCCAAATTCCGGCGAAGGAGGGGTGAATCGAAGAGGGGAAGAGGGATTGGCGAGCCAGAGGAGTGAGGGGAAGCGAATGGTGTGGAGAGCTAGGTGTGGGAGGGCCTCCTTTTATAGTGGCGAGAGGTGGCCGGGGCGCTCGGATGAGCTCATCGTCGACGACGGTGCTACAGCGGCGCAGGGACACTGGCGATGATGCACGCGGGCAGGCGACGTCCTGGCGATGACGTGAAGCGTGATTGCGTTGAAAACGAGGCACAAGCGAGCTCGTCATCGTCCTCGCGAGCTGAGTGTCTGTGGCGGACGTCGTCGGCGTGGGCGAGGTGCACGGTGTTCCCGCGGGCCAATGGCCGTGTCTGGGCGGCTCACGGTGTCGTCGTGGAGCGTTTGGCGCAGAGAGGAGAGGCAGGGGTCAACGGAGGTGATGGCGCGACGACGTGGCCGGCGCGTTCTGGAGCGTGCCAGTGCACGCTCTGTCGTGCACGTGCACGTTCTGGGCGTGCCTGGGCGCGCATGGTCCGGTGCGTGTGGTGCACGATTTGATCGGGGCTGGTGTCCAGTCGACGCAGGGAGGTGTGAAGCACATGTTGGACATGGTTTGGCACGTTGGAGAGGGCCAGGGGTAGAGATGGCATGATGAGCTCATGCCATGCCACGGCATGGTGACATTGCTCAAGAATTTGATGATTGCCTGCAACCAAACCTTGTCTTCTCTGCTTGGCAATGCTTGGTGAGGACAGAGGGGTACCAGGGATGACCTAGGCTTGATGGTTCATGGTAAAACCTGCTGGGTTTTGCAAAGTATGGAGTTGGCCATTTGGTGCACACCAGGTGTTTGTAGAAATGGCCGCAAGAGAAAAATTTGGAATTTTTGAGTGAAATTTGGAGGGTTTGATTTGAATAATATATGCAGAAGATTGGTGGTGGTGGTGATCAAAATGGTGGTGAAATGCAAAATCTCAAATTGCATGTGATCTTAAATTTGTTTCAAGATCCTCACTTTGTTTGATCCTATCTTTAAATCCAAGAAGAGTTTGCAGAGGGGTGCTTGAGCAAAGTTGTTCACTTTTATGTTGTCTTGGATGAGGTGCAAAGGTTTGGCAAGTTTTAGTTTAGAAAACTTTAAATAACAGGGCTCAAAGAGGGTATCTGGTTATAAATGGCACATGTGACCATATTGCATGTATCTTGAGATTTGAATTGTATTTTCATTTGATTTGAGTTTCTTTGAGTTCAAAGTTGTTTAATTGTTGTTAGTAGCCATATAAAACTAATGGTGCAAGCCATTATGGCCTAGATCAAGTATTTGTATAATTGGCCAAAACCATATGTGTGGGGTTTTTCTCTTTTATTTCTTATTTTATTTTCCTTGAGTTTGATTGATCAAGGGATCATGGAATTTGGGTTTTGGCACATGGACACACACACAAACAATCATCATGGCAATATGCACACTTAGCACCAAATAAAATATGAGTATATGCATAGCACTTATGTTGTGAAAAAGTTTTTGTTGGTTCTCAAATTTGGGTTTTGGGAATTTCTCTCTTTATCTCTTTATTGAATTTTGGGATGTTACAAACCCTTCCCCTTACAAAAGATCTCATCCCGAGATCTTAAAGAAAACTAGGTTCTAAAGAGATCTGGGTATTCCTTCTTCATGTCTTCTTCTCGCTCCCAGGTGGCTTCTTCTTCCGTGTGATTGCTCCATTGAATCTTCAGGAACTTGATACTCCTGGTACGGGTGGTTCTGTAAGCTTCTTCCGACGAATAGGTACTTGCGATACGTCAAGTCTGTGATATCCACCGAGCGGTGATTGATATTCTTGAATACTTCTGTCTTTTCTGGTACCTCCAAGCATTTCCGGAGCAGTGAGATGTGAAACACATTGTGCACAGCTGCCATTTCTTCCGGTAGTTCCAGTTGATAAGATACTTCTCCTCGCGACTCATAACTTTGAAGGGTCCGACATATCGGGCGCGAGCTTTCCTTTCAGCTGGAATCTTTGCATTCCTTTGAGGGGTGGCACCTTGAGATAAACGAAATCTCCAATCTCGAAGGTCGGCGTCGCTTGTCGGCGTAGCTCTTCTGTCTTGATTGCGCAGTCTTGAGGTACTCGCGGATCTTGTGAACCTTTTCTTCGGCTTCTCGAAGAACATCCGGTCCAAAGACTTGGCTTTCTCCTGACCAATTCGAGGGGTACGGCACTTCCTTCCGCAGCTTCAAAGGGCCATCCAAAGCGGCTTGGTAACGTTGTTGTACGAAAATTCTGCGTAAGGCAAGCGTCTTCCCACTTGGATCCATATTCCAAGACAGGCTCTCGCATGTCCTCGAGTATCGGTTGACTCTTTGTCCCGTCACCGGGTGATAGGCGGTGCTGAAATTCAGCCGGGTTCCAAGTCCTTCATGTACTTTTTGCCAGAATCTTGAGGTGAATTGTGATCCTCTATCCGACACTATTGACTTCGGGGTTCCGTGCAGGCGACTATTCTTGAGATGTACAACTCTGCTAGCTTCGGGCCTTGATAGGTGGTCTTGACAGGATAAAATGGGCTACCTTGGTCAATCTGTCTACTACTACCCAAATAGAATCATTTCCTTTGCTAGATTTGGGCAGTCCAGTGATAAAGTCCATTCCGACTGAGTCCCACTTCCATTACGGAATCTGTAAGGGTTGCAACAGTCCGGCGGGTCGTTGATGTTCGCCTTGACTCTCTGAGATATCACACTTGGCGATGTAGCTCCCGATTTGCGCTTTATTCCATGCCACCAAAACTGTTCCTTCAAATCTGGTACATCTTGGTACCTCCGGGTGGATAGAGTATAGGGTGTCGTGGGCCTCCTTCGTATGACTTGCTTCAATTCGGAATCTGACGGCACACATAGGCGACCGTTGTACCAAAGTACTCCTTCTTCATCTTCGGCGAATCTCGGTGCCTTTCCTGCTGCTATTTGGCTCTTGATTCCGTCAATGCTGGCATTTCCCTTCTGGGCTTCCTTGATTTGGCTAATCAAAGTAGGTTGCAGCTCTATGCTGGCTAGGTATCCTTCACTCACTAGCTCCAATCTAAACTGTTCAAACTCTTCACAGGCTAGGTGTTCTGCTGCTATCATGGAGTTCACTGACACTTTGTCTACTCAAAGCATCCGCTACCACATTGGCCTTCCCGGGATGGTAGTGAATTTCCATATCATAGTCCTTTATTAATTCTAACCATCATCTCTGCCTCATGTTTAGTTCCTTCTGGGTGAAGATATACTTCAAACTCTTGTGATCTGAATAGATCTCGCATCGATTACCCATGAGGTAATGACGACGCGAAGCACACGTCCGTTGGGAACCCCAAGTGGAAGGTATGATGCGTATAGAAGCAAGTTTCCCGTATGAAACCAAGGTTATCGAACCAGTAGGAGCCAAGAAGCACGTGAAGGTTGTTGGTGGAGGAATGTAGTGCGGCGCAACACCGTGAAACCGGCGCCAACGTGGAACCTGCACAACACAATCAAAGTACTTTGCCCCAACGTAATTGAGGTTGTCAATCTCACCGGCTTGGAAAACAAAGGATTAAGTGTATCGAGTGGAAGATGGTGTTTGTTTGCAAAGAACAGTAAAAGTAGTAGAATGTATTCAGATGTAAAGAATGGACCGGGGTCCACAGTTCACTAGTGGTGTCTCTCCAATAAGATAACTAACATGCTGGGTGAACAAATTACAGGCGAGCAATTGACAAATAAAGATTCAATACATATCAACGATGATTACTATGTGATTTAATCATTACGACAAAGTACATAGACCGCTATCCAGCATGCATCTATGCCTAAATAATCCACCTTCGGGTTATCATCCGAACCCCCGGTATTAAGTTGCGAACAACAGATAATTGCATTAAGTAGCGCGTAATGTAATCAACACAAATATCCTTAGACAAAGCATCAATGTTTTATCCCTAGTAGCAACAACACATCCACAACCTTAGAACCTACTGTCACGATCCCAGATTTAATGGAGGCATGAACCCACTATCGAGCATAATTACTCCCTCTTGGAGTTACAAGTATCAACTTGGCCAGAGCCTCTACTAGCAAGGGAGAGCATGCAAGAACATAAACAACACATATATGATAGATTGATAATCAACTTAACATAATATTCTCTATTCATCGGATCTCACCAAACACAACATGTAGCATTACAAATAGATGATCTTGATCATGTTAGGCAGCTCACAAGATCTAATACAATGAAAGCACAAGCGGAGAAGACAACCATCTAGCTACTGCTATGGACCCATAGTCCAAGGATGAACTACTCACGCATCAATCCGGGCGGGCATGATGATGTAGAGCCCTCCGGTGATGATTCCCCCTCCTGCCGGAGGCGATCTCCGAATCCCCGAGATGGGATTGCGGCGGCGGCCTCTCGTAATGTTTTCCGTATCGTGGCTCTCGGTACGGGGTTTCGCGACGGAGGCTTTAAGTAGGCGGAAGGGTAGGTCAGGGCGTCACGAGGGCCCACACACCAGGCGGCGGCGGCTTGGGCCGCGCCGCCTTGGTGTGTCCCCACCTCGTGGCCCCACTTCGTCTCCTCTTCGGTCTTCTGGAAGCTTCGTGCAAAAATAGGACTGGGCGTTGATTTCGTCCAATTCCGAGAATATTTCCTTACTAGGATTTAAAACAAAAACAGCAGAAAACAAAGAATGGCACTTCGGCATCTTGTTAATAGGTTAGTGGAAAATGTAAAATAATGTAAAGTATGTATAAAACATTCAAGTATTGTAATAAAAGTAGCATGGAACATAAGAAATTATAGATACGTTTGAGACGTATCAAGCATCCCCAAGCTTAGTTCCTACTCGTCCCGAGTAGGTAAACGATAACACAAATAATTTCTGAAGTGACATGCTACCAACATAATCTTGATCAACATTATTGTAAAGCATATGAGATGAATGGAGTGATCTGAACAAAAGATTGCTAACAAAGATAATGACTAAGCAAATGAATCATATAGCAAAACTTTTCATGAATAATACTTTCAAACAAGTATCAATAAGACTTGCATAAGAGCTAACTCATAAGCAATAAATTCATAGTAGAATGCATTGAAGCAACACAAATGATGATTAAGTTTCAGCAATTGCTTTCAACTTGTAACATGTATATCTCATGGATATTTGTCAACATAGAGTAATATAACAAGTGCAATAAGTAAACATGTAAGAATCAATGCACACAGTTAACACAAGTGTTTGCTTCTAAGATAGAAGGGAATGGGTAAACTGACTCAACAATAAAGTAAAAGATTGGCCCTTCGCAGAGGGAAGCATTGATTACTATTTTTGTGCTAGAGCTTTTGTTTTGAAAACATAGAAACAATTTTCTCAACGGTAGTAATAATTCATATGTGCTATGCATAATACTTCCTACAAGTTGCATGCCTCATGCATAGAGTAGCAATAGTGCTCGCACCTTGTCCTACTATCTCGGAAAACACGGATTCTCATCGCATAACATATGTTTCAACAGGTGTCACAAAGGGGTACCTCTATGCCTGTACAAGTGTCTAAGGAGAAAGCACGCATTGGATTTCTCTTTTGATTATTCTCAACTTAGACATCCATACCGGGACAACATAGACAACAGATAATGGACTCCTCTTTTAATGCTTAAGTATTCAACAATAGTTAATATTCTCATAAGAGATTGAGGTTGTATGTCCAAACTGAAACTTCCACCATGATACATGGCTTTAGTTAGCGGCCCAATGTTCTTCTCTAACATATGCATACTCAAACCATTTAATCATGAAATCCACTACTTTCAGACAAGACGAACATGCATAGCATCTCACATGATATCCAACAAAGATAAAGTTGATGGCGTCCCCAGAAAACATGGTTACCGCTCAACAAGCAACTTATAAAAATTAAGACACATAACTACATATTCATCACCACAATAGTTTTTAAGCTATTTGTCCCATGAGCTATATATTGTAGAGGTAGAGGAATGAAATTTAAAGGCAGCACTCAAGTAATTTACTTTGGAATGGCAGAAAAATACCACATAATAGGTAGATATGGTGGACACAAATGGCATGGAGTTTGGCTCAAGGTGTTTGGATGCACGAGAAGCATTTCCTCTCGTACAAGGTTTGGGCTAGCAAGGTTGTTTGAAGCAAACACAAGTATGAACAGGTACAGCAAAACTCACACAAGAACATATTGCAAGCATTATAAGGCTCTACACTGTCTTCCTTGTTGTTCAAACACTTTACCCGAAAATATCTAGACTTAGAGAGATCAATCATGCAAACCAAATTAAACAAGCTCTACAGTAGTTCTTCATTAATAGATTAAACTACATGATGCAAGAGCTTAAACATGATCTATGAGAGCTCAAACAATTGCCAAATTGTCAAACCATATGCATTATTTTCCAATTCCAACCAAATAGCAATTTAACGAAGCAATAAGCTTTCGCCATGAACATTAAAGCACAATTAAGAACACAAGTGTTCCATATGAAAAAGCGGAGCGTAATATCTCCAATATAAGAATGGCGAGATCCAACTTTATTCAAAACAAAACAAAAACAAACCGACGCTCCAAGTAAAGAACATAAGGATGTGACGGAATAAAAATATAGTTTCACTAGAAGTGACACGATAATGTTGTCGATGAAGAAGGGGATGCCTTGGGCATCCCCAAGCTTAGATGCTTCAGTCTTCTTAAAATATGCAGGGATGAACCACCGGGGCATCCCCAAGCTTAGACCTTTCACTCTTCTTGATCATAGTATATCATCCTCTTCTCTTGACCCTTGAAAACTTCCTTCACACAAACTTCAAGCAAACTCATGAGAGGGTTAGTGCTTAACCACAAATTCATATATTCAGAGGTGACACAATCATTCTTAACACTTCTGGACATTTCACAAAGCTTCTGAAAGTTAATGGAACAAATAAACTCATTCAACATAGCAAAAGCGGCAATGCGAAATAAAAGACAGAATCTGTCAAAAACAGAACAGTCCGTAAAGATGCTTTTGGACTGGGCACTTAACTTGCTCAAATGGAAAAACTCAAAACTAATGAAAGTTGCGTACATATCTGAGGATCACGCTCGTAATTTTGCAGATTTGTTCGAATTTTTTACAGAGACTTGTGCCAGAATTCGTGACAGACAGCAATGCTGTTTCTGCGCAGCGATCCCAAATATAACATCAACTTTAACATAGAAACTTTACTTGGCACAAAAACATGATAAGGAGAGGTTGCTACAGTAGTAAACAACTTCCAAGACTCAACAAAACAAAAATTGCTGTAGTAAAATAAACACATGGGTTATCTCCCAAGAAGTGCTTTTCTTTAACGCCTTTCAGCTAGGCGCAGAAAGTGCAAATCAAGTAACATCAAGAGTAGAAGCATCAACAGCATAGCTTGTTCTAATAATAGAATCAAAAGGCAACTTCATTCTCTTTCTAGGGAAGTGTTCCATACCTTTCTTGAGAGGAAATTGATATCTAATATTACCTTCCTTCATATCAATAAAAAGCACCAACGGTTCGAAGAAAAGGTCTTCCCAACACAATAGGACAAGATGCATTGCATTCGATATCCAAGACAACAAAATCAACGGGGACAAGGTTATTGTTAACCGTAATGCACATTATCAATCCTCCCAAAGGTTTCTTTTTAACATTATCGGCAAGATTAACATCCAAATAACAATTCTTCAATGGTGGCAAGTCAAGCATATCATAAATCTTTTTAGGCATAACAGAAATATTTGCACCAAGATCACATAAAGCATTACACTCAAAGTCATTGAATTTCATTTTAATGATGGGCTCCCAACCATCTTCTAATTTCCTAGGAATAGAAGCTTCAAGTTTTAATTTCTCTTCCCGAGCTTTAATGAGAGCATTTGTAATGTGTTTTGTAAAGGCTAAATTTATAGCACTAGCATTGGGACTTCTAGCAAGTTTTTGTAAGAACTTTATAACTTCAGTAATATGACAATCATCAAAATCTAAACCATTATGTTCTACAGCAATGGAATCATTGTTACCAATATTTTGAAAAATTTCAGCAGTTTTATCACAAACAGCAGTTTCAGCAGTTTCAGGCAGTTTTGTGCGCTTTGCACTAGGAGTAGAAACATTGCCAACACCAATTATTTTACCACTAATAGTAGGAGGTGCAGCAACATGTGAAGAATTAACATTACTAGTGGTGGTAATAGTCCATACTTTAGCTACATTATTTTCTTTAGCAAGTTTTTCTTTTTCTTCTCTATCCCACCTAGCATGCAATTCAGCCAACAATCTAATATTATCATTAATTCTAACTTGGATGGCATTCGTTTTAGCAAACCTAGCATCTTCAACTTTCTCAGGCATAACTTTCAATTTTAAAAGATCAACATCAAGAGCAAGACTATCAACCTTAGAAGCAAGAATATCAATTTTACCAAGCTTTTCTTCAACAATTTTATTGAAAGCAGTTTGTACTAATAAATTCTTTAAGCATGGCCTCAAGACCAGAGGGTACACTCTTATTATTGTTGTAAGAATTACCATAAGAATTACCATAACCATTACTATTATTAGAAGGATATGGCCTAAAGTTGTTGTTACCATAATTATTCCTATAAGCATTGTTGTTGAAATTATTACTTTTAATGAAATTCACATCAACATTTTCTTCTTGAGCAACTAATGAAGCTAAAGGAACATTATTAGGATCAATATGAGATCTACCATTTGCAAGCATAGACATAATAACATCAATCTTATCACCCAAAGAA
Source organism: Lolium multiflorum (assembly GCA_030979885.1). Classification (NCBI taxonomy): domain Eukaryota; kingdom Viridiplantae; phylum Streptophyta; class Magnoliopsida; order Poales; family Poaceae; genus Lolium; species Lolium multiflorum. The sequence goes on along the minus strand of CM061750.1, from coordinate 236,762,501 downwards.
GAGGTTTCTTCAACAGAATTTACCTTCTTACCTTGAGGAGTTCTTTCAGTGTGCCATTCAGAGTAATTGATCATCATATCATCAAGTAATTTAGTTGCGGCGCCCAGAGTGATGGACATAAAAGTACCTCCAGCAGCTGAATCCAATAGGTTCCTTGAGGAAAAATTCAATCCTGCATAAAAGGTTTGGATGATCATCCAAGTAGTCAGTCCATGGGTTGGGCAATTCTTTACCAAAGATTTCATTCTCTCCCATGCTTGAGCAACATGTTCATTATCAAATTGTTTAAAATTCATTATGCTACTTCTCAAAGATATAATCTTAGCAGGAGGATAATATTTACTAATAAAAGCATCTTTACACTTAGTCCATGAATCAATACTATTCTTAGGCAGAGATAGCAACCAATCTTTAGCTCTTCCTCTTAATGAGAAAGGAAACAATTTCAGTTTAATAATATCACCATGTATATCCTTATACTTTTGCATTTCACAAAGTTCAACAAAATTATTAAGATGGGCAAAGCATCATCAGTACTAACACCAGAAAATTGCTCTCTCATAACAAGATTCAGTAAAGCAGGTTTAATTTCATAGAATTCTGCTGTAGTAAGGTGGAGCAATAGGAGTACATATAAAATCATTATTATTTGTGCTAGTGAAATCACACAACTTAGTATTTTCAGGAGTACCCATTATAACAGTAATAAAGTAAACTAGGCAAATAAAGTAAAGACAAGTAACTAATTTTTTTGTGTTTTTGATATAGAGAACAGACAGTAAATAAAGTAAAGCTAGCAACTAATTTTTTTGTGTTTTGTTTAAGTGCAGCAAACAAAGTAGTAAATAAAATAAAGCAAGACAAAAACAAAGTAAAGAGATTGGAAGTGCAGACTCCCCAGCGTGTCTTGATCTCCAAGCAACGGCGCAGAAATTTAGCTTGATACGCCAAGCACACGTCCGTTGGGAACCCCAAGTGGAAGGTATGATGCGTATAGAAGCAAGTTTCCTCAGTATGAAACCAAGGTTATCGAACCAAAGGAGCCAAGAAGCACGTGAAGGTTGTTGGTGGAGGAATGTAGTTGCAACACCAGTGAAACCGGCGCCAACGTGGAACCTGCACAACACAATCAAAGTACTTTGCCCCAACAACGTGAGGTTGTCAATCTCACCGGCTTGCTGAAAACAAAGGATTAAGTGTATCGAGTGGAAGATGGTGTTTGTTTGCAAAAACAAAGCAGAGAATGTATTCAGATGTAAAGAATGGACCGGGGTCCACAGTTCACTAGTGGTGTCTCTCCAATAAGATAACTAACATGCTGGGTGAACAAATTACAGGCGAGCAATTGACAAATAAAGATTCAATACATATCAACGATGATTACTATGTGATTTAATCAGGGCATTACGACAAAGTACATAGACCGCTATCCAGCATGCATCTATGCCTAAATAATCCACCTTCAGGTTATCATCCGAACCCCTTCCGGTATTAAGTTGCGAACAACAGATAATTGCATTAAGTATGGCGCGTAATGTAATCAACACAAATATCCTTAGACAAAGCATCAATGTTTTATCCCTAGTAGCAACAGCACATCCACAACCTTAGAAACTGTCACGATCCCATTTAATGGAGGCATGAACCCACTATCGAGCATAATTACTCCTCTTGGAGTTACAAGTATCAACTTGGCCAGAGCCTCTACTAGCAAGGGAGAGCATGCAAGAACATAAACAACACATATATGATAGATTGATAATCAACTTAACATAATATTCTCTATTCATCGGATCTCACCAAACACAACATGTAGCATTACAAATAGATGATCTTGATCATGTTAGGCAGCTCACAAGATCTAATACAATGAAAGCACAAGCGGAGAAGACAACCATCTAGCTACTGCTATGGACCCATAGTCCAAGGATGAACTACTCACGCATCAATCCGGAGGCGGGCATGATGATGTAGAGCCCTCCGGTGATGATTCCCCTCTCCGGCAGGTGCCGGAGGCGATCTCCGAATCCCCCGAGATGGGATTCACGGCGGCGCCTCGGTAATGTTTTCCGTATCGTGGCTCTCGTACGGGGGTTTCGCGACGGAGGCTTTAAGTAGGCGGAAGGGTAGGTCAGCGTCACGAGGGCCCACACACACAGGGCGGCGCGGCCAGGGCTTGGGCCGCGCCGCCTTGGTGTGTCCCCACCTCGTGGCCCCACTTCGTCTCCTCTTCGGTCTTCTGGAAGCTTCGTGCAAAAATAGGACCCTGGCGTTGATTTCGTCCAATTCCGAGAATATTTCCTTACTAGGATTTCTGAAACCAAAAACAGCAGAAAACAGAACTGGCACTTCGGCATCTTGTTAATAGGTTAGTGCCGGAAAATGTAAAATAATGTTGTAAAGTATGTATAAAACATTCAAGTATTGTAATAAAAGTAGCATGGAACATAAGAAATTATAGATACGTTTGAGACGTATCAACGCCAAACTTTCAAGGCTAACACTACGGAAGCTCGAGGTCATGGGTTGGGTAGTTCTTCTCATGTTGCTTCAACTGCCGGGACAGATAAGATATCACCTTTCCTTCTTGCATCAACACACATCCAAGACCAATCTTAGATGCGTCACAATAGACGTCAAAGGGCTTGGTGATGTCCGCATGATTAGGATGGGGGCTGTGGTTAGTCTTGTCTTAAGCTGGAAGCTTTCTTCACATTTATCAGTCCATTCAAACTTCTTGTCCTTCTTCAACAGTTGTGTCATTGGCCTGGCAATGTTGGAAAATCCTTCAACAAATCACGGTAATATCCGCTAACCCAAGAAATGCACGGACCTCGGTGTGTGGTTGGGGCTTTCCATTCTTCAACGGTTTTGATTTTTGCGGGATCTACGGCAATTCCTCCCTGCAGACAAGATGTGTCCCAAGAATCCTACCTCTTTCAACCAAAACTCGCATTTGTGAACTTGGCATACAACTTGTGTTGTCTAAGGGTTTCTAGGATAACCTCCAAATGTTGCTCATGTTCCTCTTCGGTTTTGGAGTAGATAAGTATGTTGTCGATGAAGACAACGACAAACTTGTCCAGAAAGTTCATAAAAATCTTATTCATGAGGTTCATGAAATAAGCAGGGGCATTGGTTAATCCAAACGATATGACATTGTACTCATACAACCCATATCTGGTGGTAAAGGCAGTCTTGGGGATATCCGTTGCACGGATCTTCAGCTGATGATAACCAGTCCTAAGATCAATCTTAGAAAATACTGTGGCACCGGTCAACTGGTCAAACTGGTCTTCTATCTTTGGCAAGGGGTATTTGTTTTTGATGGTGACATCGTTAAGTTTACGATAATCCGTACATAACCGATTGGCACCATCCTTCTTATCCACAAACAAACTGGTGACCTCCAAGGCGACGCACTTGGTCGAATCAGACCTTTGAACAACATATCATCCAGTTGCTTCTTCAGCTCCACTAACTCTGTTGGGTTCATACTATAGGCTCTCTGGGCTATAGGTCCTGTTCCAGGGATTAACTCGATGATAAACTCGATATCCCGATCCGGGGGCATACCGGTAGATCATCCGAAACACATCGGTATCGACAGACGACCCTGATCCGATCCAAGGTTGGTTTGGCTATACTTTGGTTGCAGGTGAAATTTCTCGGACACATGTTCTATTTTTATTCCGGTGCTACTAGTCATGGTGATGGCCTTCTTGGCGCAGTCTATCAATCCATGATGTTTCGCCATCCAATCCATACCCAGTACTACTTCCAATCCTTTTGTTCCCAGAACAATCAAGTTTGCATAAAAATCTATTTCCTGAATTCTGATGGGTACTTCTTTGCAAAATTTTCTAGCTTTAGTTGTTGATCCAGGTATTTGGACTATCATGACATGTTTCAAGCTGATTGGTTGAATCTTACTAGTGCACACAAAATCTTCTGTAACAAATGAATGCGATGCTTCGAATCAAACAACACTCTTGCTGGTATTGAGTTAACAGAGAACATACCCAGCACCACATCTGGTCCTGGGCTTCCTCGGTGTTCATGTGGTAGAGGCGACCTCCACGGTTGTTCGGGTTGTTGGGGGCGAACTTCTTGCCGGTGGAGACACGGCGCTGTGCTGAGCTGGTGCAGAGGTGTTGCCGGCGAGCTTGGCCAGCCTTTTGGGGCACTCATTGGAGTAGTGTCCCACTATGCCGCATTCATAACAGGTGATAGTGGCCTTGTCCTTGGGAGTGACGGGGATAGCATTGCTTCCGGTCCTCGGGGCTGTGTTGGAGTTATTGGGGTTGTTGTTGGCAGGGGCTCTCTGCGGAGCGCGGTTGTAGTTTGTTGTGGTGCACATAGTTGTTGTTGTTGTTGTTGTGTGGGGCCTCTGGCCTTGGGTTTCCTCCACTCCGGTTTTGAAAACCGGGGCGCGACATCTGGTTCTGGGGCTTGGTGTTTCTGGGGTTGAAACCACCGCTTGAGTGATACGATACCGGGTATTGTTGGGCCCGCTTTGGTGCATCATGCGGCGTTTGCGGTTCTCATTTGCCTGGTGCAGTTTGACTTCCATCTGAATGGCAGAGTCCACTAGAGCTTCGAGGTCGGCAAAGGGGATGTTGACTAGTACCGTCTGCATCTCGTCGTGCAGACCGTTCAGGAATCTCTCCTTCCTTTTCTCTGTGGTGTCAGTTTCATCGGGGGCGTACCTTGACAGGGTGAGGAACCTGTCGCGGTATTCTACCACCGACATCCGTCCTTGCTTCAGTTCACGGAATTCATCTCTCATTTTCTTGATCAAACCTGGTGGCACATGGTACTTGCTAAACTTGAGCTTGAAGTCAGCCCAAGTCATCATTTGTCCGGCATTTAATGCACAGGCGCTTGTCCACCAAGCTCTTGCTAGTCCGGCAAGGTAGTGCGTAGCAAACAGCACCTTCTCATTCTCATCTACTCCAGCTACTTCCAAGTTGTTTTCCATCGTTTGCAGCCAATCGTCTGCATCTAAAGGCTCTTCCGTCTTGCTGAAGACAGGTGGGTTGGTGTTTTGGAAATTCTTAAGTTTGGATCCCGGATGATCATGGTTTCCATGGCCCTGATTGGCGATCTGCTGCAGTGCTGCTATGTTGGCTTGCCTTTCAGCCCTTTCATCTTCTCTGTCGGCCAAAAGTGTTTGCAGCAATTGCATCATTGCATCTTGATTGCGATTCGGAGGGGCCATCTGAATAGGTAGATAGATCATGAGATAAGAGGGAATTTTCTATGGCTTATTTTGAGTTAAGTTTAAACTTAAAACTTGAAGTCTTTTGGTGATGAACATAACACACATTTATTCATTCATGACAAACATCACACATTACAAGTGAAAACACTAAGGGTTTTAAGAACCCTTCTTCTCCAAGCTACGATACATGGTGCGGGATACAACTCACACCTACATAAGTGAAGCTAGTGCAACTACTCCTCATCGTCTTCATCCACATCGATGGGAATGATCCCATCCTCCCAGACTCCAGAAACTCATAGTCCTCCTCATCGGTGAACTCATCCTCCTCATAGTCGTTGTCGTCACTCAGGAAGTCCTCGCCTCCCTGGATGTCCTCTCCATCCTCCTCCATCTCCTGGATCTGGTTTGGGACCGGACAGTTGCCTCCAAGGTGCGTATCTTCGTGCGAAGACGCGCGATAGTAGTGTCCTTCTTGGCGCGTTGCAGGCGGAGTGACTGCGGTACTTGGCGAGTAGCCGGATGGCATCGGCATGATGAGCCAAAGCCATCGAGCACGGTGGGCGTGGACACGCGTCTGCTCCAGATCCTTCGGGTCTCGTGAAGCATAAAGTCCAGATGCTCCACATGATGCTTGAGCACCGGGTGTGAAGAGAGTGCCATGGGCTCTCCCACGGTGTCATGCCTCGCGAAGTGGGTGAAGCGGGTCCCCTGGAGTGCAGCGATGTTCTGCCCGCACACACGAGCAAGTCCCTCCTGAAGGGCATGAGCAAGCCCGTCCACCCAGTTGCTTGCCTTGAAGGAGAAAAGGATCCTCTCCGACATGGGAGGCTCCTTCCTTCCCTTCAAGTCAGCGGTGATCATCCACTGCGGTTCCCCGGCTGGTTGTGGATCCGGACTCCGTGAAACTCGGGAGGTGGGCGTTCAAGCTCCTCGGACACCAAGTCCAAGTCTCGCTCGAAAACCAAACTTCCTCCATTTCCCAGCTGGTAGGACTCCGTCTGGGCGTAATGCTCCATCTGTAGAGGCATGGATGAGTAAGTTAGAGAAGTGTGAGTGTTCAAAATTTTAATTTTATTGTAAGAGGAAACATGAACTTATTATCTTGCAAAGGATCTCAAGGATAAGCGTGTGAATATATTTTTATAACTATTTCTTTTATTTCTTTTAAATCTAAAGGTTTCAGACGTCCATTCTAAACTAGGGGCTCCTAAGGTCAAACAATGGCTCGATACCAACTTGTCAACACCCGGATTTTTAAGTCCAGATGCCTATTATGTCCTTCATCGCAATCCCAGGAATAATGTTGTTGCGAGATATAACAGTTGATATCGTAAGTCATCATTCATTACAACCCATAATTGTCTTACAAAAGGGGATCACATGATCCAATATTACACAAATAGTTGATCTATTGATCAACGAACAACATAGTAGCGGAAGCGTAATAGAAGTGGACTATCTAGTTCCACAGGCCAACGCTTGACGTTAGGCGACTCCTAGTTGTGGTAGACGTCCGGCTGACCGTCATCCTCATATTGCTGCTCCTCTTCATATTCTGGCCATTTGAATAGCCAGGGACACAGCCGTGAGTACTTTGAAGTACTCGCAATCTAATACTAATGTAACTATGATCAATTTTAATAAGGGGTGCTAAGCTCTAGTTTTATTTGCATAAAGCCAGTTTTAGTTCATAAGCATTTCATAAAGACTAATCATAACTTAACTAACTCAAGGGGGAACATTAGTGTCATTCCCACAACTTAGTTGTGTTTCAAATTCAAGTCACCACTTCAAATTCAACCATCCTTTTCAAGTAAATTTCTAATGACGGAACAGTATGGCCTTTCCAATTGTCCGTAACCGTGGACACGGCTATTCGAATAGTTTTACACTGCAGAGGTTGCACACTTGTGCCACAACATTTGATTACATCCGTCGGAGATAACTCCGAATAATCGTATCTCAGTACGCGGATCATCAACTCTAACCGTTCACTTACACATCCTAGTATAGGCACCTCTCCCCATGAGCTTGGCCTCCCGGTGAAAACAAACCGTCAACCCGGGAACTGCACAGGGCTTGGGCCGGACAATTCACCTCATTCACGTCATTTCACGTCATTTCACATTTCTCGGAGGCAGCCTCGGCATAACCCCTATGACGCTTGTTTAGAGGGAACCCATACTAAGACATATAAACTTCTAGTTAGACCCTACCCATAATCAGGTATTGTGGGGGTACTTGTATATTGGAAAGGTATCGCATCCGAACCCAACCATTAGTTTTTAGCAATTTCACCAAGTCATTCATTTCATTCCGGTCATATTCACCTTCAAATCCTTCAAAGTCATTTCATTCCACAATGTTCCCATCTAGAGTAGTCAATTTTAGTTATTTAGCACTAGCCACTAGTCATGAGGGGTGCTAACTAGCTTTGATTGCCATAGGCTAACTTTGATGATGTTGTTCTACTCTAGACCAAGTGAATCATGAATCAAAAAGTACTTTGATAAAATAAAGCAATAAAATTGAAAGCAAAAGCTTGTAATAAAAACTGGGATAGGCTTAGTAAACAAAAAGTAAAGTGTGGGGTGCTTTGCTCTTGGAGAGCTTTGCACTTTGCAAGAGTATTAGCTTGCCTTGGGTGGTGTACTGGTCAAAGTGGTCTTCCTCTCCTTGGAAGTAGACCTCCTCCTCCTCGGTGTACTCCTCGGTACTAGCGTCTAAATACGAATATAATACACACAATCACCACACAAAGCTTAAGTACTAGACTAAGCACACACATGAATCACTCCTACTAAGCTATCATCACAACATGCTTATTATGTGAGTTGACTTAATTTTATTCTTAAGAAAAATAATTTCCTCTCATTATAAATATTAATTAGAGTTTCTATTTATTTCTTGAGAGAAAATAATGTCCTCTCATTGAATCTTATTAAGATTTAATTTCCTCAATTAATATCATATGACCTAGGTTGACCAAGGTCAACCTCTTCATAAGGATTAATTGGGAAAATGATTTAAATGAGGTAAATCACCTCATGCCTTTTAATAACTCATGATTAATGATTTAATATCCTCAACTAATTTAATATGAGTTTTAATTGACCATGGTCTCTACCTCATATTAACTTAGTTGAGACAAGATTTAAATGAGAGAAAGGCTCTCATACTTTTTAATTAATTGATGGCCATATTTAAAAAGAACTAGAAGTAGCCATAGGGCCAATTTTTAAACAAAGCCATGATCATACACACAACTATGCAATATTTTTACAGATTTAGATAGATATGGTGAAATATGATTTTTGAGAGTTGGAAACAACTTAATAGCATTTTTATTTAATTTTTAATAATTAATTGAAGTGGAAAAAGGGCCCTGCCTTGTTTATTTTGTCACATTTATTCTACAATAAAGCTAAGGTTGAGGCCAGTGTAGTCTTGTAGATAATTTAACAAGGTTTCCAAATATATAAAATTTGTCAAATTTGGTTTAGTGGATTTTATTCTATTTAATTTTGAAAACAGCACCAGGGAATAATTAATTAAATTCGAAAATTCAGATTTGAATTGGTGGGCTTAGGCGGGAAAGGGAATGGGCTGTACAGGGGGAAACAGAGATGGGCCGGCCCAGTAGCGCGTCCACGCAACGGGCCGCCTGACAGCGTGGGGGCCACGCGTCAGTGAGATTTACTCACCGAATCGGTACGCGGCGTGTGGAGCGTTGGATCAGGCGATGATCCGACGGTGGAGGGTTGTCGTCGTCGACGGCGAGAAGCAGCAGCAGGCACGGCGGAGGTAGGGGGTCGGAGCGGCCGTCGGAGCTCCGGCGAGCGTCGGAGTGGTGCGCGGCTACGTTGTCGACGACGGCGAACTCGACGGTGGTCCTGGGAGAGCTTGGGGTGGACTAAATCGTCGGCGAGTGAGTGGTGTACTGGCGGGCTACTCCGGCCAAATTCCGGCGAAGGAGGGGTGAATCGAAGAGGGGAAGAGGGATTGGCGAGCCAGAGGAGTGAGGGGAAGCGAATGGTGTGGAGAGCTAGGTGTGGGAGGGCCTCCTTTTATAGTGGCGAGAGGTGGCCGGGGCGCTCGGATGAGCTCATCGTCGACGATGGTGCTACAGCGGCGCAGGGGCACTGGCGATGATGCACGCGGGCAGGTGACGTCCTGGCGATGACGTGAAGCGTGATTGCGTTGAAAACGAGGCACATGTGAGCTCGTCATCGTCCTCGCGAGCTGAGTGTCCGTGGCGGACGTCGTCGGCGTGGCGAGCGCGTGCCCGCGGGCCAATGGCCGTGTCTGGGCGGCTCACGGTGTCGTCGTGGAGTGTTTGGCGCAGAGAGGAGAGGCAGGGGTCAACGGAGGCGATGGCGCGACGACGTGGCCGGCGCGTTCTGGAGCGTGCCGTGCACGCTCTATCGTGCGCGTTCTAGGCGTGCCTGGGCGCGCATGGTCCGGTGCGTGTGGTGCACGATTTGATCGGGGCTGGTGTCCAGTCGACGTAGGGAGGTGTGGAGCACATGCTGGACATGGTTTGGCACGTTGGAGAGGGCCAGGGGTAGAGATGGCATGATGAGCTCATGCCATGCCACGGCATGGTGACATTGCTCAAGAATTTGATGATTGCGTGCAACCAAACCTTGTCTTCTCTGCTTGGCAATGCTTGGTGAGGACAGAGGGGTACCAGGGATGACCTAGGCTTGATGGTTCATGGTAAAACCCGCTGGGTTTTGCAAAGTATGGAGTTGGCCATTTGGTGCACACCAGGTGTTTGTAGAAATGGCCGCAAGAGAAAAAATTTGGAATTTTTGAGTGAAATTTGGAGGGTTTGATTTGAATAATATATGCAGAAGATTGGTGGTGGTGGTGATCAAAATGGTGGTGAAATGCAAAATCTCAAATTGCATGTGATCTTAAATTTGTTTCAAGATCCTCATTTTGCTTGATCCTATCTTTAAATCCAAGAAGAGTTTGCAGAGGGGTGCTTGAGCAAAGTTGTTCACTTTTATGTTGTCTTGGATGAGGTGCAAAGGTTTGGCAAGTTTTAGTTTAGAAAACTTTAAATAACAGGGCTCAAAGAGGGTATCTGGTTATAAATGGCACATGTGACCATATTGCATGTATCTTGAGATTTGAATTGTATTTTCATTTGATTTGAGTTTCTTTGAGTTCAAAGGTGTTTAATTGTTGTTAGTAGCCATATACAACTAATGGTGCAAGCCATTATGGCCTAGATCAAGTATTTGTATAATTGGCCAAAACCATATGTGTGGGGTTTTTCTCTTTTATTTCTTATTTTATTTTCCTTGAGTTTGATTGATCAAGGGATCATGGAATTTGGGTTTTGGCACATGGACACACACACAAACAATCATCATGGCAATATGCACACTTAGCACCAAATAAAATATGAGTATATGCATAGCACTTGTGTTGTGAAAAAGTTTTTGTTGGTTCTCAAATTTGGGTTTTGGGAATTTCTCTCTTTATCTCTTTATTGAATTTTTGGGATGTTACAGTCTTCATCCCTCTACATCATTGCACATGCCACCATCTTCATCCAACTTCTTCAACATACGCGCCACCGTCTTCATCCATCTTCTACACCGTCTTCATCCCTCTTCAACACAGTCTTCATCCATCTTCTACATTGCACTTGATCTTCTTCATCGCACTTGATCTTCTTAATCTTGCAACCTTGAGACCAACATCTGTCTCAAGCATTGCCTATGGACACAACCTAAGAGAGAACCTCAATACAACCATTACTCCATAGGGATTGTCATCAATTACCAAAACCACACATGGGGGCTCCTTGTCCTTTCAATATCCCCTATTTTGATAATTGATGACAATCTCTTTGAGAGGGTTTATATAGGGAAATTAGCGAACAACCCAAGTTGAGTATTTAGAATAAACTCCCGCATAATATATGCACGTGTGAATGAACTTGAATTTCATTGCATATATTAGCAGTAAAAGCCTAGCAGGGTATCCTCTAAATATTAAACCATGCAAAGAAACCAATGCAAGGCATGAAAGGCAAATGCTTAAGAACCAAACAAAAGCAATTCCCTTAAACCCTCCAAACTTCTCCACCATTGTCATCGATCACCGAAATGGGCAAAAAAATTAGAAGGCCAATATAGCGAAAGTTGCTCAACAAGGTGTGCATTTCTCATAATGTGAGTGAATTAAAATGCACGTATTCAATGACGAATATTTAGAGGAAATCAAACTATATTGCGGATAAAAGATTGCACAAGGATAATAAGGTGAAGAAGCTTCAACAAATGAAGCAAGCAATCAAATGAACCAACACAACAAATGAAAGATATTATGATAAGATTAAGCAGAGTGTTCTAAGTAATATGCGGAAGGTCCCCAAGGTTTGTGCATAAAATAGACAATTTGCATTGAAACATAAGGTGCACAAACATGGAATCATCACTCCCACAAGATGACTCAAAGCAAAAGATACCAAGTGAAATAAAGATTCAAGATAGCCGCAAATGAGTATTTTAAATAAAATGAGGAAGCTCCCCAAGGTACGTGCACATGTTATAATGTTACATTTGAATACAATGTGTACAACATGGAATCCTCACTCCCTCATTATTATTTAAAACACAAATGTTTGCAAGAGATCATAGAGGAGATTAAGCTTCACTTGGAACAAACAAATGGTTGACCATAAAGCAAGAGACAACATAAGAGAAGGACCAACCAAAGGATGTGTGGGAGGCATGATAAAGCATATTATAAGACTAATACAAGGATGGGCATTGAGCATGATCATAGTCTTCAATGAATGAGATTCCTAAGCATATCCATACAACACACAAGATTCAAATAAGATACAAAAATGAAAACCAAAAAGAAACACAAGCTTAATAATAAGAAAATAAAATCAAAGTTTGTGCCAAAACCAAAACATGGGTGTGTGAAGATGCAAAAAAAAGAGCACTCATAACCAAATTATTTGTGGAGCCACCAAAGAGACAAACAAGAATAAAAGGATGGACACCCACAAGAGAGATATCAAAAGGATATGTATCATCTCTTATGTATATCAGTTTCTCTAAGTGGAAAACATCACAAAGATATTTATCCATCAAGAAACATGTACACACCAAATAGATATAAGAGAATAAAACAAGTACTCATGACCAAATTCTTTGAGGAGCCATCAAAGAAATAAACAAGAGTAAAAGGATGGACTCCAATGACAACGAGAGATATCAAATGAATATGTATCATCTCTCATGTATATAAGTTTCTATGAGTGGACAACATCACGAAGATATTTATCCACAAAGAAACATGTACACACAAGATAGATACAAAATAAATAGAGCAAGATATACAAGATGAAGTAATACAATAATACCAATGAGATCTTTGCTAGATATCATGGCCCAAGGCTCAAATTTATCTTATTGTACATTGATGGACCTCACACACTAACACATCAAAGACATCACAACAATCACCAAGGGAAAGGAGATAGTTGGGATGCTTTGAGAAAAACAACAAGTATCACAAAAGAATACCAAATGGAAGAATCAAAATTTTCAAATTCATCTTTATTGCACATGTGAGCATTTTGAGGAAAACATATGCAATTCAATTGCGAGGTTGACATAATTGGGATTAGGTGAATCATAAACATGATTTTTATACTCCCCAAAATATGCTCTCATCTCAACTTACTCATATTTGCAATAAAGTGGTTTGAATAATAGCTTTGCAAGACCACAAAATTTTCAAGCAACAATTCATGCCAAAGATAACCACATGGTTGGATACAAGATAAGAATGCATGAAGTAGATAGATACTTGTTACCCGAATGCAATGGTGTGATGTAGCAGATATGAGTTTGTCATAACATCATAGATCGTCTCCAATAGTCACTTGTTCTTCACTTCTTCCTCATGAGTGAGACAAGCATCCAATGCATCTCCAATGTACCTAAGACAAAGCTCAAGTACAAAATGGACCCCAAGCTAATTGGGTCCGAGTATTTAGTGGAACTACAACACATAGGACAAACTACACGTAAATATGTGCATATGGTTATGAAATTGAATTTCATGCACATCTTAGCCGATTTAGGATTATGGTGGAGTTTACCCGGCCTATGTATTGGATCAACGAAAGCAAGTGTAACACCTCATTTTTCAAGACGATTGCAGGGTAAAATTAGAAAAGCGATGTGCATTGCATCGCAAAACTGAGAAAATTTCGTGCTTTATTGCATAAACCTAAGAGGGATCAAGTTTCTCTCTCGATGCCATTCGGGTTTAGGATTTTGAGAGTGCGATAAACTTTGACATGACCTCTTATGAATTTAGGGTTTTGAAAGAGGAATGAACTTGAATTGATATTCAAATTTGAAACAATGCAATTGAATAAGTTTATGAATATTTAAAACAATATTGAAATAGAAATATAATTGAATTAAAATAATAGAAGATTATGAATAAATTAAAAATAGCTCAATAGGGAAACTTTGAGCTTTATTGATCATCACACATAATACATTGTCTTTACAATATTCATTTATATTACAACAAACCAATTCAGAAATGAATAATGAAAATAAAAAAGAAAAGTTACAATAATACAAAGTAAACCTATTCTAAATTTCTAAGCTATTAGTTTCTGCTTGGCCATCTTGTTCCATTTGATCCTCTTGAAACCTGCAAAAACACAAACCAATAGACAAGGAATTGAACAAGTGACAATGCCACTTGGATGTCAATAGAAAACCATCGGGAGGATAATATCAAGTCCCAGCCGAGCTGATCCATTTAGCCCAAGTTCAAACCATGGAACACACACACACCTTACCAGGTATATTGCATGCTTCACAGCACACACACACAAGGCTTAGTCACCCGGGAAGCACAAGCCTATGTGTCGACCAGGGCAAGGCATTGCTCTTGCTATAAATGGCAACTCATGGGAAAACCAAGAACTCATCCATCGACACACAGCTCAGAAGTAGACAAAAACCATCAGGAACAACAGAGTTGTTCAAGCCATTCTTCATCAAGAACAACAACTAGAACCATATATGGGGGTTAAAGTGAGTTAAAGCAGAAGAAGCTAGAAGGAGAAGGACAAGATTAGCAACCAGCTGCTAGGAAAAGAAGGACAAGTTCAACCACAAGATCATCAGCAGCAGTAGATAAACCACTACAACAACACATTCTAGGAGCTGGAGTGAGGTATACCAGCAACAGGAATGATCCACTGGATCATTTCCTTTTAAGCACATGTCATCAAAGATCAGGAAAATAAAAAGTATATATCATCACTTGGTTAGCATCTAAAACCCTGGCAATCTATTAGTTGACAGATGATGTTGTACTAGCTACTTGTACAAGGTGCATATCTAGAAAAGAAGGATATGGTAGAGCAGAGCCTAGACCAAATATATTTAGAACAAGTCACTCATACAACTAAATAGAGCATACCATCAGAAAGGCACAAACTGAATATTGTATGTTGTATTTTTCCACATCAATTCCTACTGGCACTCATGAAAATGAGCACCTAGCATGAACTGGATCATGCACAGCAAAGCCATAGAGTTGTATGAGCAACCAAAAGAAACAGTGAGATTTTGTTGTGGTTACATCAACCAAAAATTAATCCAACCATAGCGAAAGACAACAAGTTATCATCACTGAAATGAGTTCAGACTATAGCTGGGGTCCCCAACAGTAGTTGGCATCCATCCATCTTAAACACAAATCAAATGAATCATCACTGCATAAGCAGTTCATCAATTCACAAGTAACAAGTGCAGGAATCCTTCCAGGGTAACTAGATTAAGCATCAATTGAGCAGTAGCAATCATACATAAATACCACTAAGGTACCAGAGGCACTATAGATAATATTCATCGTAATTTTGCAAGCATGAGCAGCTACCAATAAATGGTGTGCAGCAGAGAGACATAGTTATGATCAGTAGTATAGGGCAATTAACTGAGAGCATAAGTAACATGCCAACAAGCTAGCCACTAGCATTCGATGCTTAATTAGATCACTGGTAGCATGTGAATCACATACTAGCAGTGCACATCAACAGCTTGCCTACCCAGCACAGCAAACAACCACTAGTAGCAATTACAGTGAAATAGAACCCATAGGTAGGTTGTATCCAGAAAGCTCACAACACCAGATAGTATTGTCACTAGCACAAGTTAATTAAAATGGATCACTAGAATTTACTCAGGGCATGGCATGCTAACAACAACAGCACTAGCAACCACTAGAGCAGCATAGCAAGCCAGTGACCATTAGCCTAGTAGCTAGAGCAAGGAGAGGGGGCCGGTGGCTAGAACAAGGGAGGAAGAAGATGGGGAAAGAGCAGTGAGGGGAGCGATCAAATACCTGGAGCAGCAGCGCTGAAGGCGATGACCACGACGGCACGGCGACACAGGCCGGTCACGGTGGCACCAAGCCGCGACCAAGACGGACCCATGCCAAGCACCACCACCACCAGTACATCGCCATCAGCAGCACGTGGAGCATCCCCAACACGTCCTGGGACACCATCTCGACGTAGCTCAACACCATCACCAAAACACTAGCCACAGGGAGGGTTGTGCATGAGCAGAGGAGGGCGCGTTCGTCAGATCGACGCGGATAGGAAGGAGCAGCGTCAACAGGCGCGTCGATTGCGACCGGCAGCGCGTCCTGGAATCGCCGGAGTTGACCGGAGGAAGCCGGCGACGGCGGAGGCGATTTGGGAGTCGCAGGAGCGAGAGAGGATTAGGGTTAGGGTTCGAACAGGGGAGCGAGCGAGTGTGGCCGGTGGGCCGAGCCAGGTGAGCTGGTCCGGCCTAACCAAGCTGGTTGGCCTGAACAGTGGGCCCGGGAGGTCAATTTGGTCTTTTGACCAGGGATTTTCTAATTAAATTCAGAAAAACCCTAAAGCTATAAGAAAAAACCTAAAAATTAAATAAAAATAGGAATACTAATCTGAAAATTATTCTCTATTCAAAAATGAATCTTTAAGAAACTTTTAAACATAATAACTATTTAATAACTACACACAAGAATATTTTTTATTATCAACCTTCAAAAAAAAATTATAACTTGAAGAAAATATTAAATCAATATTGCTCTTAATAATTAAATCTAAGATAATCTTAAAAATATTTTCCTTCAAGTGAAATCCTTTACAAACTTCAAATATTATTTTATATCTCCTAAGGAGGACAAATAAAACCTAAACTCAATTCTTTCTATTACTCTACTTTAGAAATCCTAAAGAGAAACCAAATGGGGGGTAATCAGAACTAAAACTCGAAGGCATGCATTATTGGTCTTTAACCATTGCCCTTATCGGACAATGATGCTAATTTTCAGAAACCGAGGACCAGGGTCAGTCCAAACAATCCAACTGCACTACCTTGCAGTGTCCAGGCAAGTTCATCGCTTGCTCGTGTCAATTTGATTATATTTATCAAACTAATTGCAAATTACTACCACTCTTGCATTACAAAGCAAATATTACTTTTCAATTAGGAATATGACTATGTATTGGGCAATGGAACCATGGTATGAGTTTGGTGGAGGTTCCATTGCAATTGGGTTATTCATCTAGGACTAACAACCAATGTCGTCCAATAATTCTTGCGCCGTAATACTCGTGTTAACCATAAGATCTGAAATGGGACGGAATAGTCAGTTGTATTTCTTCCTTTCGCACATCAACAGACGCACTTTACCGTAGCAGTTGTGTCCTGTTGGGAACAACCGGAGTGGTGGGGAGCCCTAAAGTCCTCACAGTATTGTGTTCTACGATGGGTTGTAGAAGACCGGCAAAGGTACCAAGGTCGGAATATACCCAAGGGGGTATGTGAACTGGCGGGGGTATAGAATCGAGGTCTGAGCAGACCGGCGAGGATCCAAGGTCGGAACTACAATAAGGGTGGGTGTGCAAGGTTGCGGAGAAATGCAATGATTGGCTAGGACCTTATACCGGGCCTCACACCACGGAAGTGTGGACGGGATGATCTGCCCGGTTGGCAACAAGGTTAAGATCTCTTATGGGTAAAGCAACACACCTCTGCAGAGTATATCAAATTGTGGCTTGTCGCTCCCTTTTTCGGGTTTGGAACTGAGAACGCGGTCGGAAAGGAACTCCATGAAGTTCTAGACACCCGGTGAAGGCTGGCGGACATAGCTTTTTAGAATAAAAGCAACCTTTGAAGAAATGTTTACGGAAACTTGCATTGGCCTACGACTTTCCGATCTATGGCAGTAGTTAGTGCATCAAACACTTCTTTCCTATAATGAACTTGCTGAGTATGCTCGTACTCATCCTTCTTTAAATCCCCTCCTTAGACTACCTGAACAACCTGGAGGAGGCCACTGAAGGAGCTAAAGACATCTGTTATGAAGAGCCAGATCTGTCAGGAGGCATAGAAGAGGTGGACTACATGATCGCCTACGGCACCGAGGAGGTCACATAAGAACCAGAGACTTAGGCACCACATCTTAGTAGTAGTCGAGCAGCACCAAACTCTATAGAATAAAGCTGCTCGAGTCGTTATGGTACTTAGTTTACTTCTACCGTTAGCTTATAAGTTAAGTAAGGTTCGGTTAGAACTACGAGTTATCCTCTCTGGACCCAGGAGGAGCTCCGTTGTGATATACATATATGTCTTGTAATATTAAGTGAGTGAATAAAAGACCAGCTATGTTTCTGTTGTATCACTCTGAGGGATGTAATATTTGTGGAATGGTACTTCGCAATTGTTATGTCAATGACTGGCATACTACAACATGCAGTGGTATGCATGGTCACCACAGTAAGCATGCCATAAGAAAGACATAAAGTAAATATTCATGCAAGACTTTCAAGAACCAAATGGAGATATGACTTGGACAAAACACAAAACACAACAAGATGACACAAAAAGTTGTGACATGTCAAAAGGTTGTCCTAATCATATCAAAGAATCAAATCAACACAAGATTGACCCCACAATTCAACGAAAGAACAAAATACAATACAGAGAGCAAGATGATATACAAAATACAAATGCTCAAAGACTTATCTCATTTTAAGAGGCTAAAGCCAAATATCAAGTAATGAGATAACCAACTCCCAGAGGAAGCAAGGTTCCACGAAATGAACCAAACCCTCTACACTTTTCATGATAGCACAAGAGTACCAAAAAGAAAAGGTTTTTCTTCCAAAGTCAAATTCTTGAAACAAGAGAGTGTTCTAACAAACATAGGAGATCTCCCCCAAAATTAGTGCACTATTTAGGATTTTGCATTTGAATACAAAATGCACAAAAGGTGGGATCATCACTCTACCGATATCTATCGAAAACACTAAAAAGGTTCAAGTAAAACAAAGGGGTCCATAAGAAGCAAGGAAGACACATGGGAGTCTAACCCACAAAACAAATTCTTGGCAAGAAATAAAGCAATTGGGCACACGAGCCAAATGTAAAGATGATCCAAAAATATACCATATAATATATTACCAATTGTCCAAGGACAAGAGATATTTAGGAAATACTTTCATATGGTAGTGTGAGAATATATCCAAGATCATATTCAAAATGAAGAAAGCATATGGCAAGAAATAAAGCAATTGCGCACACGAGCCAAATGTAAAGATGATCCAAAAATATACCACATAATATATTCCCAATTGTTCAAGGACAAGAGATATTTAGGAAATACTTTCCAATGGTAGTTTCAGAGTATATACAAGTTCATCTTCACACCTAAGAAAACATATGGTAAAATATAATAGTTAACCATCATGCAAATAGAGATTCTTGAGAGCTCCAATTAGTTAGACCAACATGCAAGGCAATGAATAGCATAACTTGAAGCACATGATTTTCCAAAAAGTATATAGAGCAACACATTGTGGAAAACCATGCCAAGAAAAACTCTCACAAACAAAATCTAAAAGAATAGTAATAAAAGCATTTTAGGAAAAATGGGATTTGTTTGAGCAAACATGTCACATAGGAGGAAGATAATCTACAATATCAATTCTATGTGACACAAACTCAAGTGTTCATATTTTCTAGGCTTGTAATGTGCACAAAACATAATACTCCCCCATAATGTGATAAAGACATTTTTCAAACAATGGACATTATAGAAATTGAATTCCTCATGTCGCACATTTTAAGACTATGAAATGCACAAGCATATCACTCCCCCAAAATGGGATAGTCCATTAATTCCTCACAAGAGCAAACAACTAAGATATCAACAAGATGCAATAGGCTCAACACAAGAACAATTGTATATGATGTGCAACCCAACATATATAAGCATGATAGCAAGATAAGCAAGCAGGAAGCACAATATACACAAGAATATGTAAGGTACAAAAGCAACACATGCAAAGGGAGCGAGTAACTTTCAATGTAAAGGAGTTGAGGTCACGTTACCGCAAGGAGGAGCATGGATAAAGGATAGAAGAAATAATAACCAATGACTTGACTTGAGGAAATAAGAATGATGAATATCCCTTAATTCTTCATGAACTAGCCAAGTCTCTAATGCCCTCCAAACACACCTATCGATCAAGTTTTGGCTTGTCGGTCCCCAACCAAGTTGGGTCCTAAGAAGTTAGTCACAATAGGCTTGGCAACCCAAATGGTTCTTTTTATGAAACCACTTTGAGCACCAACATATTTGGCAAACACATTGCCAACATCATCCTTACAAAGAGAATAAGCACCATTAATCAAAATAGGTTTGGATGAGGTACCGATAATGCAAAAGGAGGATATGTGGCCCTTCTCACGGCATACGTACGATGTCCTTCTCTTCTCCTTCTTCTCACTTGATTTCTCCACAACGGGAGCATTGGCTTGATCCTTGGTAGCGCATATCTTCAACTTGAGGTAGACCATGAGCTTCAACCTGAGTCCGCTTCCCTTGTTTATTCTCACCAAGTGGCTTCTTCTTCAAAGGGAAAGATCTAACATGGTGCCCTTCAATCTTGCACTTGAAGCACACAATCTTGGCCGAATCCTTCACTTGTCCTTGGCCCTTCTTCTTGTGCATGGTGGACTTCTTATTCTTGTTGGAGTTGAATCCAAGTCCACTCTTGTAATTGGGAGATTTTTTCTCACTCAACATGGCGTCAAGTTTGCTCTCCCCTTCATGACTCTTTACCAAGTCCTTCTTCAAAGAAGTGACTTGGGCCTTGAGCTCTTCGATTTCCTCTACATGGTTAGTAACAACACAAGTACTGGAGGAAGTGGAAGCTTCATTGTTAGAGTAAAAAGGCACAGAAGGTAATTCACCACAAGATATATCAATATCATGAGTGGGTGAACTACAAGCACTAGCACATGGATTGTTAGAGCAACAAGGCACGAAAGGTAATTCACCACAAGATATATCAATAGCATGAGTGGGTGAACTACACGCACTAGCACGTGGCAACATAGCATTTTGAGAAGTAGTACTAGTACCCACATGAGGCTCAAGATGTTACCTTTGACATGATAGCCTCATGAGCTAACTTTAGAAAATCACCATAGACTAGAAGATCATCATGGGAGCTAGAGAGATTTCCATGAATTTCTTTCAATTTCTCATAGTTGCTTGTTAGCAAAGCAAGTTGAGCTCTTAGCTCGACATTCTCCTTCAAGATGGATGCTTCACAAGAGTTAGAGTTAGTAGCACAAGCATCATCAACAATAGCACAAGGAGAAGGCAACTTAGAAAGCACTTTTAGGTTGGAAGCCTTAAGTTGCTCATGTGACTCGGTGAATTTGATGAGCTCACTCTCAATAGCCCTATAGCCATTTTTGAAAAGCTCAAAATCCTCAAGAAGTTTATCATGGGCAACTACTAGCTCATCATTTTTAGTTTAAAAATCATGTGCCGCCTCAAAAGCTCTATCACAAGATTCCTTTACTTTAGATAGCTCTAGAGTAAAGGTCTTCTCAAGATATTCATTGGTAGTTTGTTGTTCTTCAAGAGCTTCACTAAGAGTTGCAATCTCATTAGCATACTCACACTCATGCTCTTCCATTTTCTCAATTTTTTTGTGCTCTCAATGGCAAAAGCCATGATTTTCATAAAGTTAGAGCAAGCAAATTTCTTCTTATGTTGAGCATGGAAGACCAACTCACCCATCATGTTTAAGGAAGCAACATCAAGTTCTTCCATATCATCATCCTCATCATCACTAGATAGATAGGGTTCCAAAGAAGGAGATACCTTTGAATCCCTAGCCATAAGGCATGTGTAAGAACCGTGAGATGATGAAGAGAATGAACTACTTGAAGCTCCATCCAAGATCGTGTCTTGGCCCATAGCATCTTCGGTTTCCTCTACATTGTTAGTCACACAAATAATAGATGAAAACAAAGCATTTTTTATCATGGAAGCAAGACAAGGAAAGCATATCATCATGAGATGTAGATATGCGAGGACTATCAACACTAGCATGTAAGGCATTTCTAGTGCTATAAGTGTTGAAGTCCAAAGATGAAGCATTGCAATGGGATAGAGATGAAGGATCATCAAGAGAAAGCTCACTATCAATAATGCAATGTTCATCACAACTCACCATAATATTACCTTGTGTCTTACCACACATTGGTGAAGTGGAAGGAGTGCAATCATCTTCAATGGTCTTGGACGCATCATATGTATCTTGAAGCTTTGTCCAAAACTCATGAGCACTTTGGAAAGGCACGATGGAGGAGATAACTACATGGCAAAGCACTTTAGTAGCATGAGCATCTAGATAAGACTTTTTCTTCTCCTCAGAAGATGGATTTTTTTGGATCCTTTGGAGGAGAAAACCCCATATCAAGAATTTGCTCCATATGTGGGTGCATGCCCCAAAAATAATCAAGAATCTAGATTTTCCAAACATCATTATTAGTGACATCAAATGTAAAAGCTTCATTGTGCACTAATCCTCTAGCTAAAATCTTTACTCTCAAGGCGGTGAAGCCCAATAAGAGAGCCCAAGATTTGATACCAATTGAATGTCCAAGGATGTCGCCTAGAGGGGGTGAATAGGCAGGTTATAAAACTTCTACTTGAGGGCTTGAACAAGTGCCGAATAAAACTATGTTTTACTTGTCAAGCACAAAGCCTACAAACTAGGGTTTGCCTATGTGCACCAACAATGCAACAAGGTGATAGCAATCTATATATAGAACATCAAGCACGAAGGCTATCACAATGTAAAGCGCATAGGTAAGGAGCTAGGATTGAGAACTAACCGATGCACGAGGAGACGATGATGTATCCCGAAGTTCACACCCTTGCGGGTGCTACACTCTGTTGGAGCGGTGTGGAGGCACAAGGCACTCCAATATGCCAGTAAGGCCACTGTATTCTCCTAGAGCCTTTCCCGCCAAAGGGAAAGCCTTGGTCCACTAAGGGACCCTTGAGGGTAGTCACTGAACCTATACAAGCTTGGGGCAAACACCCAAGTATCAAGCTTGAGGCTCTCAAGTACAAGGCCACAAAGGCTTCAACGCGCCACAACTACCACGCCACAAAGGTGACAAGGCCACAAAGGCTACTACGCAACAAAGGTGACAAGGCCACGAAAGCAACAACACCACTAAGGTCTACAAGCCATCTAGGGTTCCAAGAACCCTAGAGGTAACACTCACGAACTCCCACGAGACCGAAACCCCGTAGATAACCCAAACCGATGCACCTAATGCAATGCCTAAGAACACCACTAAGATGCCCAAGTCCTTCACTCCCGAATTCCAAAAAATCTGCAAAAACTATTGGGGGAATAAGGGAGGAAGAACAAAACAGTAGGAGGAACACCAAATTACTCCAAGATCTAGATCTAGCTAGATCCCCTCACAAGGAGAGGGATTTGATTGGTGAAGTAGTAGATCTAGATCTCCTCTCTCTTTTCCCTAAAAAGAAGATGTAGGAAATATAGGAGGAATCAAGAGGAGGAAGAAGCTCTTCTAGGTCAACAATGGAGAAGAGAGAATAGAGGAAGGCGATCTATGGGAAAGAGGTGGAAGAAGGGTGTATATAGGGGGCTCCAAAATATAGTTGTTGGGGCAGAAAAACAGCCAAAAACGTGCCCGACCGGTAGTACCTCTTGCGGAACTGGTAGTACCTCTCGCGCAGAAAAACAGACAGGAAAACATGCAAAAGGGCAACCCTAACTAGTACTACCGGGTTTGGAATCGGTACTAC
This sequence comes from Lolium multiflorum, assembly GCA_030979885.1. Taxonomy (NCBI): domain Eukaryota; kingdom Viridiplantae; phylum Streptophyta; class Magnoliopsida; order Poales; family Poaceae; genus Lolium; species Lolium multiflorum. The sequence continues at coordinate 236,739,055 of CM061750.1, read as the reverse complement.
CATTCCAAGAAAATATCACAAAAATCAGGTCGAGAGAAGAGAGGTAGGGTCGGGCGAGCTGGTGTGGCTGCACAATGCGAGCAGCGGACGCAACAGATTAGCGAGCAAGTCAACGCAGCAGTAAGCTGCGCTCGATGCGCGGGAGCAAAGGGGCAGCTAGCCACACGTGCGTGCAGAGAAGGGAAGCGGCGCGAGCGGCCAGGTCGAGCGACTCGCGAGCGAGCAAGCGATGGTGCTGGAAGCGGTTGGGAGAGCAAAGCGGCGGCCCGGGAGTAAGAATGGTGCGGCGACGAGCTGGGCTAGTGATAACTGCAAGAACACATATCAATTGTAGCTAGTTTCGAAATCAGAGTATCGAACCACGAGGAGCTACTAGTTAGGGTCTTAATGTCCCTTGCTACTTTGTAATAAAGATTACTTATAAATTGTTTGTAATCTCAAAATGTTTAAAGGGAGTGTTGTAAAAGGTTGAATATAACGTAAATAAAGTAGTAAAAGCGTTAAAGGAATAAGGGTTGAAACTTAATAAGACAAAGTGTTCTCAGGGATTATTGGATCCACCTCTAGCATTAGGATTCATGTTAATCAAGATAAAGTATGCTTTTATTCATATTGTGTATGGGAGAGCTCCGTAATAAGATGCGCCCAGAAATCCATCGGTCATCGCATCTCTAAATAACCACGGCAGCTAGTCTTCTGCGAGCCACATATTGACTATTGCTATTAAGAGCTTTACCCCGCGGTTATCGATCTGAGCTTAGTGAATCCCTCTTATCCCCCTCATTCATGTGTTAAAGTGCCGATACGGTAATGTCACTTCTCGCTGTTCACTTTACCATACTTCAAAGGGTAGTTCCCTCTTGAGACCATAAGGCAAATATTACATGGTGCAAAACACATAATATCAAGAGAGAGAACTAACACACATTGATACTTAAAACCATAAATCATCTTAGATTCATCTCATATTCATGTTAGGGTTTCTCCATCTCCCCAAGAACTAATAGGACTACTCACACATGGAAGCAATCAAGAGCATCATCATAATCTTATGGAGGGGATGAAAGGAACAATGGAATGAATTTGAATACAAATCCACAATAGAAATCAAGATTACAACTATGGTTGGATGATGATGATGATGATGATGATGATGATGATGATGATGATGATGATGATGATGATGATGATGATGGTGCAGTGGTTGATGATGATGACGGGGATGATGCCTTGTCTTCCGAGGATCCACGTAGCAGCCCGTATGTTGTCTTCTCCAAAGTTCCTTCTTGAGATCTGATCTGGAGCGGTGTTTCTCTTCTTTGCGGAGTTGCGTGTGTCGGATCTCTGCGTCGTCTGCGCCTGGTGAAAGTATTTGATGAGGTGGTGCTTCTGGCGGGTGGTACGGTTGGTACGGGCAGACGGTACGGGCGGGCCTTGCCCGTACCGATGCCCGTTAAAGTTACTGGAAGTTGCCCTCGCATTGTCCTTTCGCCCATGTGCATAATTAAGTGCTAAAATGATTTCTATCATGTCAAAATTCCAGAAAATGACAACTTTCATTGATATTTCATCTTCAACTTATTATTTCAAGATCATGTGTAGACAAGCATAAAAGAGAGTGGTAGCGCGATAAAATACAAAAATCCTACTACTACTACTCAACGATAACTTAATGAAATAAAGATGTAAAAACATGCTAAAAATGCACTCATCAACTTCCCCAAGCAAGACTCTTGCTCGTCCCGGAGCAAGATAGAAGCTTAATGGACATAGTCATCTTTGTTCATGAAGCGTGAGTCGCTAAAACAAATGAGGCATTTTCAAGAACAAGAATTATAACATCAGATGTAAAACTAGAGCATGAATGACACCATACTCTTCCCATACTCATATGACTTAAAGGCCTCCACACCTTTCAAGTTTGATAGTAGACAAGAAGACTACTTTATATACAAATCATAAAATCATGAAGTTAGCTTTTCTTCATGAAGTCTACGAGCAACTCTTTTTCTTTTTGTACTTCCCCCTTTTTATTTTTCTCTTTCTTTCTTTCTTTCTTTCTTTCATTTTTCGTTTTCACGTGAAGGAACCAATGATCATAATATGCTTTATAAATAATTTTCTTATATCCTATTAAGGCTTACTGGTGTGGAGGACCAGAAAATCATTATCATGATGAAAGTATAATTATACTCATCCCAATTCATACATCTAATGCAATAATCATAATTCAATCACACTTCAGATAAAATAACGGCTCAAAGTTCATTGGATAAAAATCCTTCACTCTCCAAGGGAAATTAAACAAGCACTAATGCAATCCTTATCGAATTTCGAACTAAATGCATGCTGGAAAGTAAATATGCGAACTAAAAGAGATAGATTACAAGGTGTTATAGATCTCTCCAAGCTTGGAATAAAGCCAGGCGAGATCAAATAATCCTTGCAACTATTTGATACTGTAATTCGTCCTCCTATTTCGTAGGGGTTTCACCCTCGAGCTTACGGATCTTGGTCTGCAACGCGACGGTGAAGGCTTCGAGGTAGATGATGCGGGCAGAACGCTCTTTAGCCAATATCTCCAGAAGAGCAATGTAGTTCTTGCTCAGTTCAAGTGTCTTTTTCTGTGTATCAAGAGAACAAAGACAAATATCAAGGTTAGCCTCCAGCCCTTTAATGATCTTTTCATCCATCTGATCTAGGTAGCGTTGCAGAAGCCGAATATGCTCTGCAGACCTAGGGGCCTTCTCTTCGATTCTCTTGATGCGCGTGTCCAGCTTCTCCAGGGATCCCTGCATGTTCTGGTCTTCCATCTTCAACTTGTTGATGACGCATAGCCCCTCATCTTCTTCGATGCTCATATCGATTTTATCATAGTCATCATCCTTACCTACAACCAAACCAAAAGTTTTCCGACCTCCAATGATCTCTCTCTCAGCTTGAAACCATCTTCTGGGTCACTTACGTCCCTCCATCATTCTGCCTCCTTCTCCCTTGTAGCATCCTTCCTCCATGCATCAAGGGTACCTTGCTTCCCATAAGCTGAAGGCGTGATGCTCCAAGGATGAGACATGGCGGCGGTGGTAGGGATTGTGGCAGGCTTGGATGAGATTTGTTTGGATAGAAGAAAAGACTCGTCTAGGAGTTATGAGGGGTTATGAAGAGGAAAAACTCGTCAAATTAAAGTTATGGTCGCACAGAAAAAGAATCCCAACAATATGGAAAGATAAACTTAAAAAGGAAATTATGGACCGTATCGTCCACCGTACCTGACGTCCTGCCAAAAATCGGGTCAAATAAAGTCGGTTCGAGAATTCGGTACGGGCGGGTTTGCACTGTACCGTCTTCCTGTACCGATTTACCGATATATGAAAGGCGACGGAAATATATATATATATATATATATATATATGGGAAATAGTGGGGTACCATGGGGTGTAGCTATGCACACCCATCCAACCATTAAATCTTCCTATAGAGTATTTTTAACCCTACATCTAAACTGACGGCGTTACCGTCCATCCTTCCACCTTGTCCCTATCCCCTCTCTCTCTCTCTCTCTCTCCTTTATCCTGCCCTGGCTCTCTCATTTTCAACTCATCCCCACACCACGCGCCGCCCACCCCAGCTCCATCCATGGCGCAGCTGCTCATCCCCGTGTCCCTCCCTCCACGGCCCGGCGGCCTGACGGCCCTGCCCCGCTCCCTCCATGGCGCGAGAGCCCTGCTCCGCTCCTCACGGCGCCCCTGTTGCTCAACTTCCTCCCGCAGGTGGCGGCGCGGGGGCGTGGGCGGCTGCAAGGGAAAGAGGCGCAGCAGGGCTCGTCCATGTGCTTCCTCGTCCATCGACACGCTGATAGTCGACTTCTTTCATGGTGGCCACAACGAGCTCCACCACCTGCGTTGCGGTCTTCCGTCGCCTCCAACGAGGTCCTCCACGCACTCACCTTATAGATCGGATGCCCCGCATCCTGCTAGCGCTGGAGCTCGGCTCCCAAGGCGCCGCCATCAGCAACTACTTCTTGACTCTCTCTCCATTCCGGATGGCTTTTTTTTCCAGATCCTTTTTTGTGATTTTGTATTCTGTTGAGATCCAAAAGAATGTTCCTGGTCTGGAGCCACATCTTGGCTATTTTTGTGATCTCGTACGGGGATGTGATTTCAGGTTTTACTGCTCAAGATCCATGCGCCTCTCTGTATGTTCTGTAAATTCTGATTTTTTTCCGGTAGAAATGTTATTGACGATTTGATCTGTTTCCCCATGCTATATTTTTATCTCTCTTGTCGTGCTGGGCGGGGACACCTCTGAGGATCGCGTCGGGACGATGATGTCTGGCGCGCTGCCGGCCTGCATCCCCTTCCTCTGCGATGCGGCCGGCGAGCTCCTCCAAGACCTGCTGTAACCGTTGTTTCTGCCGAGCTAGACCGGGGACGAGCGATGTCAGCCGTGGTGCGTGGGAATCTCCCCATCCTTTCTGATTTCAGCCCAAAATCCGATTTGATTATTCAATTTTGTTCTGTACTTTTTGCCCGATCCATTTTGCTTCACAGACTACAGATTCTATGGGATATGTGTTTTCATTCTACTTTACAGATTCTTGTTGGATCTTTTGTGGATACACACAGATTTAGACACTTGGAGAAATCGAATGTTGGTGGTTTGAGTAAAAACTTGCCTTATCCAATATCCATTATCAATGTTTTCATGGCAGCCTGCAAATGCAGAGTCTTCTTTTTTAGCATTCAATCCTTTGGTGGAAATATGTAGAGCGTGAAACAAATTCATAGAAGTTGATACCAAGCAGATGCCTTGCAAGTGTTTTCTTGTTTCTTTGTTCTATGTTGTCACAACTCCCAATATCTGCTCCCTTTCTCAGTGTCTTGCGGTGTGCTCAAAATCTCGTATGGTTTTTTCTTCAAGCAATGTCTGCTTGTTCTTGATGTATGGTGGTTGTAGCAAAAAATAAAAATAAATTTATGTGCTAATCCGAAGAAGCAGCTTACAGTTCTCTTTCACATGTCCAGTGAGTGACGCTCTCTCACGTCAGGTGTTTGTGCCGATCTGTAAATTGTAAAATGTTGTTGATCAATGAATTTTCCTGTTGGATGAAATGCTCTGCACAGTGATGTGCTAAACTCTGAATCTGTTTTCTTCTTGCTTTGCAACTTACTACCTGACACTGATTTTTTTACAGTTTCTCTCGATGAGAAGAATGGCAAGGTCTTTTTTTCTTTCTAGATCAGATCCGAAAGAAGCTAAATGACAGATAATTAACTGATCTCTTTTGTGTTCCGTCGAATATTATTCTTTGTCCTTGGGAGATAATATAATCAAGCAAAATTTCTTGGGCACGATAAAAAAAGATCTTCCTAAAAAATAGAGGCTAATAACGGTAAAACACCAAAATTAGAAGAACATGCATTTTCATGGCCGGCAGGTTCGCGCCACACGGTTGCGCTGTGGGATCGTGCCCGTGATTGATTACGCAAAACAAATATCCGTGCCCATCCGCTTCACCGAAAGAAACTGCTAAAACAAAAAGGGACAAACAAAACATGCCCACGGCTCCCGTCCACCGGTAGGATAGAACTTTTTGCATCTTTTTTTTTTCTAAAACGGACGGTGCACGGTGAAACTCCTTTTACGGTTTTCAAACTGCACGGCCACGGCTACGCTTTTTTTCTGACACGAACTGACACAAAGTCAAATTTTACCGTTTGTGTACGGCACAGGTTTTGAACGGCCACGGTTCTCCTTTTTTGAAGATTCTGAACGGCCACGGTTGGGCCAAACGGACAACACTAACGGAACTAAACAGCAGCACAAATCACGTGACCTCATCCAACGGTTCTAAGCCTATGCGTAGCTACCACCCTAGGTAGAAAATCCGCGTCCATATATATATATATATATATAGACGTGCTATTTGACTCCCTGGGTGCAGAATATTATTCTGCACCCCGCCCGACCTGCCCACTAGCCGGCTCGCCAGTCCGCCCGCGCGTCCGTGCCAGGCTCCACCGGCCCGCGACGTAATCTTTTTTGCATGCGTTGTAAAGAATCTGGTAGCGGGCGCCACACTCCCCTGGTCATGGCACCAAGCGACGTAATATTTTGCATGCCTGTGACGTAAAGATTCCCAATCGTGTAGCTGTGCAATAAAATAATATTTGGTCTTGAACCTGCAAATCAACGTGCATGTGATGTAAGAAAGATTGGTCATGATACGTTCATGGAAATGCTTAAACGGTACAATAATACGTAGTGCACAATAATACGTAGTGCCAATGTGAAAATATTCCATTAAAATATTGTTTCTAATATGCAAGAACAAAAAATCATTTATATTTTGGAGTAGAACTACAACATACAAGTTCCGATGCACAACACAATGGATCATTTACACTTTAATTATTTGCACATTGGTCATTCATCTGATTCACATAATGATTCATCAGCTATAACATCATCTTTGTCCACATCCTCTAGTAGATGGCGTCGAGTTGTTACAGCTCCAGTAGGTTATCCATTGCCTCTCCCAATTCGTTCGCCGAACTCTTCCCTAGCCCCTGCCTATACGGGTGCTATCGGTCGCAAAGTTTTGTTCTTGGTTATGTTGCCGTATTGTGACACATTCCAATTTTTAAGGCCATCCGCGCAGCAAGATAGTGTGCATGACTTCTCCTCTTAGAATATATTTTACGCCCTGAACAAAACAGAGGAGACCAAACAAAATAAGTTATATATATGGCATGGTTGTAACTTAATATCAATATGGGTAAAACAAACATAGACAAAGGTAATGATATAGACATAAAAAAGATAATCTGAATGCCCAACAAGCTAAGCAGTATAATTCAGCACAAAGCATAAATTATTGATGCTATCTTAACAATCGAAAAAAGTCCAGTCGAGTTTGCCACAAGTTGAGTTGGCATGGCTTTGGGAAAAGCCTTGCCAATTGAACGATATGTAGGAATGAGATTTCAGGACGAAAACATTAAATTGCAGACTTGGTATTACTGACATAAAAACAAAACTTGCATTCAAGAATTGGACAATAAAAGTGACTAGGTGCAGATAAAAAAGGCAGTAGAGAATATGCAACATGTAACATTAAGTGTACGAAGCCAGCATCATACAACCATTAGATTTCTTTCACATTTTAGAATGGGCTATATGAAGTTATAAAGTTATAGCTTACAAATCCTAGAATGTCATCTATGCTCAGAGAACATCAACTGGATATCATCACAATAACTTTGCCACATCGACATAATAAAAGTAATATTACTGAATAGCATATTAGTAACAGCCTAGCTAGACCGCACAAATACTCACCAAAATAGCACATGTGCATATGCTAGGTATGCAGCAACGTGAATGGAGACAGTAGACCACGATGCTCACAACACAGGAGGCGGAGTGTCTGCAAGCATGAAAACAATGGCATTTAGTATTGGAGTAATGATGAAAATCATTGATGCAAGATTCTGAAAGTCATGGTTGCAGTTCTGCAAGTGACCAACAAGCTCAGAAAACTAGGAACGAAATCAGCATGCATAGCCTTGTAAAAATAGATTTGTTAAGTCCAGGAGGGTTGCATAATCCAATTAGCTTGACAGAAGTCCATCAATCAGATCCCATGACCAGCGGGCAATATCAGTGATATGTATAATCTAGAAAGCATGCAGATATCTGTTTGTATGGTTGAACAATCAAAAGACCCATTAACAAACAATCAAACATATGTTTTACCTTAAAAAAATAGAGTTAGCATGCTTTGTAGCTACACGAATGCAATTATGCAAATTTACAAGCTTTACATATAAGCAAAGACAGACATAATCCGTAGTTTGCACGGGGTTCACGTGATGTGCGACAAAAATGAATTTGACTGACATGCTCTAAACGATGGATAAGTATGCCATGCAGAAAAGTGATCCAACCTTTTCTTTAATTTTTATATGAAAGACTGCATAGCTAGTCGTAAGTTGGTTGGCATTAACAAAAGAAAAAAGGCAAGGGACATCACATGCCAACGTTGTATTGCAGTAAGAGTATCATTAAAACATGAAACTTCAGAAATAAATTATACAAATGCTTACATGCGCACCTGAAAAATATGTGTGCATTCCTAAAAGAAAAGGCAAACTGAAGGTAAATTGCATTAGAAAAATGATCGCTATCTTTTAATTTCCTAATCTTTTCAGTATAACCGAGATGACTTGTAACCTACATAGATCTAATAATGCGTAAGTTTATTATCATATACCCAATCTCGTATTGCTTAATCTAGTACATTTGATAGACCAGAACAGACTACAAAATGGAGCTAATCCTGGTGAGTCATTAGATATGACAAGATTGGTAGCTCTGTTTATAGGAAGAATGAAAAAGATTGGTAGCAGGAGGCAGCCGAGGTCCGATTTGGAGAGAAAAGCTCTTTTTGGTATGTTCCTGATACGTAACCCTGTACCTAGATGACCAGATCACCATCTCTATGCACATTTTTGTTCGGTCTTGGCTGATACAGGGAAAAGGCGCACATTATCAGATCTTGTGGAGGCAATAATAAAATTCGAGCACGCAGATTGAAACGAGCAACACTTCAGGTGCCTTGCAACTTGCAAGGTCACGAATTTGAGGGTTGGCTGGACCTAGGGAGGTTGGTGGGTGGTGGATCCATGGTGAGGGTTGATGGCGAGGCGTGATGGCTTTCTTGGCCGAAATCAAGGAGCTGCGCGTGGACGGCGGAGTATCCAACGGGATAGCCAGATCTGGCTGCCGGAGACACAGCGAGGTCAGATCCGACGGGTGGAGCTGGGACTGCGGTGTTCCACCATGGTGTTTAGAGGATAGTGGGAGATGCACGCGGAGAAGAAACGAGCCATGTACCTGATGTACGTCCGCGCCATGTTCCGCCGGCCACACGGCAGCGTCGAGTTCACCTGCCGACCACTGACCACGACGTTGCCGACGAAATCGACAGCGCCGTCGAGCGAGCTGCTGCTCGACTGGACTTCGAGGTCGCCGGCCGGCGGCCGCTCATCACGCCTTGATCCGTCGAAAAGCTCGACTGCCGTAGTTAGCTGTACGCCGCCCGACGGCCGCCGCCCTACGCCCGCCGCCTGGCCTCATTTCCAAACCGCTCCGCTCGTCCACGGCCTTAGAATCGTAGGGCCAAAAAACAAATCAACTGCGTCTTGAGTCGTGGGCTACCACCCAAACCGTCCATGTAAAAAAAAATGTACATCAGGCCCGTGAGCTGTTTGCAAACCGCACCAGGTTTGGTCGACTCAAATGGTTGTCCGGCTCGGTCCACCGACCGGGAGTAGAATAAGTTATTTTGCACCCAGAGATATAGAAACTCTATTAGACCCCCTGGGTGTAGAATAAATAATTCTGCACCCGGGTCGATCGACCGAGTCCGGCTCACCTGGCTCCCCCGAACCCAACTAGCCCACAGCATCCAACATAATCTTATTTCTTAGTATTACATCGACGGTTCCTTTCTCTTTTGGTCGTGGTGTGCTGAGAGCTGCAGGCCACATTATCGTCAAATCGAGCGCGTGCGTGCAGTTGTGGAATCGGCTTGGTGTTGTCGGCGAGCGACTGCCCGCGGCCGGCGGCGAGCCGGCTTCAGGTGGAACTACGGCGGTCGGCGAGGGCTGCTGCTGGGGATTGAGGCGACCGGCGGGTGACCTCGGCGGCCTGAATCGATTCTGGCGGAAGGCGTCGAGGCGGGCATACGGCTCCCCACCGCTCTGGCTACCGGAGGAACGACCACGAGCGCCGCTGGCCCGAGCCCCCGCCCCCTGCCATCTGCGGTGGTTCGACGCGCGCCCTGCATCCAAGACTGCTCCGGCCGCTTCTCCTACATCTGTCGCCTGCCGCCCCCACCATCTTCTTCGTCGCCGGTGCCCGGCAAGCTCCGTATCCCTTCATCCCTGCATCAGCTACTTGGTGGGCTAAGGCGGCAAGGTTTGTCCGGCAAGATTTTTTTGGTGGCTGTACTCCATCCATGTTGATTTGTGTAGTTGTTACCTGTTACCTGTTAGTCTGCAGACTCCGGCACTCAATTTCAGGATTAAATAGCTCATATAGAATTTGTTTTACATCCACCTGAGAAGCGAGTTTTTACATGATGCTGGTTAACAATGTCTCACATCGTTGGAGTTTCAAATAGGTTTAACCAAAAAGTATACTGAATTTTATGGCGTAGTTGCATTATGAATCATATACTCAATGGTCAAACTAATGTCCGTACTTGTTTTGAGCTGACTATCTTTTGGTTAAAGCCATAATCCTTGTATTTCTATTTCAATTGTTATAAGATGAATACTGATTCGGAATTGTAAATAAATGAAGAAACCTGCACAATGCTAATATCAAGCGACTTAGCTGGTAAGACTATAGTAAAGCTGAGTTGATTTTGAGAAAATCTTCACAATACTAATATCAATCTGTGTGCTTCCTCTGCGCTGCTCTGTGGGCTCCGTAAAGGTACGGTGGGGTTTATCCTTCTTTCTATACAAAGCTAACGAGACAGCATTCAGAGTGACGTTAGCTGCTTGTTGAGCATTATATCGATAGATGTATTTTACCTTGAATTAGTTTTTCGTTCTTTCGAAGTTCTTGCAATCCATACATTTATGATTCTTGGAACAAAGGATATTACATCTGCTACTTTGGGGCATATGAGAGGACCTTTTCTACGAGATAGTGTTGGTTTCTGTATTTTGGTGCTCAAATTCAGATGATTGGCTGACCATGTTGCATCGTTTGATATTTGGATTGGAATCTGTTTATTAAACGGTTATCTTTATTCCTAAGGCCACTGAAAAATTCGTAAGGCCATGTTTGGAGAATGGGAACCTATTAGCTTTTCTTACTCGTTGTGCTTTTCCGGGCACATGGCACATGAACGATGAAGCCATACCGATTATTCTTTGATTGTGGGATATTAGGTAGACATCCCACAATGTCATTAGTTCCTATGATACATATTTTTTATAGGCATGCCAAGGCTTGTGGGTAATTCTTACACTGGGCCGCGGGTCGCCGCGGGTATTTCTTATGATCAATGGGCACATTAGACCATGACAATATGCTTACATGGCGTAATTTCTTTTTCCATTTTACAACAACGGGTTATTTTCCCATTGCTATTGTTTTTACGAGCTAGCCCACATTCTAATCGAGGGCATGGTGCATGGCTGGTGGTTCTGGAATTTGGACTATCGGCTGCACCAGCGATGGCGGCTGGCGGCGAGCGTCTTCACTGGCGAAAGAAAAGACTGTTGGACATGTGCATGATTGCTCATAGATTTTTTTGGCAATAAGGAATGGAGTAACTTGCTGTGTTAATGTGTGGGAGGAAGCTCATATATTGCAATTTCTATTTTTTGTTGGCCTGGTGCGGCGTGAGCTGACGTCAAGTATGAATCGAATAGTTAATGCAGCTTTTTATTTAATGAAAAAAATGCTTGGCTCACCTTCTGGATTTTGGCACGGGATAACCTCTCATCCACCATGGAATAAACTTTTTGGTTTTTTTCCCCTTCCAATTAATTTTCAGGTAGTACTACGATCTGTATGGTCCTCATGAACTGAGCAACATTTCTTGGCAAGTTTTGGAAGGTCTGGGAAGTGTGGTAATTTTTTTGACAGGGAAAAGATGACAATCTATTGTGCAATGTACTTATCCTTTTATTGATCTAGATGCTACCCAAACTATGATCAAATGCAAACAATAGCTGATGGTTTGTCCATATGGATGATACCAAGCTACAGTACACCCCAATCCGACGTTTCACATAGATCTCCAGTTCATGTCCCATAAGACAGTACCAGCTCTTTTACAGTTAAGATGTATAACTCTACATATGACTATTGCTTCCGTCACATGATATTTATTTTCGGAATAAAACTCATCTGTCTTTTTCTGTTTGACTACTATGCAGTGAAACTCGATTACTGGAAGTGTATGTTGTTTGTCAAGATCATGTTAGTGCTGAAGCATTCGGAGTTCAAGACTGATTATGATCAAGTGATTGAAGTGCTTGTCAAAACAGTGCACTTATTATAGAAAGAAAGGAGAAGTTCTTTTCACTTTAGAATGCGCAAGGATGTTGACGAGATGATCTTCACACCGTGTTGGCTAATAGGACAGAATAAAATTATCAAAGTGGTGTAATAAAAAAAAGCACAAGTGTAATTAATTGCCGTGTCTTTGTTCCATTAATTTCTTGATTTTACAGCACATTATGCCACCATATGTTGGGTACCTGGATACTTACGTATCTGGAGACTTTTTGTTACCTGCCTATTAAATACAGATAGATTTTGTATTATTTTTACTTTCACATTTCATCCGATTTGTGTTGCCACGCTAATTTCTTATATTGCTCGTTGGACTTTTTTCTCTATTTTATGTGTCATAATTTTCATAGGCTGAAGTAAAAAAAAAACTACGTCAGGCTGATTGCATATATGCGTGAGGCGCGTGGGCTGCTTGAATGGGAGATTTTTCGATGCAGCATTGGTGAATGTAAGATTCCAAAGCTAGTTACACGTCAGACGTCACAGCAGTTGCACGGCCTCAGGCTCCCATCTAACGTTTTCTTACGTCGCATGCTCAGTATTTTACGTTGCCTCAACGTGCGGTCAGGTGGAGTGGTTCGCTCGCGGCTGATGGGCAGGTCCGGTGGGGAGCAGAATAATATTCTGCACCCAGGGAGTCAAATAGCGCGTCTCTCTATATATATATATATATATATATATATATAATATGTCCGTACCGCCCACCCGTACCGAAAAACGAGGTTATAAACATTGTTTCCAAAGAAAATGGCGACCACCTGTACGGACGGATGCGGCCGTACCGCCCGCCCGTACCGGTGTCCAAATTAGAAAACCATCGCGTGAAAACATCCAGTAAGTTTAGCGACCACTGGTACGAGCAGAGCCGGTCGTACCGCCCGTGCGTACCAAGGTCGCAAAAACTTCATACAGCTTAGAAAATTGTAAAGACCTCGAAAATGCGTACAAATGAATGGGAAATTAAAAACTTCGAACTATTAAAATCAAATAAAAAATCTCTTGCAATGGTTTGAGTAAAAGGTATCGTACTTTCTTGACCATCAGATTGTGTATCCCCTTCTTCCGTATACGGTGGGTAGCAAATACTTGCTTGCACTATCACAAAGGAAAGAGTAAAAAGTCTCGTCTGCAATTTGTACACTCCAGAAGTCCTTAAAAGGACATGCGTGTTGTGAAATGCAGTCGGCTTGTAGCTTACTAGTCCACCGTGAGTTCCGATAGCGATTTGGAGCTTGATGGATTGTTGATGATGGCGATGTCTGATAGCGCCAGTCAATCCAGAGCAGAGCGCTAACACATCCTCCATTCCAGAATATACGAAAAGTATTATGACTTGCCAAGACAATGACCAGCGATTACTTTATCAATATGTAATGTGCAGATTATAATCACTTTATCGAAGGACAATTATAGTTTTCCCGTCTAAAAAGAGACAGTGATTGTTGGTAAACCTTGTTATAAAACTGAATGCTGCCAAATGCAAAGGTACTCCCTCTGGTCCAAATTAATTGGCGCAGCTGCTGCCCCAACTAATTTGGCCCGGAGGGAGTAGTAGTATTGGTGCAACAGCAGTACATAGCATATCCTCTTCAGCATCTACCACATTGACGAGGAACAATCACCCTTGTCACAGTGGAAAGATGATGAAACGTAACGTTTTTATACAAGTGGACTTCCCATAACCGAATGACCAATGCACCGACACAGTACATGTTCTTTTTCTTGCCATGTCATTACATCTGTATTCTAAACTTAGATTGGCAGAGATCAGTTTTACAACATTTACAAAGAACTGAGGCAGGGGCAGAAGTAGGGAGAACCAACATAATCGACTTGATGCCTGATGAATAGCATAGTACATGTTTCGCAAAAAAATGTCTATCCCAGCTCCTCGCAGTTCATTCGACCATATCAGCAGCACCATCAGGCTCCCCCATCTTGGAGTCAGCAGCTGGCCGTTTCCTGGACTGCTGAGACCTGACAAACTCTTGGATGCGCAACTTGAGATCCGTGTCTGGTAACAGCATGTCTTGTGTGAGATGGGAACGGTTGAACGGATCGGTCTGTCAAAACAACATAGTACATCAGATGAGTGCCGCTGCATAGCCCCGACAGTTTGTATCGAGATTGTAGGGAGAGCAGTGCGATTCAGGAATGCGGCACTTACACTGTCACTAAGCAAATGCCGGACAATAACTGGACGATCGATTGTGACCCGCGACGATGGTAGTATCACAGGGTCTTCCATGAGAGTATACTGCAAAAGAAAAGAATCATATAGCAGAAGTAGCAAATATGGTAACTTCCGGATTAAACGCATAAAAGATAGTATTAGCTTATAGATCATAAAGAATTACAAACACCATAGTCAACCCTAGTAATATTACTGGCCACACAAGCTTGTTTACACTGTATGGCTTAGATTGGGAAGAACACATGTTGTAATATGTGCTATGCACTTGTTTCAGGAGCATGCCAGCCTTCAGGCGAAAATTAAGAAACAGTTGTATGATTTTTTGCTGTTTCATAATCATTATCGTATGTTCTTTTCACCTTAAAATCTTGTAACTAAAATAGTACCTGAATTGGATCCAGAAATTCATCTGGTATATCCCCAAGGATAGCTTCAGCATCCAAGGCCTCAGAGGCAGCAGCTTTTGCCTTACCGGCGAGTTGCGTAAACTCCTGTATGATTTGGGGATCTACCCCGATCTTCCACAAAATATTACCTGCACTAGCAAACAACTGCAATAGATACACAATTGTCAGGTAACAGAACAGTGGCCAGGCTCTAGTGCAAGAAATAAGGCAGAAATTACCTGCTCATTGTATGATCGTCCATCTTTCGAGATTGCAGCAGGGAAGATAGCTTCCTTATCACCCCTTGCGATGTGGACATAGATGGTAACAATCTACAATTTAAAAGGACAGTAACAAAGATGAAAACGAAATGTTAGAAAACACCAAGTGAAAAGGCACTGAACTCAAATATGGTAAACCTCTCCATGAGACCTGTTTCAATAGCTGCTTCGGTTTGAACTCATACTTCTCTGGATCCTTTACGGTCAACGATTTCCTCTGTGGACCAGCAAGTTGCAAGAGGAAGTAATTTAACATGCTTGCCACCCTTTCCACCTGAACAAAATAAAGATCATTTCATTGCTCATCAGCTGGTAATTCTGCAGAGTATAATTTATTATAATAACATACAGTATTATAACATATTGACAGATTCAGGGATATGGTTCCATAATAATACCATTTCTGGAAGAAGCAACGGCGCTGGAATTTGCTCTGACGTGAAGGCAAGCATCCCAACATCCTCATTTGCCAGCTTCATATCAAAACGAACAATCTGAAAAAACATATATCACAAACACCTCCTAAGTCAGTTAAACAAGGTCAGTTTAAAATAAGGTAGCTAAACAAATACCATATGACACATTAAAGGTAATTGCAGATCAACAACTAACATTCTCTGACTGATGAAATACACGCAACCGCTCCTCTCTTTCTTGAGCGGGTCTGCTATTCCACGCAACAGTGTTAGCCATTTCAGCCTCTATTTCCTTGAGTTCAAGAATTTTGTTCAAACTCTCATCGAGAAGATAAATGCTATCGTTGATAAGGAAGTTCAGAAAATTCAAGTACACGCCCTTCTCCTCTTCTTTAGCTATCTGTCGCAGGAAAATTTGGAAATGCTTTCAGCAACAAGCTGGGGTAGCAAAAAAATTGTATCGGATAGAACCATGGAAGAATTACTCACTTGTCTCCAAGCATTTCGATGACTGGGAACATCCCATAAATACTCAAGAAGCTCAGCAATATTGTGTCGAATATTAAATTTGTCAAAGAACTGCAAAGTTAAGCTCAGAATGTCATTACACCATAAGCCCTGAGGTAATTTGAAGTAATAAGCAAAAAAAACACAAAACTAATCACGTTACTCACTTGTGTATGGGAGCCAGTAAATTCAATGTCCACATAAAGCTTTAGAAGGTTTTTTACTAGGTAATCAAGACATAGTTGATGCCCCTCAAATAACGAGGCTGTGGATTTCAAGCCACTGCATAGAAGACATTGAGAATTTAAGTCACAGACTTACAATCCATAATAATATATAGCATGTAATTTAGTATAACAACGAACCTTCTTTGTGGCATCCAGCAGTTCAAAACTTCAACCATCTTTGCTTTTAGATAAGGATTTTTAATGTAAGAAGAACTCGACATGAACATGATGTTGAAATTGAGAAAGTCATCCTGTCACTCAAAAAAAAGGGAATTGGAACAATAAACCATAAGAAGCAGCTTTATTGACAAGACTGGTAATCAATCAGGCATGATGGCCTAAATTAGGTATCAGAAGAATAAGTTGTGGGAACTGGGAAAGATGCTCACCAATGGGAAGCCTTCCAAAGCTTTAGGAACTCTAGAGGTTAGAGCAAGTAAATCCATTGCATCATCAAGAAAATGCTCCGGAATGCAAGAAAACTCCTTAGGGCATTGTGATGGCAAAGGCATCTTAAATCCGCCAACAAGATCTACTGACCACAATACCATTAATCTGTAGAAAGATAGTGCACGCTGAAGAAATGCACCGTCCTGTTGAAAGACAAATTATCAGTGTTGCATAATAATTTTAAATGAAAGCAGCAGCTAACATGAAAAAAATAGAAGACGCCATGAATGTAAAACTAGAACATCCATAAGAATGGATTTATAGCAGTTTTCTGACAGAAAAGAACCTTAAGAGGATTTATAATCTATATTCACAGTAGACAGAATCAGCAACAGAACATTAACAGCCTCAACCCAGATAATACACACCAAGAATTACAGACAATTTACATAAAGAAATTTATACTTGCTACTTGTTGTAGAATCAAATGTGTCATAGTTATGCTGATCTTAATGCAGCAGAGAGGTTGGTAACTCCGTATGTCAAATTTTCATTCTATAAAGTAATGGGCATATCACTACAGACAAGTTCTTGAGTTCCAAAATTTGTTTGAAAAGGATTTGCATGAATATGTAATTGGATGAATAATACACATCAAGCATAAAATCCAAAGGGTATGTGAACATACTCTTATTATCTGAGCTTCATAGCAGTACTTCTCTTGTGATAAAACCGCGACTATCTTCTCCAAGCGTTTTATATCTTGCTCAAGCTGTGGTGAACTGTCTGATTGTTCTCTCAATACTTTATTTGATTCCAAATCATCTTCATATCTTGCGAGATCCTAAATTTGGATCAAAGAATGACAGGTATTCAGTGGGGAGAAGAAAAGGCATGCCAGTGTTAAGTAATTTGCTAGAAACTGCATGCATCTTGCAAGCTAGATACAGATTAGCTATTGTGATGGGTCAACAATAAATCTAAATGCGGTACTTAAACCATGAAGTATACAAAGAAAAATCACATCACATAAAAAGGAACATATATCAGGAGTAGAAACAGCATCTCCAAACCTGAGAGAGGTGTTTGAAGTCTGCTACAGCTTTCATCAACCCCATATTAAGTACCCTTGCCGTCATGAAGAAACATTCGCAAATAAACGAGAAATTCTCTTTTTTCGAGCCCCTCGCTGGTGGCCCTCCTTTAGAAGGAAGAGAAACTGAGCTACTTTTGCCTGAGCTTGTGGATTCCTGTGATTCCAAAGAGCGAGCCATTCCACTGGAATCATTTTGAGCATGTGCATGGCTCCAGCTCTCTATCCATGATGACACTTCTTCTGAAGAGGCATTTATTGCGGTCAAATCTCTACAGTGGAAAAGCAAATGTATTAGCTACTAAAATCAAGAAAAAATATGTATTCTGCTAAAGTTTGCACAACTAATCTGAAAGAAGAAACTAACTTGAAATTGATTCTGTCGTTGCAGAACAGGTACTTGACATCAATCTTGTCCTTCTTAGACTCCATTTGATCCAAAAAAGGCTCACATAGACGGAGCATCACAGCACTAAGATTGACAAACATACCCGAACTAGCACATTTTAAAGGGTCCACCTGTCACAGGACACAGGATGAGACTACTATAGAACGGAATAGCAGTAACAGGATCGGAAAACAGTTTTGTTGATTACTTCAACTCAAGCAAATAAGCCATAGAACATGTTAAGTAATACAATCATTTAAGGACTTGTTGGGTTGTAACACCACAACTATCAGGCAGTCAACAAAGCATGTTTGTAATACATCTAGGACATGACCCAACCACTAGATACGACGCAACCACGCAACAGGCAGTAGGCACATCTTCCTAGTGCTGGCTGATTAGTACATCTATGTTTGAGGATTAAGATAGATTTGACTCCGACAAAGATGGATTGTGTTGGTTATTTGATTAGACTCTCTGGTTAAAGGTTACAAACCTCATCCATGCAAAGAGATGAGGTGTACTATTCAGAAGACAACCAACAAGAAATAAGAGTTTTCATCTCATCTAAGTTGTGATCACTTATGGCCCATCCGCCGCTTTCATATCATAGTATCATCACACCGCTTTCAAGCCAGGCCATGCCAGCCTTAATTTGTATATTTATCTCGCCATATGAGCTAGGAACATAACTTAGCACTACAGAATCTGATATACATTGCTTTTAAGTAAAAATTAGATATCCTAGTTGATTTGTACCCTAGCCAGAGATACAAGTGAAAAACATGAGGCAATGATTGGAGTATGGTCAAATGAATCATGTGGTCAATTTGCCAGTTACCTGCATGCGAGATCTTCCCACATTTTTATTTATCACCTCTGCTAGATACTCAAGGACCTTGTCTCGAGTATCCAGATTTTTAAGCAGCACTAGAAGAATATCCCTTAGTCCATCCTGCAAGTTGTTCATAACACTCTTGATAGTTGCGAAAGATGACATCAAGTCAGCTGGGCGGCGTGATGATGCCTCGGAGAAGCACTGTTGCCTGATAAAAGAAAAAGTTTGCATGTTTATTGCACAGTAGAGTTAATTTGAAGCTTAATCCTTGAACATAGATGTAAGTAGGGGTAAAAGGCCTCCCAACATTCAAATCTGAATTAAGCAGCAGATGTTCAACAATCAAAAACCTAACTTTTACATATGGCAACTATACGAAAGGACAAGTATTTAGCAAATTCTCCAAGCTAATATGTGCATCGGACAGCCCACAAGAAAAGTAGGCAAAGATGCAAGCTTTCTATCTAAGTGAACCCTTGAATGAATTTATCGACGGTAGGAGCACTTACCCAACATCAGGCTGGCTTGCAAACTCACGGTCAGGGATAGCGCTGACGTGGAAGAAGGCTCCTAGCAAGCTGGAGAGCTCCATGACTCTCCCTTCCCCAATGAGCATAATCTGATTCTTGGGAATCCACTTGGGGTGTTCCACTAGAGCCTTGGCGCAATTGGGGATCCCCACCAGCCGCCTGAGCACACGTAGTGGCCGCTGGAAGTCGCCGAGCGCCGATACCTTGTCGACTCTCTGCCTGAGACGCTCGTAGAGCTCGCCCATGACCGGCTCGACGGCCTCGTAGTCCGCGTTCCCGAGGAGCTCGTCGAGAAATCCCGGCGGCGGCGGGGCGCCGGGGGCCGGGGTAGGGTCGAGCGAGTCGGCGGCCTCGGCGAGCAGGAAGACGAGCAGCTCGGCGGCCGGGTGGGGCGCATTGGGGGGCGAGGGGAAGGTGTCCGGGTTGCCGGCGACGATGCGCGCGTAGGAGAGGATGAGGCCGCGGATGTGGGCGATGGAGGCCTTGAGGCGCGCCTGGAGGGCGGAGTCGCGGATTGTGGAGATCTTGCGCGCCTCGTCGGCGGCGCGGCGGAAGGCGGCGGCGAGGAAGGCGAAGGGGGGTGGGGAGGTGGCGGGCGGGTCCGGGAGGGAGAGGCGGTCGATGAGGACGCGCTCGGCGGTGTCGCGCAGCGCGAGGAGCGGGCGCGACTCGGAGAGGAGCTCGGCGGCGGTGAGCTCGAGGTAGGCGACGGCGGGGTTGGGGGAGGACGGGGGCGTGAGGGAGACGAGGAGGATCTTGCGGAGGATGATGTCCTCGACCTCGTCGGGGGAGCGCTGCGGCCGCGACGGCGCCGGCGTGGAGGGGGACGCCATCGGATGCGGGAATCGGGATGCGGCGGTGCTGCCTGCGGACTGCTTCGACTTCTACTAGTCTAGTCCCCCTGCCCCAAGGGAATCGCGTGTTTAATCGATGGGGTTTGGAGGTTGGTGTTTATGGAGAACAACGGAGTACGCGTCCGAGTATTCTTCTTTCTCCTACTCTAGCTATAATACGGTATCCGACTATACTTCTTTCTGCAGATAGCTATAATACGGGAGTGGTGTTTTGGAACATGAGAGCATATGCTCCCTTTATTTTGAAATTCATCTTACACAAATTTTGAATTTCAAAAAAATTGGAACGAAAAATTCGCACGTACATCTTCACGTCCTACACGCTCACAAAGTTGTTTCATAAAAATGATCATTGTGACGTGTGTAAAAAAGATAAAACTCAGTGCTAAAAATAATGTTTTTTACAAGATAAATTTTCTCTTTTTTACATAGACCACAAAAAATATTAATTTTTCATGAAACTTGACGAATGCTCATATATTATGGAGATGTACACATAGAATTTTTTGTCAAAATTTTTCGACAACTCGAAATATAATTTTTTGGTATAGGGAGCATACGCACCCAGGAGCCGAATTGAATTTCCGCTATAATACACGGTACAGAGTTTTTGTGGCTGCTCCAGTATTTGAGCATCCAATATCTTCGCCACCGATTTGGATACGTTCTGAATACAAATCAGAACGAGAAAATATTGATTTCAACAAATCGTAGACGGAGCCTGATACAAACCTTGAATTCATGATCATAGAATCTCAAACAATGAACTTGCTGATCCTAGCACATACTGATCCTTTTTCACCAGAAGACTAGGACATGTAAACCAGGTTTGAGTGCAATAGGCAAAGATAAGACTTGGATATTTCTCTCGAAATAGGGTTTTGTCTCGTTCTATATATATACATAAAACACAAATGCCTGAACTGATAGAAAGTGATGAGAAAATCATTTTATAAAGCAGGTCAAAGAAAGTCAAAACATCCAAGAGCGTACCCAGAACAGAAATCCCTTGATGCCCTAAAAAAAATAGTACCAACTTGAAAGTCGATCATGAAAATCGGAGAAGCCACGCCTAACACTAGACATCCGAGACTACCGAGTAGGGGGTGGGCAGTACCGAGGTTAGCCCACGAGTTGCCAACGTTGTTCATCATGCACAAAAGTTGGGGGAAAAAATATCATAAACCATCCTGCAACTGCACGGCCTCCTTTGTCATCTTGTTGTTCTTTCGATCATTGAGTACGTGCAGTGCTATTAGTACTATTCAGCAAGCATTCCCAACTGTCTCATTCTACTGCTTATCTTTAATGAGAAGTAGGGCATAAACTATTTCGTTAGGAATCACTGACTGAATGGTGCGCAGGTTGCAAATTCATGTCCATATATGTTTTTTAGCCGAATTTATGCCCTTGTCTTGATTGCGTACGTTGCTCATTTATGCTCTATCTATTCATAATTCAGTCAGCATACAAATAATCAGCCATAACTGAATGACTTGAGAATGGTCTAAATAATTGGTGGACAGTAACAACGACAGAAATGATTCAGGGAAAGATTCAGTGGGACAACATTCATGTACCAACTAGACAACTCACATACCAATAAATACTCCCCCGTTCCATATTAGTTACCGTAGATTCGGATATATCTATGCCTGTTCAAAAAAAAGATATATCTATGTACAAAACTAGATGACTGCTGTGGGACATTAGCAATAAAGGTGTTTGCGAAAAAAGTGGTAATTGCAACGTGACTAATAATACTCCACCGTTTACTAATATCACACCTTTTAGCAAGCTAGAACAGAGGAAATAGTTTGTAATAATATGAATGTGCAAAGGCACATAGATACTTGGTCTGAACTAACAACACAATTGTTAAAGGGAAGAACATAAAGAAATCATAGAAAATTAGAATATGTAGCTCTTCAGGGTGTTCGATCATGAGAACATGGGTTCAAGATCAGGGACATATTGCACAGAACTAAGATCAATGAAGTGAAGATTTTGCTGCTAGCAACAACTCTCAAGTTCCAAACATGTGAATTTACTTAAAGAAACATCAAAAGGAAGCTAATCTCTTTTTTTAAAGGAGGCTGGCAGACTAAGGTTACAGAGAAACATTGTCATTATTTAAAAGAAACAAAAAAAAATGTTGTAAACAGTTACATGAAGGAGAAAATGAAGTTTCAAATATCAGAGCGCGAGAAACTCATATGCAACAAATATGAAACATTGATGCAATCCTTCAAGCAAATTGGTCAAAGTTAATAAATAAGAGAGGGGCGCATAGCCTGATGCTTACCTGCCATGTAGTAGGCATCTGCATCATATATGTTGGTGCACACAGTCGAAACTGAATATAACAGAATAAAAGAGAGAAGGATCAAGAAATGCCTACTATAGATTGACACATTGGCTTCTTAGAGATAAGTGGTTTAGAACAGAATTTCCATTGAAGATTTTGCATACTCTTGAATACACCGCCTAAGAATGTGTAAAGCATATGTGCTCAACCCTTTTATAAGAGAAATCTAATTGTATCATTTCCACACATCCAAATAGGCTGATGTGTAAATGTAAAGATAGCATTTGTCACAGAGATCAGAATACACTTCTTGTAGACAACAGTCGAACCGGAAACAACAATGGATTGATCATTCAGTCATATAGTAATCAAGAAAGCCTGAAGCAAAAGAAAAAAAGGAAGGGTGTCACATTGGCAGAGGGCCAGAGGCCTATCGATTTTGGAAAAAGCAACATATTACAGCAGAAGAGGCAAGTCTGCACCTTTTCCTGGGCATCATCCAATCCAAGCAATCAGTCATACACCGAACCCAATAGAAAAGTGATTCTGAACCTTCTCATGCGCATCATCCAGCATGCAAATAATTAGCTAATGGCCCAATCAAAATCTTTTGATACCATCACCGATTCCAAGATTAAACATGCTTTATGACAGACTAGATGATGTCGCCCATGCAAATATAAGCGAGCTGGTTGCCAAAGCTAGCAGCTACCGACCTGCCGCACTGCCACGGGACTGAATGTCAGCAACCACACCACACCCTCCCTGGCCCTAACCATGCCACATCGATCTGGGAGAAGAATTTGTGGCATGCTTGTGGACATCGAATGGTGCCTGGAGGAGAGACAGAGATAGGCAATGGTTCCAGGAGAAACATGTTTGATTGGCTTCTAATGTTGCTTGGAAGCTCGCGGTGTTGCGTTTATAGGCGATGTGAGCAACAGCGCACAATTGCGCCAGCTATTTAAAATCAAACACGGCCACTCCGTCTCCTTTACCGTTTATTTTGTATTTACATTGAAATAAAGATGGACAACTGTTGTGTTTCTTCTTCAGTTTCAGATCCTAGGCTGTGTGGTGGTGGAACAGTGGAAGTAATTAAATCTAGACGCGAAGAGATGGAACAGCCGAAGGGATGACAAAAAAAAAATGATTGAAATTAAAATGATGAGGTGCTATGTTTGGTGAGGTGGATAGCTTGCATGTTGAGAGAATTACCCTTTAGATATTATAGATGTGTCTACATACATCCAAATCAGCGACAACTAATATGGTACGGAGGGAGTAGCAAATATACCCTGGATGATCTGGAAGCACAGGAATGAGTGCGTCTTCGATAGGGCGAAACCTTCTGTGCAAAACTTGCTTGACAAGATCAAGGATGAGGCCAGGCTGTGGGTTACCGCTGGGGCCAAGGGCCTAAGGGATGTTTGGCCAACAACCTGGGATGTACACTGATTTGTTTCCCTCTTTTTTTTGGCTCGCTGGTGGCCTCCTAGGAGGCTTGTAAATTTGAACTCTACCTTTTCAATGCAATGAAACGCAATAGTCTATTGCGTTTTCTCGAAAAAGTAGCAAATATACACACAAAGCCACAAACAGTAAAGCAATCAACTTGATCTCTAAAGCAATGGAGTTAAATTTGATCATCGATGGTGCAATGTAAGAGAGTTGAATGTTCAGATGGGAAGGAAATATTTTACCTGACTGACATAATTGGTCATATAGATGATCATATTTGCTAATAATGTAAGAAATTGATGTGGTGCTAAGCTGAGATGAACCCACATTTGATAAGAATGATACAATGCATTAGAAGAAATGCACAGAGATTATATGTTAGTATCTACAATTCAAACCGATCCTATAAGCTGGATCTTGAAGGAAAATGTGCTCCAGCCAATTTTGAAGAAAAATGAGCTTCAGTGTCCTGAGTCAACAAGCTGCGGAAATCAGATAAATCTTTAGACTTGCTAATGCCTTCAAGACTTTGATAGACTAAATGGAATTTTTAGAATTGGACAGTTCTAGCTTTAAGGGACAATATAATGTGGACCATGACCTAATGTGTGCAGAACTGCAGATTAACCACTACACCAAGAGAAATCACGAACTGACTACCAACCAATACATACTAATTATTGACTGTAGCACGACTTAAATCAGTATCAACTATTTTTCCAACTTCTGACTATCATTCAAGGGCAGTGACAAAAAACATTGACATACAACAGCTGGAAGTTTTGAACTAAGAAATTAGCACCATTCGGATCCTAGAAAAGATAGCAATTTAATGGCCCAAGGTCTATGAGCAGCAAATACAGTTATTCTACAATAATTTGCATAGCATGTCCAAGATCAGCTTCCTAAAAAAAACAGCTGTACTGCCTACTCAACTGAAGTTACAAATGTTTGCACAGTTTCCAAGCAACTAGTAAATCGTGAACTTAAACCTGACCCTTTCATAGTGCAAGTTCTTTGTATGCTACCGCAACTCTTTTGGATGAAAAGTAAAGCGGTGGATATGACAAGCAGCGCAATAAACATGGCTTCTACTTGCTGCGGAAAGACCCAAGGAGTCGCTCATAGGATTATGCGGGTCCAAAAATCTACCATAACCCCAGGGATCAAAATGCATTGAACTTTCCATCCAAACTTATTCCAGGCTGACACTCCACCCCAGGCAGGACATCTTCAAGGAGCGCAAAGGATATAGTGTACCGATCCCAAGCAACCCCACCCCTTCAGTCCATCTTATTTTTCAGTTTAGGGCCTCTTTGGTTCGTAGAACTTAAAGAACCAAGAATAGGAAAATTTAATGGTTTCCATGTCGTAACAAATTTAATCGTACAAGAATTGAAAACACAGGATCATGTAATAGATGTCATTTGGTTCTGCCATGGGGAAAGTGCAGGTATTTTTTCTTTTTTCAGGATTAAGTGTATGCCATAGTCGTGAAACAAAGGAGAACTTCCTTGAGGTTGCATCTGAGGGAAAATTTCTTTGGAGTTGCATGCGAAGCCAGACCATAGGAATATTCCTATGGTTTCCAATCCTACAAACCTAACAAGCTTCGTAGGAAAAAATCTTAAGGAATCGAATCCTCAAAGCCTCTTTTATTCCAAAGGATATTCATAGGAATTCTATAAGAATATTTTCCTATGTGGGTTGTTTGAGTGATTAAATCCTATGGAAAATTTTCCCTACGATTCCTTTACACTGTATTTCAAAGGAAATTTTACATCCACTCCAACCACTTGGAAGGAATCTTTTTTTCCTGTGGTGCAATCAAACGAACTTTAATGCAAATTCAATCCTATTTCCTATATGATTTGAGTGGACATTACCCATTCAATCTTGCGTTTATCCTATTCCTACTTTTGTAATCATGTGAATCAAAAGAGGCATGACATATCCTATGAAACTTCTATGAAACAATGACACTAGGGGAAACTTCTACAGTTAATTTGCCAATTTCCAATCTGCTAATTATAGTTGTTGCATATTAAGAGTATGTGCAGACTGCATTAAGTAGAGTGCCGATGTAATTCCAGGCATAAAAAAATAATCATAAGCCGTAAAGACACATATTGAGTTGCATATAAAGAGAAGCCCACATAGCGTAAATCGCACCTGCCTACAAAAAAGAGTAAACTACATCATCGCCCATAGTTTAGAGTTTTATCATGCGGGTGCTTAAACTTCAGAAATCTATTTTCTGAGAGTCCTGAAAATTATTATGTTTTCAATTCAACCATCTACTAGTTCAATAATCAAAAAGCGTAAACACCCGTTTCTCATCTAATAGACTAATAATTTGCAACGACGAAGAATATCCACATATGTTTACTAATTTTTCTATTGTAACAGCATAATGTTGTGCCACATTTCAATCTACAAATAAGTGAATGGGTTCATATGGACAATTTACAACTTCAGTGACATGTCAGGAAGATTTTGACGTTTGAGTACAATATACACAAAGCTGCAAGCTTAGACACCATGGTGCAGTTTGCTTCTATCTATACCTTGCAGACATAAGCTGATGAGATCGTATGAACAAAAAAACTTGTGTCACGCCAAATTCTTACATTTGAGTTCCACAACAACAAACTGAAGACCTTGGCAACTTTGTTACAGTATTTTTTTCACGGAACTTCCTCTAAGTGAAAAGTTGCACTACACAATCACAACTTATTCCTATGTCAATTATCCTGCATATAGCAACTCTGACTCACCAAGGATAAGAACCCATCGTAGACTGAAATAGTGAAATATACTAATTTGAAAATACTCTGAATATAAGCTTGTGCTCAGACCTTTTAATAAAGAGATTAATTCAGCATACATGAAGCCTGGTATGCCCTCAAAAACAACGTCACGTGCATTGTCCATGTTTATTGTAATTCAGCCAATTAAAATATTATTTGTGCTTACTCCAAGGAGAGCTTGTACAAATAAAGCAAGATGGATTATCTTCAGAATACATTTGGTGCTTTGGTAATAAGGAGTCATAATGTCACGAATCCTAACTAATGATGGGATGGATACCATACATAAGAGGGCTGGGACTGCAGTACTGCGCATCTCAAGGGAGCTGGGATAAGAGGATAGGGAGAGTCAGAGACAATGAGACATAAACCACATAGGGAATAGATGACTTTTGATGTAGAAAGGACTAAATCTACAGGTTGATTTCATAAGTTGCAACACATAGCTAATTATGAGGCTAACCTGACTCCTTTCCAGACACTCGACCTATTTCGCCAACAATCCAATGTAAGAGGTATGTCAGGTCTCGAACATAGTTGCCGTGGTCATTCAAGGTGAGGGTTTGGGTGTGGTATCTTGGGTTTCTAACCTGTTGTCATGGCAACGCCTGGATGAGGACAGCAGCTTTAGATTGGAGGATATCCTTTAAATTTATTGGTTGCCTGATTGCTTAGTACAGCTTAAATCCCTATATGCAAGTAGGGATTCCTTGATGAATACAAACTGGATGTGACACTGGACTATAACCTAAACTGATACGAACTGACAGTGACAACCACCAATTTACCAATTATGTGCCACTCCCAATTTGGTACACACTCTATGGACTAGTAATCAGCTGCTTCTCCTGATATCCGATATGGTTCGACTAGTCTCGAACAGATCTCCAAGATGGAGATAATGATGATGGACCATTAGGTCCCTTGCAGATAAGTGGACCCACACCCACATGGTGGTTATTTGTTTTTGGACCAGAAATGTATCTTTATCATGTGCTTGTCAGAACAAAGCCGTTCAGCTATAGCATGATGCATTGCATAGCAACTTCTCAATAGCCTGAACTTCCAACGGCAATGGGAAACTTCAATCACATTTTACACATCTTATTTGCAAGAATATATTTTGGTACTTTAGGCCCGATTTTTATGATACCCAACGAAGCGTGTATACTATATTAAGATCTAGTGAAATATTATGCCCGATTGCATCAGTTTCTAGGCATGTCATCCATCAGTCATCTCTACCACTCAAATGTGAAATAGTCAGAAATAGAGATAGGCATAGCAAGCATGATATAAGTTTCTATTCTTTGATCCAGGTGCATTGGCATTGCATGGCTTGATTTCGGAAACAAAGGAAATGTATTCAACTTAGAAAAAATAACAATTGAGGCTAAGGGTGAGACAGTGCCTTTGTGCAGGGTAGAACGCAGCAGAATCGTCCAGCTACTTGGCAGTCACAGCACTGTCTGTCCCAGCTCTGTAAGCTTCCATTAGTTGAGGAATCGTTTCCAGGTAATTGGTGACATACTTGTCCACAAACTTCTTCTCCCCCAGAATGAGATGGGCTATCCGGATGCTTCTGATGTGACCCTTGGACACCAATATGTGTAGCACCCTGTACCTTGGTAGGATGCGCTTCTCGTAGCTGAGCGAGATGAGCATTGGGCTAGCGGAAACATACTCCGGGGTCCAGCCAAGCTTATCGGCAAAGAATTGCCAGATAAGCCTGACTTTGTCAGCCGAGACGGATATGCAGTATGGGTGCCTCACGAAGGCCTGCTTCACCTGCTCCTCAGTCCACCCCAAGCTGAGATAATTGTCCATCTTGCGCTTCCATCCGGAGGGATACATGCGAGCTAACACCCCAAAGGCGTGCGGGAAGATGCCGTGGGACGGGCTGACCCCGAGCTCCTTGATGGCAGCAAAGGTGTCGTTAAAGAGGGAGCCTCCGTACTTGTGGTTAAGCGACCTGGGGTGCTTGGTGAGCAGCTTGATGATAACATCGTCGGTGGCACCATATTCGCGGAGGATCTTGACCTTTGGGAGCAGCTCGGATTGGACGTTGCCGTGGAGGAACTCGGAGGACTGCTTGACTGCGGCGACCACGTTCTGGTCGGTGCCGAGGAGGTCCTTGAGGAGGAGGTAGTTGGGGCGGAGGCGGTTAGCGAGGCTGTAGCAGAGAACGCGGTATGGGTCGAGGAGGAGGATGCGGCGGATGTCGGCGTCGGAGAGGCCGACGTCCCGGCGGAAGAAGTCGATCTTGGGCGCGAGCGTGACGTCGGCCCGGTAGTTGAGCAAATCGGGGGCGGCGGCGACGACGCGGGCGATGTCGGAGCCCGCGAGGCCGAGGCCGCGGAGGAGGGCGAGGACGGCGTGCGCCTTCTTGGTGGAACGCAGGTGGACGCGCGCGGCCGCCTTGGTGGCGGCGGGCTCCGAGAGGCCGCAGGAATTGCGGAGGAAGTGGAGCGTGAGGGAGCAGGGGTCTGCCGCGGCGTGGGAGACGGCGGCACGGATGCTTAGGAGGTGTTTGAGAGAATGCCACCGAGGATAGGGCAGAGATTTGGGAGGTCTGCTGCCACCGAGGAGGAGGTGACAACGGCGAAGCATTTGGAGGCCAGGCACGCCGTGGGAGATGCCGGAGAGCGGCAGCGGAGGCTCCGGCGGCGGTGGTGGTGGGGCTGCACGCTCCGGCGGCGCAGGTTATCTTTTCTTTCGGGTGGCAGGGCAGGCACGAGAGAGCACGGTTCAAAATAGAAGAAGGAAAGAGATTGAAAGGATACGGGTGGGCCTTATGCCCATGCAGCCCACGAAAGGCCCAACCCACGTGCGTCGGCCCATGAAAGGCCCAACCCACGTTTGTCGCATCGCATCGTATTTGTGATTTCTTACCGGCAAATCCTATTTGATGCCCGTTGCGTCGGTTACCGCGGAAACACGTTCGTCGACCGGCGCAACGGGCCAGCCCACCTAGCTAGCGATGTGATGACCGAACTCGCCCGACGGGAGGAAGACGATGCAGCCACGACCACCGGGAGGACCTCGCCGCCAACGGAGACGACACGGCTGGCCGCGGCATCGCCGGCTAGGCGAGGAATGGACCTCACTGGAGATGGGGACGGTGCGGCTGGCCGTGGCATCGCCAGCGGAGGTGAGGAAGAGAACTTAGGGCTTAGGGTGGGGTAGGGTGCAGGTCGGGGAGCTCGCCGGCGACGGGATCTTACGGTTTCAGGCGGGGGTGCAGAGTTTTGGCCGGAGATGGGGAGGCCGGGTTTAGAGGGAGGCCGGGGCGGCGACGGACCGGTTGTGGGCTGTGGTGGAGGAGGGCGGGGTGGCGAGGTTCCGCGAGAGCGGTAGCGGCCGAGGGTGGCGGCATCTAGCGGCCTGGCCAGCATTGGCGGCGAGGAAAGTCCATTCGTTGGTTCTTATGGTTGAGGAATATGGAAACGTTGAAAGGATCGTATGCCGCACCTAGAAGAGGGATGAATAGGTGCTAACCAATTTTAAGTTCTTTTTCAATTTAAGCTTCACACAGAGGTAAATTCTATAGATATGCAACTATGTGAATTTACCTATATGACAATATCAACTACTAAGCAATAGCTAGACAATATATAGGGAAGATAATAAGGATAAATGTAACCGAGAGTGGAGCATGCGGAGACACAGAGATGATTCCCGTAGTTCCTTCCTTTTGAGGGGAAGTGCGTCTACGTTTGGAGGAGTGTGGGCGCCACGAAGGCCAGACCAACGTCACGAAGGCTTCACTCAGGTCTCCTGTGAGCAACGCCAGAAAGGCCTAGCCCACTTCCACCAAGGGATTTCCTCTAGGCGGAAATCGGGCCTTTACAAGGTTCTTGGGGCACACATCCACAACCGAATTGGGGGCTCCCAAAATCTGTAACAACACAACAACAACAACAACAACAACAACAACAACAACAACAACAACAACAACAACAACAACAAGAACAAATCAACCACAAACAACTAGGGTTTCCAAAGAGGAACACTAGCAAAGGGGCCCTCAAGCATATGAGGGGGGAAAGCAAATCGCTTCGGTGAAGATGTAGATCGGGGTCTTCTCCTTCGATTCTCCAAAGATCAAGAGCTTTGGATGGTTGGAGGAGGAGATCTTGTGATTCTTGTGTTTCATGAGGTGACTCTAATGGTGGATGAACTTGGACAGAATTGAGTAGCTTTTGGTGGAGGAAGAAAGGGGGTATATATACCCCTTCCAAGAATAGAGCCGTTGGTGGATTTTGAGGGCGGATTGTCCAGCCAAAGTAAGGGCCGGATTATCCAGCCACCCCGAATTATCCGGCCCGCATCCAGGGGTATACTAAGAGCCTCATCGAAAAGTCCTTAGCCGTTTTTCAGGGCCCGGGTATTTTGCAAATATCCGACCTGTGAATATTTCCTTCTTCCTTTTATCTTGTTTCTCCACACAGTTTCAACCACATATATGTTCTGTACTATCTCAACACATACACATATATAGTCATCAAATATTCAAAACTATAAACCGAGAGATGTTCTTTCAAACGCGAAGGAGATGCCCATGTCCTTGGTAGGCTGCAGCCCACGGCGCGTTCCTTCATGCTTCGGCCGGTTTACGGACGCAACAAGCGCCGAATAGGAGCTCCCTTTCTTACCGTAGTGCATTTCGTATTATTTCCTGACCATAGCGCCTACATAGTAAATATTCTCTCTCTGTTCTAAAATACTCTACATTCTCATATTTTGTAATTGTTGAAGACACCTTGTGTATCTCTACCATGTACTATTTGTCAAAAAGAAATTATTCTAAATTAGTCTACATTTTAGCTTTGTAATTAACAATGACATAGAAAACGAATCAATCCTGTTTTTTTCTACTGAATGTCATTACTTTCGGTGTAATTAACAATAATACAAATAATTGTAGTACCAGTTTGTGTGGTATTTTCTATGATATATAGACTAAATAAGAATAGAGAGTAAGTCGGATCTACAAATACAACACATAGACCCGTCGTTGCGGTGTGATTTCTCGAAACTTTTTATTTTGGTGCCGTGCTTTCGCTGCAAGTCCTATATGCCGGTTCCTCTCGCTCAGGTTCGAATTCGATCGTTCGCTTTCTTGCTTGGTCTTTTTTTTTGTAGGGATGGTTGTCATCCGCCAAACCGGATAAAGCGCTCCTGCTTTGCATTGTGGGTATCTTGGGTATGGGTTGTTGGGAATTTTTCATGCTTTCAATGTATAAGGCTATGCAGGCATGATATTCGCTCATTGTCGAGTTTATAGATGTTTCGTGATGGGTTTGTTATACCTTTGTTGAATATATAGTAAAGAAGGCCACATGCATCGATCAATGTGGAGGCTAGAACAAAATCTCCTTTTTCGAAAAAAGGTGGGATAGTCGTCGTTGGTTCAAAATAAAAGAATGGCGGTAGTTGTTATTCCTCCTTTGTTGTGACGTCATCTTTTCCTGCATCAAGGATGGAGTGCATGGAAGCCCGGCCGTGAGTCGGCGAGATGAAGTTGGATGGAGGATAAGATCCGTTGTGCGCATCTTCTAGCAAGAGTTGGGTGGAGGACAAGACTGTCATGCCGACGATGGACCTATCGAGCGTGTGACATCCGTGACTTGGAGCGACATCAAGAGAGCTGCAAGTCTTGTGTGCCCCTCAACATGACCCGGGCAAGTTACTAGTGTCCTCCTTTCTCATCCATCCTCATCAAGCTTCCGTGAAGGCAATCTAATTAGCTGACTTAAATATTGATTCTATTTTGTCTACGTCATAATTTACAAACTTTTAGTATGGTCAACGTTGTCGGCAACGATCCGACCGCCAATGGAATCCAATGGAACACCAACGTCGGTCCATTAAGGAGTGTGTCACCATCTTCTCTGGCCTATTTACCAAGAGAGTGTAAGGGTACATTGC
The DNA here is from genome assembly GCA_030979885.1 of Lolium multiflorum. Taxonomy (NCBI): domain Eukaryota; kingdom Viridiplantae; phylum Streptophyta; class Magnoliopsida; order Poales; family Poaceae; genus Lolium; species Lolium multiflorum. The sequence continues at coordinate 236,706,336 of CM061750.1, read as the reverse complement.
CCCTATGTGTGGTTTTGGTAAGTAATGACAACCCCTATGGACTGTTGTTTTCATTGAATTTATATGAAGGAATATTCCATAGGTACTACTTGTATTTCGTGTGTTGGATTCAAGTATGGATGCCATGAAGATAAAGATATACCTTGTGTATTGGCATCAAGATCATCGATTTGAAGATATATATGTGATATGATCAAGAACAAGAAATGAAGATAGAGTTCTTATGTGGAACTCAATATTAGCCATGCTCTAGCTTATGGGACAAGCAATGAATGATCAAGATCTTGAGTGCTTGATTCCAAGTGAAGAATTCAAGTTATGGCTCTTAGTCGGTGTCATGATAGTCTCATAAGTTGAGCTATGGTTGACTAAGATTTAGAGCATGCAAACAAATGAAGAATTCTATATACACCTCAAGATAGTATGATACAACATGAGAAGATACAAGATTGACCAATACAAAGAGTGAAGAATAGATTCAAGTTTGGTCAACACATGAACCATGAAGAATGTGCCACGCGAAGTCATATGGTATGGTAAGCCGTGTCAATTATGCTTTATGAACTAACCCATCATATATGTTCCCTTTTGTTGTCTATGTGGGTTATGTATCTTTCCATGAGCATGCATCATAAGTGAGATCTCATATAGCCAATGAGAGGATGACGTCAAGTGGTGATCGTCATCAACGTTGATTTGGGCAAGTTCAAGTTGAGCATCTCAAGAGGATCATATGCTTGAAACATGCCGTCCATTTGGTGATAATGGACATGTGAAGATGTGCACCAATGGAGCTTTCCCATCATGGTGTATGGGGGAGCATTTGTGAGTCTTCACAAAACAACAATGATAAAGTAAGGCATTCCGGCTTGAGTGGAGTGATACGTCTCCAATGTATCGATAATTTCTTATGTTCCATGCTACTTTATTGATGATACCTACATGTTTTATGCACATTATATGTCGTATTTACGCATTTTCTGGAACTAACCTATTAACAAGATGCCGAAGTGTCGGCTCTTTCTGCTGTTTTTGGTTTCAGAAATCCTAGTAACGAAATATTCTCGGAATTGGACGAAATCAACGCCTGTTCCTATTTTTCCCGGAAGCTTCCAGATCACCGAAGAGGGGCCGGAGATGGGCAGGGGGCCCCACACCACACCGGGCGCGGGCCCAGGCCTGGCCGCGCCACCTGGTGGTGAGGGCACCCTGGTGCCCCTCCGAGGCTCCCCTTTCGCCTATTTAAAGGTCCCGACCTAAAAACCCCGACGGAGGAAGCCACGGTACGCAAAACCTTCCGTAGCCGCCGCCATCGCGGGCCAAGATCCTGGGGGACAGAGTCTCCGTTCGGCACTGCGGACGGGGAAGTGCCCCGAAGGCTTCTCCATCGACACCGCTGCCATCTTCACCGCCATCTTCATCACCGCTCCCATGAGGAGGAGTAGTTCTCCATCGAGGCTCGGGGCTGTACCGGTAGCTATGTGGTTCATCTCTCTTCTATGTACTTCAATACAATAATCTCATGAGCTGCCTTACATGATTGAGATTCATATGATGATGCTTGTAATCTAGATGTCATTATGCTAGTCAAGTGGGTTTTACTTATGTGATCTCCGGAGACTCCTTGTCCCACGTGTGTAAAGGTGACAGTGTGTGCACCGTGTGGGTCTCTTAGGCTATATTTCACAGAATACTTATTCACTGTTATGAATGGCATAGTGAAGTGCTTATTTATATCTCTTTATGATTGCAATGTGTTTTGTATCACAATTTATCTATGTGCTACTCTAGCAATGTTATTAAAGTAGTTTTATTCCTCCCGCACGATGTAATGGTGACAGTGTGTGCATCCGTGTTAGTACTTGGTTTATGCTATGATCATGATCTCTTGTAGATTGCGAAGTTAACTATTGCTATGATAGTATTGATGTGTATTATTCCTCCTACATAAGCGTGAAGGTGACAGTGTGCATGCTATGTTAGTACTTGGTTTAGTAGTGTCGATCTTTCTTGCACTCTAAGGTTATTTAAATATGAACATCTAATTGTGGAGCTTGTTAACTCCGGCATTGAGGGTTCGTGTAATCCTACGCAATGTGTTCATCATCCAACAAGAGAGTGTAGAGTATGCATTTATCTATTATGTTATGTGATCAATGTTGAGAGTGTCCACTAGTGAAAGTCTAATCCTTAGGCCTTGTTCCTAATATCGCTATCGCCGTTTGTTTAATGTTTTATCGTTACATTATTTGCTACTGCATGTTTACTTCGCAATAATACTACCATCAACCGCACGCGCCGAGCTATTTTCCGCGCCGATCGCTGCTCATATTCATTCATACCACTTGTATTTCACTATCTCTTCGCCGAACTAGTGCACCTATTTGGTGTGTTGGGGACACAAGAGACTTCTTGCTTTGTGGTTGCAGTGGTTGCATGAGAGGGATATCTTTGACCTCTTCCTCCCCGAGTTCGATAAACCTTGGGTAATCCACTTAAGGGAAACTTGGCTGTTCTACAAACGCTCTTGGAGGCCCAACACCTGTCTACAAGAATAGAAGCACCCGTAGACATCAAGCACTTTTCCTGCGCCGGGGGAGGAAAGGTAAAGGCACTCATACTCCGGCCTGTAAAACTTTTCAGCGCCATTGTGTGTTAAAGCTATTTCCTCTGCAATTGCGACATTTGGTTTCTTGTTTACACTAGTTAGGCATAATGGACAACAATGAGCTTCTTATTCTATTTCCTGATTTAAGACATGGATGGTTTGATGCGAAAATTAAAAAACCCATGGAACATATTAATATGAATGCTTTGAACACTATTGTTGCTAATGCTATGGAAAATTCTAAGCTTGGGGAAGCTGGCTTTGATGAGCATGATATTTTTAGTCCCCAAGCATTGAGGAGAAAATTTACTTTGATGATACTTTGCCTCCCATTTATGATGATTATAATGATAGTAGTCTTTTGTTACCACCTGTTATGGAGGATAAATTTGATTATGATTACAATATACCTCCTATATTTGATAGCTACTTTGTTGAATTTGCTCCCACTACAATTAATAAGAATGACTATGCTTATGTTGGGAGTAGTAATTATTTTATGCATGAGACTCATGATAAGAATGCTTTATGTGATAGTTATATTGTTGAGTTTGCTCATGATGCTACTGAAAGTTATTATGAGAGAGGAAAATATGGTTGTAAAAATTTTCATGTTACTAAAACACCTCTCTATATGCTGAAATTTTTTAAGCTACACTTGTTTTATCTTCATATGCTTGTTACTTTGCTCTTCATGAACTTGTTTATTTACAAGATTCCTATGCATAGGAAGCATGTTAGACTTAAATGTGTTTTGAATTTGTCTCTTGATGCTCTCTTTTGCTTCAAATACTATTTCTTGCGGGTGCACCAAAACCGCTAAGCCCATCTTAATGGCTATAAAGAAAGAACTTCTTGGGAGATAACCCATGTGTTTTTTTTACTACAGTACTTTGTTTTATATTTGAGTCTTGGAAGTTGTTTACTACTGTAGCAACCTCTCCTTATCATGTTTTTGTGCCAAGTAAAGTTTCTATGTTAAAGTTGATGTTATATTTGGGATCGCCACAGAACAAGATTGCGCTCTGTCACGAATTCTGGCACAAGTCTCGTAGAAAATTCGAAAAATCTGCCAATTTACGAGCGTGATCCTCGATATGTACGCAACTTTCATTAGTTTTGAGTTTTTCCATTTGAGCAAGTCTGGTGCCGCTTTAAATTCGTCTTTACTGACTGTTCTGTTTTTGACAGATTTTGCCTTTTATTTCGCATTTCCTCTTTTGCTATGTTGATTCATTTCTTTGATCCATTAATGTCCAGTAGCTTTATGCAATGTCCAGAAGTTTAAAGAATGATTGTGCCACCTCCGAATGTGTGAATTATTAATTGTGCACTAACCCTCTAATGAGTTTGCTTGAAGTTTGGTGTGAAGGAAGTTTTCAAGGGTCAAGAGAGGAGAATGATATACTATGATCAAGAGGAGTGAAAGCTCTAAGCTTGGGGATGCCCCGTGGTTCACCCTGCATATTTTAAGAAGACTCAAGCTCAGCTTGGGGATGCCCAAGGCATCCCCTTCTTCATCGACAACATCATCGTTCCTCCCCCGAAACTATATTTTTATTCCTCACATCTTGTGTTCTTTACTTGGAGCGTCGGATTGTTTTTGTTTTTGTTTTTGTTTGAATAAAATGGATCCTAGCATTCACTTTGTGGGAGAGAGACACGCTCCGCTGTTGCATATGGACAAATATGTCCTTAGGCTTTACTCATAATGTTCAAGGCGAAGTTTCTTCTTCGTTAAATTGTTATATGGTTGGAATTGGAAAATGCTACATGTAGTAATTCTAAAATGTCTTGGATAATGTGATACTTGGCAATTGTTGTGCTCATGTTTAAGCTCTTGCATCATATGTTTTGCACCCATTAATGAAGAAATACATAGAGCTTGCTAAAATTTGATTTGCATATTTGGTCTCTCTAAGGTCTAGATAATATCTAGTATTGAGTTTTGAACAACAAGGAAGACGGTGTAGAGTTTTATAATGTTTACAATATGTCTTTTATGTGAGTTTTGCTGCACCGGTTCATCCTTGAGTTTGCTTCAAATAACCTTGCTAGCCTAAACCTTGTATCGAGAGGGAATACTTCTCATGCATCCAAAATCCTTGAGCCAACTACTATGCCATTTGTGTCCACCATACCTACCTACTACATGGTATTTCTCCGCCATTCCAAAGTAAATTGCTTGAGTGCTACCTTTAAAATTCCATCATTCACCTTTGCAATATATAGCTCATGGGACAAAATAGCCTTAAAACTATCGTAGTATTGAATATGTACTTATGCACTTTATCTTTTATTAAGTTGCTTGTTGTGCGATAACCATGCTTCTGGGGAACGCCATCAACTATTGTTGAATATCATGTGAGTTGCTATGCATGTCCGTCTTGTCTGAAGGATCTATCATTTTAGTGGTTGGAGCATGCAAAATTGTTAGAGAAGAACATTGGGCCGCTAACTAAAGCCATGAATCATGGTTGAAGTTTCAGCTTTGGACATATATCCTCAATCTCATATGAGAATAATAATCATTGCTACATGCTTATGCATTTAAGAGGAGTCCATTATCTGTTGTCCATGTTGTCCCGGTATGGATGTCTAAGTTGAGAATAATCAAAAGCGAGAAATCCAAAATGCGAGCATTCTCCTTAGACCTTTGTACAGGCGGCATGGAGGTACCCCTTTGTGACACTTGGTTGAAACATGGCATGCAAAGATCCGGTAGTCCAAGCTAAGTAGGACGAGGTGCGGACACTATTAGTATACTATGCATGAGGCTTGCAACTTGTAAGATATAATTTACATAACTCATATGCTTTATTACTACCGTTGACAAAATTGTTTCATGTTTTCAAAATAAAAGCTCTAGCACAAATACAGCAATCGATGCTTTCCTCTTTGAAGGACCTTTCTTTTACTTTTATTGTTGAGTCAGTTTACCTATCTCCTCCACCTTAAGAAGCAAACACTTGTGTGAACTGTGCATTGATTCCTACATACTTGCATATTGCACTTGTTATATTACTCTATGTTGACAATATCCATGAGATATACATGTTATAAGTTGAAAGCAACCGCTGAAACTTAATCTTCCTATGTGTTGCTTCAACACCTTTACTTTGATTTATTGCTTTATGAGTTAACTCTTATGCAAGACTTATTGATGCTTGTCTTGAAGTACTATTCATGAAAAGTCTTTGCTATATGATTCACTTGTTTACTCATGTCATTACCTTTGTTTTGATCGCGCATTCATTACATATGTTTACAAATAGTATGATCAAGATTATGATGGCATGTCACATCAGAAATTATCTTTGTTATCGTTTTACCTCGGGACGAGCAGAACTAAGCTTGGGGATGCCGATACGTCTCCAACGTATCGATAATTTCTTATGTTCCATGCTACTTTATTGATGATACCTACATGTTTTATGCACATTATATGTCGTATTTACGCATTTTCGGAACTAACCTATTAACAAGAAAAGTTCTCTGTTTTTGGTTTCAAATCCTAGTAACGAAATATTCTCGAATGGACGAAATCAACGTATTTTTCCCTGAAGCTTCCGATCACCGAAGAGGGGCCGGAGATGGGCCAGGGGGCCCCACACCACACCTGGGCGCGGGCCTGTGCCCGGCCGCGCCACCTGGTGGTGAGGGCACCCTGGTGCCCCTCCGAGGCTCCCCTTTCGCCTATTTAAAGGTCCCGACCTAAAAACCCCGACGGAGGAAGCCACGGTACGCAAAACCCAGCCGCCGCCATCGCGGCCAAGATCTGGGGGACAGAGTCTCTGTTCCGCACGCCGACGGGGAAGTGCCCCTGAAGGCTTCTCCATCGACACCGCCGCCATCTCCACCGCCATCTTCATCACCGCCGCTGCTCCCATGAGGAGGGAGTAGTTCTCCATCGAGGCTCTGGGATGTACCGGTAGCTATGTGGTTCATCTCTTCTATGTACTTCAATACAATAATCTCATGAGCTGCCTTACATGATTGAGATTCATATGATGATGCTTGTAATCTAGATGTCATTATGCTAGTCAAGTGGGTTTTACTTATGTGATCTCCGGAGACTCCTTGTCCCACGTGTGTAAAGGTGAGTGTGTGCACCGTGTGGGTCTCTTAGGCTATATTTCACAGAATACTTATTCACCGTTATGAATGGCATAGTGAAGTGCTTATTTATATCTCTTTATGATTGCAATGTGTTTTGTATCACAATTTATCTATGTGCTACTCTAGCAATGTTATTAAAGTAGTTTTATTCCTCCCGCACGATGTAATGGTGACAGTGTGTGCATCCGTGTTAGTACTTGGTTTATGCTATGATCATGATCTCTTGTAGATTGCGAAGTTAACTATTGCTATGATAGTATTGATGTGTATTATTCCTCCTACATAAGCGTGAAGGTGACAGTGTGCATGCTATGTTAGTACTTGGTTTAGTAGTGTCGATCTTTCTTGCACTCTAAGGTTATTTAAATATGAACATCTAATTGTGGAGCTTGTTAACTCCGCATTGAGGGTTCGTGTAATCCTACGCAATGTGTTCATCATCCAACAAGAGAGTGTAGAGTATGCATTTATCTATTCTCGTTATGTGATCAATGTTGAGAGTGTCCACTAGTGAAAGTCTAATCCTTAGGCCTTGTTCCTAAATATCGCTATCGCGCTTGTTTACTTTTACTGCGTTACTACTGCTGCTACATTACCGCATGTTTACTTGCAATAATACTACCATCAACCGCACAATGAAGCTATTTTCTCGCGCCGTACTCGCTCATATTCATTCATACCACTTGTATTTCACTATCTCTTCGCCGAACTAGTGCACCTATTTGGTGTGTTGGGGACACAAGAGACTTCTTGCTTTGTGGTTGCAGGTTGCATGAGAGGGATATCTTTGACCTCTTCCTCCCCGAGTTCGATAAACCTTGGGTAATCCACTTAAGGGAAACTTGTCGCTGTTCTACAAACCTCTGCTCTTGGAGGCCCAACACTGTACAAGAATAGAAGCACCCGAGACATCATGGAGCTTGAAGAGTTATCATCAAGATCAGCGGGATGCGCAAGGCAAAGGTATGGCCTTGCTAGGTTTTCCTTACCGTCTCAAGGTGGATGTTGGGAGACAGGGTTATAGGATACATAGCCGCACTATCAAGAGGGGCTTTCGGTTGGGTAACTTGATCACATCGTTTTAGGGAGCTCAACCTTTTGCATGCTTTGCATTCCATAAATCTTGTTGCTTCTTGGTGTTTCTCTGTGTGAGATTCTTGAGCTTGTTTCTAGCTTTACAACAAGCCCAAGTTTATCGAAAGCGAAATTCGTATGCATCTTCTACTGTGTTTTCAAGCTTGGAGGTTTTACCGCTTTCTCTTTTATAATAGGTCAAAACATTTATCTTGTGGTTTTTACTCCGTGGATGGACAATGATGTTTCTATGCATAAAGTTGTAGGGCTTATTGTTCTGATTCCAACAAGCCCAAGATCATCGAAATCGGAGTCCGGACGCAAAAGTTATCATGGTTTTTGTAAAACATGTTTTCATGTTTGGCCCGGTGGCGCCGGCTGTCTCACCGGCTTGTCCGGCATAGACCGGCTCCCACACCGGTGCCAACCAGACGGTTTGGGGGCTCTCGTGGTCATTCGGTCCCGGTCGGTCGACTCTCACGCTAGGCGGCCTGGTCTGTGGCCCGGTTCCTGGCCCGGTCGGACCGGCTCTCACGCTAGGCGGCCCGGTCTCAGGCCCGGTTGACCAGGCTGCACGAAAAACTATCAGATCTGCCCCCAACGGTTATATCTTCCTTTGGGCTATAAAAGGGGCTTCTTCCCCAACAGTTATTAAAGGTTCTTGAGCACGTTTTTTACCACCATTGTTGAACCACTTGAGCTTGCTTCCTCTCCCTTCCCTCCTATGATTCTTGCATATTCTTGGAGGATCTGAAAGAGGAGATCTAGATCTACAACCTCCACCAATCCATTCCTCCTCTAAGTGAGGGGAACTCTTGGGATCTAGATCTTGGAGTCATTTGTTGATTTCCTCCATTGTTATTCCTCTCTAATCTCATCCTAGCATTTGTTGCTTCAGTGAGATTTGAGTGTGAAGGATTTGAACACCTCTAGTGTTTGTGCTTTGCATCATTGCATAGTGTTGAGCTCTCCACCACTATTTGTTCGAGTGAGAGACCGTGAGCTTGTTACTCTTGGAGGGTGACCTCCTAGTTGGCTTGGTTGGTGTCCCGGTGACCTCTTCGTGGAAGATTGTGAAGGGGCCCGGGCTTATCCTTCGTGGAGCTTGTGAAGTGGTTGTGGAGCTTGCCATCTCCGGAGTGGAGGAAAAGCTAGTCATAAGGAAATGGCTATTTCTTCGTGGGATAGGTTCGGAGAATAGGGTGAGCCTTCGTGGCGTTGGGGAATCCTTCGTGTGACCTTCACCCCTCCAAACGTGACGTACCTTCTTGCAAAGGAAGGGAACACGGGAATACATCTTCGTCTCCGCGTGCCTCGGTTATTTCTATACCCGAGCTTACTTTCCTTGTGATAGCCATCTTGCTTGAAGTACATATATCTTACTATCACTTGTGCTACATATATCTTGCTATCACTTGTGCTACATATATCTTGTGCATATCTTGCTTAGATCTAGTTGTTGTTGTTACACTTAGGTGAGCCTAGCATATTTAGTATTTGTGCTTGTAAAATAAACGTTAGTTTAATTCCGCATTCTTACAAGCCAAATCCGTAAGAGTTTTTAAAACGCCTATTCACCCCCCTCTAGGCAACATCTCATCCTTTTAGAGAGCCACACTGGGACGCCACAATTGTTGTCACGGTTCTTCCCCCGAGATTGGCAAGGATGACCCAAACTTTGGCTCCGACTCCATTTTTTCTTGGTTAGCATCAGCACCTAGGCTGGTCGCGGCCTGTTTCGAGGGACAACCGAAGGTGGATTATTTAATAATTGCGTTTTTTGGCATAGGCCGCCATCTTCTCTGTGATCTAGGGTGGTCACCGTGGCAATGGAGGAGCCAAAACCCGCGGACAAAAGAGGCATCATCTTCCATTTGATTTCTATGCATTTGATGTTGTAATATGTGATCGCGGGGCTCCGACCATGCTTCTAGAGGACGAAACTTTCAGTTTGGCTGTATATTTGTTTTAGGGTTTAGGATTTCTTTTTGATTTCAAAGTCGAGCAAATTTTGTTGCTGAACATTTTTCGAACTCTAAACATATTTTAGTTCTGAACTTTTTTCAAATATGTATTTTTTTCAAATCTGAAAGATTTCAAATTTGGAGTTTATTTTGACTAGGCGTAGCGTAGCGATGAATATGCGCCCTTGTAATTTTTTAATGACTAGTTTATTTTGGCAAAATGTTACGAGATACCTTTTAGCCCGTAATATTTTTTTGAGGCTGATCAGTGGATCCCCACTCTATATATTTATTAATTTTCAAAGAATTTGAAAAGTACAAAAAAGCAGTTGCTAGAGATTAGCAACAAAAAAAAACTATCTATAGGCCATAAGCCCAATAAATAAAAGAGAGAAAAGAAAGAGTAAAAAGCCCATGAGCCGATGAGCGTGACCGCACCAAAGGCAAGCTCCAAAGCCTCCACCCAGGTCACACACGGTGACGGTGAGGATCGAGAGGGGATCCAACGGGGAGCCTCTCTCTCACGCCCTGTCGTCCCTCGCCCTCCTCCACCTGCCTCCATCTTCCCCTTTGCGATCCAGCGTCCTCCTCCCGCCGCCCGTCCTTTCAGGTCAGTTGCCGCTCGCGATCTGTAGACCAGCAATTTGGTATTCGGGATCCCAATTCGGGGATTCCCTTCGGTCCGTCGACGCGGAATGAACAAGAAATCCTGAATTAGGGGTATCGATTTTTTTTATCTGAAAAAAAAGTTTCAAGTAACGTTAGTATTTCTAGTTCGGTGTTGTCGATGTACAGTTGAAAAACAAATCCAATTAAACAGGCACGTATATTTTGGTGTTACCAATTTACAGATGAAAATGAACTCGAATTTGAACAAGCACGTATGTGCAATTAGTGTCATATTGAATGTTATAGCTTCAGTTTAGTGTGAAAAGTATTAGGGGAGGTAATTTGTGTTAGACAAACAGCAACTTGTCTCTATTGATTACCCAATAGGCAAGTTGAGCCAGATGTATCCATGTCGACATGGGCTGGAGCAGAGACGTGGCGGCCAGACTCGATCGGGAAGATAGCAGCGGGTCAATTCAATCGTGGCAGCCCAGTCGGGGACAGGGAGGAAGAGCAACAGCAGATGGATCTGTGGTATGCAGAAGGAGATGACGAAGTGTCGGGGCATTGAAGCAATCGATCAAGAGATTGAACTGAACCGAAAAAAAACTAAACCTAGGGCTCTGGCCATGTTAGACAAATAGCAACTTGTCTCTATTGATAGCCCAATGGGCAAATATATATTACACATACTTTTTTTTACGGTATATATTACACGTAACTTGGGAACGAAGGAAACAAATCTAGACAAATACGGCCTCCTAGACCAATACTGATACTCCTAACAATTTGCGCATTTTTGGACCATGCCACATTAAAATTATTAATTTAGGTGAATGCAAGGAACGCTGGTGCATCCTTGCGAAACCTGTTGGGTCCAAAAGGGAAGCATGATTGGAAATTGCAGTCACAGGCCAGAAGCTTTTTCCAGCTATTACCCCAAAGTGCATTTCAACTAAAGCAATCAGAAGAAATGCCTATGTTGTCTCTCTCATATATGTGGGTCTGAACTTTTGTTTAAGAGTGTTACAATACATATAATTTTTAGCAGGTATGTCGCTGACTTTTAACTGAACAAAATTTTTACTATGCTCCTCCAAATAGTTAGAAATAAAATGGAACGTCTCCATGTGTCTCTGTGAGAATTCATCATCCACCAGCGTATTCTTATCATTCCAAATGTGGCATTTATTCTAGTTACTGTGGAATATGCATAAGAAACTTGTCACAAAATGTATGGGAAATGGGTTTTCATCTGTGTTGAACTACCACAGTATATTTAAGTTGTGTATTTTTGTGTTGCTGATTTTCTATGCAACTAAATGAATATAATGTGGTTATGACAGTAGCTTCATATATATGTTGAATCAAATTTTGGGAGTGCCACCTGATAAATGTGTGTGCTAATATGGATGTATCTAGACATATTTTAGTTCTAGGTACATCCATATTAGGGACTAGTAATATGGATCAGAGGGAGTAATATACTTTAGAAAATACAAATATTTTTGCTGCGATTTACTACACAGTCACACATGTTTAAACCCTCCCACTTTTTGGTTGATCTTTCAAATAAGTTATCTAGGTGGTCTATTTGATTTCCAAGATAAATGATGAGTCCACTTTTGTTCTGACCCCTCATGTGTTAAAGGGGACAGCATTTAGTCTCTCAACCATCTTATTTACTTAACTGGTGAGAACTGCCCCTTTTTCCATACGCTGTGTTTGCCACCATAAGGCCATCACTTCTCCTTTCCATGAAGCAAGAAGGCACTTCCCAGGTTATTTGGGATTAGTTCAAAATCGACTAGATTAAACTGATTTGATCATGCTTTTGGTATCCAAAAGGTGGTTATATACTGGTTTTTTTAGTATTTTAGGTTTGAAGGGAATTTCTAGTTCAACTAAAATTTTGGTTAACTTGACGCTATTTTGGGCATTTCCTGCTTTCTATTGGTTCAGTTTAATTGCAGTTAGTGTCAGTAACTTCAGTCCCTCTGCCTCGTCAGTCTAGCATAGTTGGGTTAGTACACTCATACCCATTAGACAGAATAATTTAACTCTAAGTACGTCTTAACTCAGTGCTCTCACAAAGAACATGGTAGCGGGATGAGGCATCTTCAGAGGGTTGCTTGACAAGATAACAAGAAGAAAAATGGGACCTCATCCTTGCCCGTAATTCGGAGCAAAAGGACATTCCACACATCCTAACCAAGCATATGGGATGGCTAAGCAACTGAATGCCAATTCTACACGAAACCTCATTCTTGACTGTATGTCTCTGTTGATCCATCCATCAGTGTGTTTTGTGCATTTCCCATTTACACCCTTTTTAAATCAGCTTAAAACCTACCTTTTGGGTACTTCCTTTGGTAAGTGTGCAAATATTTTAGATGATCCAATTGCTACATTAGGTGATCATATACTTGGTGTTCTGCTACGTATTACATTTATTACATAGTTCTTCCTGGCTTCCACGTTCTTTTACAGACATGCTAAGATCAGACAGATTCCATGTTGTTTTTCTTTGTTTTTTTTTGGCTTTTATTTATAGTATCATTGTGCTTACACATTGTTATATTCGTTATATAGGTCTATCCTGAAGTACTGAGAGAAATCAGGCTCTTAAAGATTGTCTGCAGTTTGCGCTACACAGATGTGGAGTTTTGCGTCTCTGGGAAAGAAGAACCCTCCAAATTGCACCTCTCCACACGCTGATTGCTCAGATGACGAGGCATCTTCATGCACAAGCAAGGAAGAAGGCCTAGAATGCCCAATATGTTGGGAGTCCTTCAACATAGTGGAAAATGTGCCTTATGTACTATGGTGCGGACACACCATGTGCAAAAATTGCATTCTGGGCCTTCAGTGGGCTGTTACCAAAGTTCCCACAGTACCAATCCAGCTACCGTTCTTTGTATCCTGCCCCTGGTGTAACCTCCTATCGCTACGCATAATTTACAGAGGGAATCTCACATTTCCACGCAAGAACTACTTCCTCCTTTGGATGGTTGAGGGAATGAATGGTGAGCGGGCCAGATCAAGATCTTCTAGCGAGCAACCTACTACTTGGCTCTCAAGTGGCAGCAGGGCAAGTGGAAATGCAGGTACTTCCAACCCCGTTAGACGTGCGCTCCCTCCACAGGTTGAACCGTCCTCCTCCAGTGTGAACCGCACCAATCGTAGGCCCCCGCTCCTGAATACAGAGAGGGTGCAAGCTTCACTTCGCAAGTCTTTGTCATTCTTGGTTCACCTGACTGCCAAGTTCCCGCTGGTGTTCATTTTCGTCCTCATAGTGCTCTATGCTATCCCTGCCAGCGCAGCTGTGTTGCTGTTGTACATTGTTATCACGGTGTTGTTTGCGCTGCCTTCCTTCTTGATATTGTATTTTGCTTATCCTAGCCTAGACTGGCTCGTTAGAGAAATCTTTGCTTGAGATTTCATCCCAAAAACACTAGGTGGATTATCTCAGTGCTGACTTGGGATCTAATACATGTAACTGAACTGAACCTTTCTAGCGTTTCTATTTTCTTGACACTGTAAGTGTGAACATTCGAGGAAATGTTTCTCAATCTGGTGCAAACTATCACGGTATCTGCTTCTTTATATGTTTTGAGGCTGGAATTCAAAGTATACTTGACTGACAGCATGATAATACCGGGACTAGCATAGGTACTACTTACTAGTGTCTAATCTGACATGTGGTGTGATTGAGGTTATATACTCATAATCTACTCATGTTAATGATAAGTAGACGAAATATATCAAACAGAAGAAAACTCGGGAAGTTTTACATTAAACTGTATAAATAGAATGTCATGACATGTTGAATCCTATAGGATTTAGAAACATCAGAATGAATGTTACATCTTGTTTAGTTGTGTTCGATGAAAAACGCGGAATTTTCTTTCTAAAGGGTGTGTATACTACTATACATGCCACCGAGACAAAGGAAATTTTACATTAAGCTGGACCTAAGATAAATTTCTTGTAAAATAGTATACAAAGTAGATCATAGGAAATATTTCTATTGTTTCAAATCCTTCGAACCAAACAAATTCTGAAGGTAACATTCCTACGAAATGGAATCCTCTAAAATTCCTTTGGAATTCATGTGAACCAAATGAGCCTTAAGCGTTTCTCTGACGCATTGTAGGCAGTTCTTCCAGACATCGTTACTCGTGCATCTTGCCAGGCTGCAAACAGCTTGGCCGGCATGGGTGTCTCCCAAAATTTACTCTCCTCTATCTAATCCAACAATCTTGGGCGGAATCAAGATGGCATCTATTGCATCGACCGGTTTCAAGTTCTTTTTTTTCTGACAGCATGCCACAGACATACCACATCTTTATAAAATGCAGAAAAACAGTTACAGGATCATACCCCAATTGCAAACAATTGAGGCAGAGAACACACCTGCACCAGCATTCCAACTAAAGCCAACTCTCTCCTCGACCGGCTTCAAGTTGTGACCTCGACGAACATGAATGCGGTAAAAAGTCGATTTGTTCTCTTCCGTGCGCGGGCCACCTATACTAGAGCAACCGAGGTTAAAGATGGAAGCTTGTGTCGTGTTATAATTACAGCTCTAGGGGCCTCTGTATATCTTTGGCTCATGACACTAGGTGATGCTTTGTCAGCGTTTTATATATTATTACTACAAAAGAATGGTGTCAGAACTGTTGATCAGACGCGCTGGTCAGCAACAAATTCTCCAAAAAAAAATGAAATGGGGGAAGATGGCCCGGCCTTTGTATCGATTGATACATGTAGCCTTTTATTACCTTATTACTAGTTAACTATTACAAAATTCGGACCTTATGGGTCACATAACGTGGATAAGTGGATCAGCCATCTTAAAATAAAAGACAACATAGAATAATATTGCATCAATATGTTATCTAAAGATTGAAATGCCAATTGCACTAGCAATATAAATCCTGAGCAACTATCTTCAGTCGGTTGCACCCAATATTTAAATCTCCCGCTTCTCCGTTGGTTGTAAGTGGAACCATATACGGATCCCATGCGCAGCCAGAGGAATAACCTGCATAAAAAGTAGATTTTGCATTGTTAAAGATATAGTCATTTCGTACATTCCATATGGCTCAAAACTACACGTATTTGTGCTTAATTTTTTTTTAACAACTCCCCTTAGCCAGTTCCCTAAAAGTTGTGTCACATTTGTTGGGGGTATTATATCAAAGGCTATATGTACAATTTGCCAAACGAAAACATCGATTTGTTTCATGTTAATCACCAAAATAACATTTTGCACTACCTTGCCAAATCCACTTTGTTAAGTTATCTTTGCTAAGAAGTACTCTGCAATTCAAGAACCACATAAAAATTCTGAATTTTAGTGGTACTTTTATTTTTGCAAGTATATTTTCGAATGAATTTTGTATGATCATTCATGTAGTCTAGATATAGTGATTTGATCGTAAAAGAACCTGTAGCAATAACTTCCAAGCGAATGCATATGGTTAAGTGGATAGCTGAACATCTATCAGCCTACGAACCAAATGAAGCCATCATTCCAATTTGTTCCCAGTTAAAGTTTGCATGATGGTTACATTTAGCAGATTATGGGACATCACATTGGAAACATATACTTCTTTTTGTTGTAAAATGTTGTATAGAGATGGGTATTAGTGAGACAATGGTGAATCTCCTAACCATGTGTCTTCCTAAAATTGAGTAACATGTCCATTCCTTACATGGAATGATCCTCTCTCGAAGAACTCATCTTTCATCTTCATGAGACCTTTGCAGAAAACTGAATCCATCGCCTTGGACTTAACTTGGGGCAGTGATTCTGAGTGTAGATATTTATTTTGTATTATCCCTTGCCATACACCTTGTTCGATCATTAGCTTTAAAAGCCATCTGCTCAATAAACATTTGTTCTTAATATCAAGAGCCTCTACTCAGAGATCACCTTGGTCCTTTTGGCGACAAATAATGTTCCATTTTGTGAATCTATATTTTTTTATGGCCACTACTGTGCCAAATAAAAATCTGGAGCAAGAAAATCCAATATTTTCCTTACCGGTTAAGGTTTTTCAAAGAATGAAATCATAATCTTAGGACATAATTAATAAGAGCCAAACGGTCCCCATAAGACAACAATTTTCCCACCCAACTCACAAGATTTTTCTCAAAGCGGTTCTTCACAGCTTTGTACTCACCATCTGTGAGTTTTCTATAATGAATGTGAATTCCTAAGTACCTAAAAGTAAGTGAACCGGACTCACAACCAAATAGGTTTGTGTACTAATCTTCTACCTCCTTTGGTCGACCAAAACAATCTCACTCTTATGAATTTTTTTTATTGAGACTCAATATTTGTTTGGAGATACAAAGTATTAGTTTCATGTTTAATGTATTTTATAAATCATGCCCCACAAAAATAATTGTATACCCTTATTTTATAATAGACACTCTTCCCTCAACGAGATGAGGTAGGCTCGTGTAATTAAAATTCCTAACGTATTTGCCACAAGATTGAACAACATGAGTCATAGCGGATCACCTTGTATCAATCCTTTTTTTGAGTCAGGAAATAATGCCCAATGTCGTCACTTCCTTTAATACCTACTCTTCCTTGACTAACAAAATGCTATATCCATTGACACCATTTAAGTTCGAAGCATTTGATGCCCACAAGTATAGGGGATCGCTGAAATCTTCGATGGAAGTATTACCCAAATTTATTGTTTGACTCAAGGGGAACACAAGAATATAAATAAGACTTCAGAAATTGAGCCGTCACTTTCAACAACACATGTATATCAATAAACTCACAAAGCAAGTGGTGATTTATAGAAGTTGATTCAAAGCAATGGAACAAGTAATAACAATAGCAACATATTTCCAGTTTTCGATGTGTAACTTTCAGTGGCTAAAAACGTAGGCATGAGGTGATAGCGGGGTATTGCATGAATGATATTGATCATATAATGTAATCCTAATAATATAGCATTCATCTCTAATTTAGTTGTGTGTAGGTGTGTGATCCTAATATAGTTATGCATACTAACCAAGAGAATTTGCATAACATGTTTTGTCCTCCATGCCCATTTCACAAGGGCCAGCTTGGAACTACACACAATTAAGGTCTATCCTTTCGAATAGCCTGGAACAAAGCATTAACACTTCATGAACACAATGTCCTCAAACTATCGCATATTCCCATTTTTTCCATAACTGTCACTTTAGGGTTCGTCGGTTCAACACAATAATAGACAATACACTTTGCGAATAGATACCAAACTCATATATATAATGGGGCAATAGA
Source organism: Lolium multiflorum (assembly GCA_030979885.1). Taxonomy (NCBI): domain Eukaryota; kingdom Viridiplantae; phylum Streptophyta; class Magnoliopsida; order Poales; family Poaceae; genus Lolium; species Lolium multiflorum. The sequence goes on along the minus strand of CM061750.1, from coordinate 236,688,662 downwards.
AGTTTAGTATTGAAATCATGTCACCCGGGCCCTAGCAACAAGCATTACACATAGCAAAGGCGTACCAACACTCATACAAGAATATCCTCAAGACAAATATCTCAAATCTCGATACACATATAGATGATTACATGATCAATCTCATCCAACCCCCATCCACCTCATATGCCTACATAGAACCACTCACACATAATGATGGAGAGTGAGTACATGGTTGTTGATGATGATGTTGGTGGTGGTGGTGATGAAGAAGACCTCGAAATCCCCCTCTCCGGCATGGAGAGCAGGATCAATCTGACCCTCAAAACGAAGATCGTGGATGTGGTGACGCTTTGTTTCGCGAAAATCTCTGTGCTTCTAGCCAGGTTGATTTTTAGGGTATATAATGGGGTACGCGAAAGGAGGCGGAGAGGCGACGCTCGAGGGCCAAGATAGCCCTCGTGGCACACACCCTACGGAGGTGGGCGCGCCACAGGCCCTATCTCCCAGCCTATTGGGACCCTCTGTTCCTTCTTTGGCCTGGTGGATCCATCCCAAATTTGTGAAGTGCGGCCTCTGATCTTGCCTTTTTTGGAGTCCCGTAGCTCCTGCAATGTCAAAAACACTAATAGAAGTGTTTTCGGACAGACAGAGTTAAAACAAAATAAAGGGAATTTATTAAACAACAAGATAGAGGTGAAGTTCGACTTTGTCAAACACTTTCACCATCTTTTAAATGGCATCAGTTAACGGTCTTGCCACCTAATAACCAGTATGAACCTTATTTATGGATCTTTCAATCTTATCATATGCTCTACTCGGGCTGTCTTTCACTTTCCATTGCTAACCGAATCCTCGGGTGCCTACCTTTCATACACTTTTATGTTGAGCATATGTATTGAAATATCCATGACCCCTCAGTTTACTCGTTAATTACTAAGTAGCACAATATCATATCATGTCCCCTTGTCATCATCTGTTCCTAACTATTTTTTCTACAGGACCATATCTCTACCCCAAATTCAATGTATTCTTTTTTTCTTTGTTTGTAAACATCACTTGCATGGATCTTTCCTTTGCTGCAACCTTTTGTTTGTTTGAGAAGTTCTATACTTTTCCAACACACTCAAGTTAATCTAATTCGAGCCAATATGTAACTGAAACTTCTAGATATGAGGCGCACATCTGCATGAGTGTTACCCATAAATCTCCAAACAAAATAATCATGGATGCCACCATACTTAATATTTTATCCCAAAAACCACTCGACCAAAGATAAATAATAATGCTCTAAGAGATTTCCAAGCTATGAGAAAACCGAGACCTACTAGATAGAAGCAAAACCAACCTAAAGATCACGACTAAAAGCAATATGATAAACAGAAAAGTATAAACGACTGGATAAAACTCCCCCAAGCTTGATTGTTGTTATAGATCCTTAAGCAATGACTTTCATGATGCGAATACATGACTAGTTGCAGAGATGAGACCTGGAAAACAATGATAGAAAACAATGTTCGCTCGAAAGAACTCGATGCGAGATTAGATTAGCAGAGATGGGTATATATTAACATTTTTGAAATATTCCGCCTTCATAAGCATGTAATCCTCCCATAGATGTTCTTCATCAAGGTTGATGGAGACTCTAGTTCTTCTTCTTAGCCTTAGACAACCAAGGAGGCATTTGCCCTTGTTCATGGTAAATGAGACCTTGCCGCACTTTAATAAAAAAATCACTAAACAATTAGACATCGACGTAGCAAGTTATAACTATTTAGGAATACTCATGGAGGGTATACCAAGCAAGACTACAAATCATTTCAACCTAAAAACTTCAAATCCATGGATTTTTCATGCATGATATGTGACACAAAGAGCAACATTTTTCTCACAATACAAAGCATCATATCAAAAATAAAATGGATGGGTGGAGGAGTCAAATATCAAGGAGTAACCCCTTCAAAGGGATTTAAAAATGGTGCCCAAACTTGGAGATAAAAAATGGAGCAGCAAGGGAGCAAGAGAAAAAAAATCGAGTGGTACCTGGTTGGGTTCTGAGAGGAAAGGATGAACCTGGGAGGTTGGATGCTACCCAACTCCACTGGTGGGGCCCACAAGGGCAGGTGGCGCGCCCTAGTGAGGTGGGCGCGCCACCAGTGCCCATTTGTTCCTTGTTTGTTGTTTTGCCATATCCTTTTGCATGGTGGATCCTTTGTGCAGAAATATGACCTGGGAATATTCTTAGAATTATTGGAAAATATTTTCTGTGTAGGATTTTTCAAAACTCAAAAACTGTCAAAAACATGCATGAAATAATGAAAGGAAATTAAATTAAGTGAAAGAATTCAAATAAAATTTGATACTACTTCATCAATATAAATGGAAATCATTATCTTATCACTATCATGTTAGAAAGAGGTTGATCAAGTCTCATTATTACTATGATAAGGATATAAAAAACGATTCATTTATTATTATGAGAGAAATTTTTCAGGATACCTCATAACGGATTGGAATTGTTCCAACCATGATTGCTTGATATTTAGGCTTTGGAGGTGGAATGGGTATTTAAAAGCTTCCAATTGTAAGAACCCTTGGTTCAATGGAATTAACACTCTTCTTTGGTGCTTCACCAGAATTCTTCTATGGAAAATAAACACTGTGCTCCTTCCCTATTACATTGAACGTAACCTTGCTTTCAGTAGAATTAATCACAGCCCCTGCAGTATTTAAAAAGATCTACCAAAAATAATAGATAAGTTATCATCTTCAGACATTTCTAATATCACAAAGCATGTAGAGATCTAAACATCTGCGCATATACCAATAGGAATAGCAGTGAATTTACCAGTCATTTGAAGTGAAACCTCAGTGGGGACTAACTTGTTTAAATTGAGTTTCTTATAAAGAGAGAAGGGCATGACACTTACTCTAGCTCCAAGGTCACATTGAGCATATTTCACATAAGTATTTTGATTGTGCAAGGAATAGTTGGAATACCTGGATCTCCATGATTTTCTCGTAGCTTTCCCTTAAAAGAATAGTCAGCAAGCATGGCAGTGATAGCTTCATTGCGTATTTTACTTTTGTTAGTAACAATCTATTTCATATACTTATAATAAGGAGGAATCTTAATAGCATAAACCAAAATAATTTGCAAATATAAACTCTTTATAATTTCAATAAACTTTTAAACCTTGGATCATATAAAGTTTTCATTACCTCTTGAGGATATGGTATGGGTGTTTGCACCCATGGATCCCTTTCTTTACATTTTGGTTGAGGTGGAGGCTTCTTCTTTTTACCTTTGTTCTTGGAGGATTGAGGGTCTTCCCTTGTAGCAGGCTCAAATTCTTCATTGTTATCATCTTCTTGTGGCTCTTCATGTGGTTGAGATAGTTCCACATCATCTTCTTCATTATTATCTTCAGTTTAAGCATCAGAAATAGATATATAAATTTCTTGTTCTTCATAATTTCCATTACCTTCACTTTTATTGGGAGATTCTCCTGCAAAATATTTCTTCTTAAGAGCCTCTTGCTATTTTCTCTTTGGATGTCCATCAGGATAATCAGGTCCTGAGTGCTGGAGCCTCCCCTAGTGTTAACTCCACAGACTTTGCATCTTCTCAGCAAGAAGCTTCTCATATTATTTGTTTTGAAGATAAATTATTTGCTCAACTTGATTATTCATCATTTTGTAATTCTTAACAGTCATCTTAATAGAATCTACACAAGAACTTACCCTTTCATGAAGGACTTTGATTTCTTTAGTTCTCAATTATACCCCTTTCAGTATCATTATCAAAAGCTTTATGGTAATAAGTAAATTCTTTTGAATGATACCTTTCCATTACCTTCAGCTGAACATATAGCATGAACTTGGATAGGAAAGCATGGTTTATCAATAGGGAACTTGACACCCATTTCAGAAAGTTCCTTCAAGTGAGAAGTTTTAATACCCCTTTCCTTGATAAACCTTAAAGCTTCTTCCATGTACTCATTAGATAATTTATGAATACCTCTATTATTATGGATCATTTCAATTTTATATTCCTCTTCAATATGCCAGTCATTATAATTCTGATTGATGGTGTTCAATAATTCTTTAGCATCCTCAACACTCATGTGCCTAAAAATATTACCTGCAACACTATCTAGATAAGATCTAGATCCTTAAGTTAGTCCATCGTAAAATATATCAAGCAAGTCATTGTCTTTAAATCCATGAGCAGGGTATCTCCTCTCAAGGGCACAATATCTCCCCAAAGCTTGAGGAATACCCTCTTCCTTACTTTGGGCAAAGTTACTAATTTCAGCAATCATGGCATGTATTTTACTAGCAGAGAAATATTTATTATAGAACAGGTATATGCATGCCTCTTTGCTAGTGAGACTTTGGAGCTAAATATTTATACCAAGCTTTTGCTCTTCCTCCCAAAGAGAAGGGAAATAATTTCAAGAAGTAATAGCGTTATTGGATTGCAGTTTTCCCATATAGACAAGATAGATCATTAAGGTTTATTAAATGTTCATAGGGGAATTCTTCTTCTTTACGATATAATATAGATGCTTCAACCATTTCTATTAGCTCTGAGTCAACAGTGAATTCATAATCTTTATCTTTAATGTATATTGTAGGTGCAGCAATTATACTAGCCACATGGAATAAATCTCCTAGACAAGTACTCAGACTAGCATCAAATTTATCCAAATGATCTAAATCAAGTTTCATGAAAGCTTCAGTGAAAGCAATATATTCTTCGGAGTGTGTTGATTTAGGGCTAATTGCAATATCATTTTCATCATAAAGTTCAACTTCTTCATATTCAGATTCTATATCATCATTAGACAAATATTAGATAAATTAGGTGTCCCCTCTTTATCCTTACCATCATGCAACAAATATTTTTCAGTGCTAAAAGACATCCTAGACAATGGTGAATTTTCTAGGGTGGTAGTTTTATTTTTAGTAACAGGAGTAGCAGCCGCAGCATCAGGTGAAAAGTGTGATCTAGAAGGAAAATCCGTACCTTTCCTTGTAGTAGAGAGCACAATAACCTTCTTAGAGAAATCCTTATCCTTTACCATGATGAGAGAAAAAATAAGCACATAAAGTAAATGATAACAAGTGGTCTTACCAATAAAGCTAGGTTCCCCGGCAACGACGCCAGAAAATGTCTTGATGCCCAAAAGTATAGGGGATCGCTGAAATCTTCGCTGAGAAGTATTACCCAAATTTATAGTTCGAGTCAGGGGGAACAAAATAATATCAATAAGACTTGAGCAATTGACATGTCACTCTCAACAACACATGTATATAAATAATTAAGCTCCCAAAGCAAGTGGTGATTTATAGCAGTTGATTCAAAGCAATGGAGCAAGTAATAAACAATATCAGCAGATTCCCAATTTCACCGGAAGTAGTGATGTATAACTTTCAGTGGCTAAAAGCGTGGGCATGAGGTGATAGCGGGGTGTTGCGTGAATGATATTGATCATATAATGTAATCATAATAACATAGCATTCATCTCTAGTTCGGGTGTGTGATCCTAATATAGTTATGCATACTAACCAAGAGAATTTTGCATTAATGTGTTTTGTCATGCCTGCCCATTTCATCAGAGCCAACTTTGAACTATAGGCAATTAAGGTCTATCCTTTCGAATAGCCCGGAACAAATTAAGCATTAACACGTCATAAACACACAATATCCTCAAACTATCGCACATTCCCAATTTTTTTCCTAACTGTCACTTTAGGGTTCGTCGATTCAACATAATAATAGGCAATACACTTTGCAAATAGATACCATACTCATATATATGATGGGGCAATAGAAGTTCATTATTGAAATCATGCCACTCGGGGCCTAGCAACAAGCATTAAACATAGTAAAGGTGTACCAACACTCATACAAGAATATCGTCTAGACAAATACCTCAAATATCGATACATATGGATGATTGCATGATCATTCTCATCCAATCCCCATTCACGTCATATGAATACATATAACTACTCACACATGATGATGGAGAGTCATCACATGGTTGTTGATGATGACGTTGGTGGCGGTGGTGGTGAAGAAGACCTTGAAATCCCCCTCCCTGGCATGGAGAGAAGGATCAATCTGACCCCTGAAACAAAGATCGTGGATGTGGCAGCGCTCTGTTGCGCTAAAAGCTCCGTGCTTCTGGCTAGGTAGGTTTTTAGGGTATATAAGGGGGTACCCGAAAGGAGATAGCGGGGCCACACTCAAGGGCCAAGATAGCCCTGGTGGCATGCCCTATGGGGGTGGGCGCGCAACAGACCCTATCTCCCGTACTCTTGGGGGTCTCTGGTCCTTCTTTTGCCTGGTGAATGCATACCGAAGTTTGTGAAGCGGGCCTCTAACCTTGACCTTTTTGGAGCCCCGTAGCTCCTGTAATATGTCAAAAACACTAAAAGAAGGTGTTTACTGCCAGACAGAGTTTAAACAAAAATAAAGGGACTTTAGAATAAAGCCCCATAAATCATCTACAAATGCATAAATAAGGATAGAAAACATGGCAAATAACATTCCATACTGATCATATATTTTGCTATATTGATGATGTAAAATGCACATATGAACTCCCCCAAACTTAAACCTTTGCTCGTCCTCGAGCAAATAAATCATATCATGCATCAATGAGCTTATGGTTGATAAAATAAAATACGACCATGGCATCATCAACTTATGCAATCATTTTTCTTAAAATATTTATAGACTAACAACCATACAAATGTGGGAAACATAAATAGGAGTTCTAGTAGCTACCTCTTGCTTTTGAACAAAATTAACCATTGCATGCTGGAATCAATTTTCTCATTTTCTCTTTGTTATTTCTTTGCATAGATTTTTACCTTGCTCTCTTTGATTTTTACTCTTTCCTTTGCAATGAAGATAAACTCTCGTAGAACAACTAGTTAAAAGAAGAGAATTTATTAAACAATAAGATAGACATGAAGTTCGACTTTGTCAAACACTTTCACCATCTTTTAAATGACATCAGTTAATGGTATTTCTTCCTAGTAACCAGTATAAACCGTATCATGGATTTTTTTCAATCATGTCATATGCTCTACTCAACCTTTGTATTTCACTTTGCATGGCTAACCAAATCCTCAGGTGCCTACCTTTCATACACTTTTCTGTTGAGCATATGTATTGAAATATCCATGACCCTCACTTTACTCGTTGATTACTAAGTAGCATAAGAGTATCTCATGTCCCGTTGTCATCATCTCTTCTTAACTATTTGTTCTACAAAACCATATCTCTACCCCAAATTCAAGGTATTCTTGTTTTCTTTGTTTGTAAACATCACTTGCATGGATCTTTCCTTTGTTGCAAGTTTTTGTTTGTTTGAGAAGTTCTACTTCTCAAACACATTCAAGTTAATCTAATTTGAGACAGGATGTAACTGAAACTTCTCGATATGAGGTGCACACCATCATGAGTGTTACACATAAATCTCCAAACAAAAAGAATCATGGATGACACCATAATTCATATTTTATTCCAAAAAACACTTGACCAAAGATAACTGATGTAAAATTCACGTATCAACATTTCATTATCAGCACTTGTTGCAAAAAAACAATTTTAAGTATTATACCATTAAATTTCTTCCTATGAAGTTGGTGGACAGTCTCCTCAAAATCAGTACCGCCTCTAAGATATGTCTCCCTCGCATTAACACCAATTGTATTGGTCTAATCACCTTATGTACGGCATTCGTAACTCTATTAGTACCAACCTTCATGAAATTTTTGAAGCTCACATTAGGCAAACAAATTGGCCTATATTGCTGAACTTGAATTGCGTTTTATTTCTTTGGTAACAAAATAATCGTGTGTCGTAGTTGAGATGAAATAATGTCCCTTTATTGGAATTATTCAAACATAGTCATTAAAAACCTCCCAATTTTTTTGATAGAACTTAGCAGAGAGCCCACCTAGACCCGGATGTTATTTTCCATTTTTTATAATGGCTTTATACACCTCCTTATCTACGAAGTCGGTTGTAAGAATCAATATTTTCCTCGTGTGAGATTTGAGGTATATCAATTGTTTCTGTTTCTGCTGGAGAGAAGTAATTTTGAGCCGATGCGCCGAACAACCTCTTGTAATACTCTATAATATAGTTTTTAATATTCTCTTTTCCAATAATTGTGCCTTCGTCTTGTTCTAGTTGAAAGTTCTCCTTTCGTTGGTGTTTACCATTTGCAACTAAATGGAATTATTTCGTATTATTCTCTCCTTCTTAAATATGTTTCACTTTTTCTAAGAAGTGCCCGAGGAATAGACATATTCCTATATGTCTTTAAAATATGAAGGTTGATGTTTGTATGACGGTCGAGTTTTTAAATGGTGAACCTCATCGTTGAAGCATATGTAAGTCAGTTGATAGTATGTTTGGTTGACCAACCAACCTCTTGCTAGCCTTTGAACCAATGGTCCACCACTTAGGAAAAAAGAAAAAAAAGAGAAATAGAAAAGAAAGCAAAAAGAGAGAAAATAAAGAAAATAAAAGGAAAAGAAAAGAGAGAGAGAGGAAAAAGAGAAGAAGAGTTAGAACCCAATGAGTCGGTGCCCGAAGGCTAATCAAAGGGGAAGTACCCCATCCACTTATGTAAGGTGAAAAGCTAAGAAGCTAACACCTAACCCATTTCCATTCCACTATATGGTCAAATAAAGATACTAGCTACTTACTCATGTATGCGTCTTCTATGAGAGTTTGAATGTTAAAGGACTGGAAGGATACAACATCCTCCCATTATTTGGTTTGCAATGCAATCGTGATGAATTACTAGTCAACAATTGAAGGAATCAAAGATCTCAAAAACCTTGCTTATGATTCAATCAAATGCGATGTGAGAACTCTATTTGTTGCTACTATCAATTAATTTTGTCCAAGTAGTACGTGTTGCCATATATTATCTCTTTTACACCATGTATAGATAGCAGCACACCAACATAGTGGATCTTTATTAGCACTTTACTATTTCATTAATTAAGCTATATTTCAGATATTTGACATGTTAAATTGTTATGCATTCATAGAGCAAATTTTTTGTCAAAGTATTTTAGAAGCAATACAATAAACTCCAAAGTTCATGTTAGCTTTATCACCTTTATGCTCGAGGACGACCATATGTTATGCTTGGGGATGTTGATGCATGTAAAATACATACATGAACTTTGCAATTTATTGCAACATATTATCACATATTTTCATCTTATATAATGTTATTACCATGTGTTATAATGTTTTAGGGGATTTTATAAACAATCCCCTCTCCTCCGGTTCTAATTCTGTTTGGCAGAAAATGCCTCTTTTTAGTGTTTTTGACTTTACAAGAGTTACATGACTAAAAAAATGGCAAGGTCAGGGGCCACACTTCGGAATTTTCGAGACGAACAAGATGGGCCGAAGCAGGCCACCATGAGACAAATAGGCAGGGAAAGAGGCATGGTGGCGCGTCCTCCCCCTCTAGGCGCACCACCGACACTCTTTCTCGCTTCGAGCGTCCGTTTCGCCTCATCTTTTCGCGAAACGACTTCTTTTAACCTTAAAACACCTATATATACGACCCCTAGGGGTTTCGTCGCGGCGGAGATCAAAAACACATAAACAAAGAGTCAGCAGGCCACCGACGGCGGAGATCGGAGGGGGAAACGTTGCTGAAATCGCCTCCGGTGGACTCCACCCCTCTCTGGTGTGATGATCTTCATCAACATCATCGTCTTCATCACCATGTATAGCAGCACCATGTTCATCTACCACTTGTAATCACTTGGCAAACATGATGTATGATGCAATATATTGTTTTCACATGATCTATTGTATCTCTATGTTGATGTTTGAGTAGTGACTTGTTCATGGCAGTTGTGAGATAGTTTGTGATGGTTGCATATAAGTATTTCTTATCTTCTATGATGTTCTTTTGTACTGATATATGAGTCACACAAATGTTGGGGGATGCATAAGGTTGTCACCGTTGCATGTTGATAGGATGAGGGATAGCTGGAGCCTGCTAGAAACCATGTCCCAATTCTTAGATGCATGTTGTATTAATTCATGGTTAATAGGGGTATAACTATGGAGACCTTTAATCTTACAGTGGTGGTTGGACTTTATGTCTTAATAATTTCCTTGTTTGCTCATGTTTATGGCTACACCTCCGTCCCAGTTCATAGGGCTTGCTCGTATCCCTAGGTTGTCAATTTGGCCAACATAATATCAATTGTATAATATAAAAATTATATCATTAGAAAGTAGAACATCTAAGCTTTTTAATGATATATGTTTTATAATACATATCTTGCATTATCATTGTCAAATTTACGATCTAGGGACACGCATAAGTCCTATGAACTGGGACGGAGGGAATATCTAGAAGAAAGACTATCTTTGTGCTTCACTAATTATAACAACCACACAAATGAAGTAGCAATTTGCTAGAACACTTACTCCCTTGAGTTACTCCACTTAACTTCACTTCATCTCATTTTACGTTAATGTACTTTAGTTTTCTTGCATTAGTTTTATTCATTGCATTTTAATTTCAGCACATATAGTTTCATAGCAAAACCTCTTCGCACACACACATTATAGATCCTAGCTTTGCATAAAAGGACATATAAGTGGGTTATAGGGATTTAGAGAATAGATAGTTTACCTTCAGCTCCTCGTGGGTTTGACACTCAAATACTTATCGAATTGTAGTACGGTGATCCCCTGCACTTGGGGTTTATCGACAATGCACTTCACGTAATATCTAGAGAGAAGACTAATACATACTCATAAAGTGAAATTATAGATCATATTTATCTCACATCATAATATTTCTAGGATTTCTCCATCTCCCCAAGAACAGGGTGAACTACTCACACATGGAAACAATCAATGACATAATCATAAACGTGTGGAATGATAAACGACATATGGATGAATACGAGTGCAAATCCACAATAGAAATTGGAATTACAACAAGATGAGATGGGAATGGAGATGGAGATGGAGATGACATGGTTGATGATGGAGGGGATGATGCCTTGTCTTCCAATGATCCTTGAAGCAACAAGGATCATGCCCTCTGCAAGTTACCCCTCTAGAACCCTTTTGGAGGTGAGGTTTCTGCAATTTCGGGTAGCTCTGAATGTCGGATCTCGGATCGTCTTTATGTGGTGAAAGTATTTGATGATGCGAAGTCGGTGCCACATGGTACAACCGAGAGGTATGAGTGGGCCCTGCTCGTACGGGGGGTCGTTAAATCTTCTGGAGTGCCTCCTTATGATGCCCTTTCGCCCATGTGCGTGGAAAATCATTTTAATGGATTTTATCACTTCAAAATATCATATTTATGTCCAATATGACAACTCCAAATGATATGTTACCTTCATAATTTGGGATCTTGTGGAAACAAGCATAAAAGGTGCATGCTAGGGCTATAAAATACCAAAATCCTATGACTACTAATGAAAAAAAAAGGTAAATATGCTTAAAAAATGCACCCATCACTCTCCCTGTTCAACCCCGCTAGAAACAACATCCGTGAGACCATGACCACCGACCCCCCCTCCACTCTTACTCGCATTTTCCGTCCATCGACCGAAGTTGCAGCTGATAAGTACACTAGAGATGGATCCAAAGCAGTTCATGATGGAGAACAAGGACTGCACTGTCCGAGTCACGCTTCATCAAGCTTCTGCAACTATGCGACTAGTGGAAAGAATCGGTTGCCTATTTCCTGAGCCTGTGTTTTGGCGGTGCTTCATATGGTGCTCTCACCGGGAAAGTTTTCGACGCTAGTACCCTACATGTACATACAATGCGCACAACGGGTGAGGTTATAACCACAATAATAAACTCCCAACTGGCTTATATTGTAGCTTTAATGGGTCATCGACAGTTTTCTGTGCATGGTGGGTGGCCGAATGTTGGTGACACTGACACGCGTGAAGCACACGTCCGTTGGGAACCCCAAGTGGAAGGTGTGATGCGTATAGAAGCAAGTTTCCCTCAGTATGAAACCAAGGTTATCGAACCAGGAGTCAAGGAACACATGAAGGTTGTTGGTGGAGGAGTGTAGTGCGGCGCAACACCAGTGAAACCGGCGCCAACGTGGAACCTGCACAACACAATCAAGATACTTTGCCCCAACGTAACAGTGAGGTTGTCAATCTCACCGGCTTGCTGAAAACAAAGGATTAAACGTATAGTGTGGAAGATGATGTTTGTTTTCAAAGAACGAGAGAACAATGATTGCAGTAGATTGTATTCAGATGTAAAAGAATGGACCGGGGTCCACAGTTCACTAGTGGTGTCTCTCCAATAAGATAAATAACATGCTGGGTGAACAAATTAGGCAATTGACAAATAAAGATTCAATACATATCATGATGATCACTATGAGATTTAATCGGGCATTACGACAAAGAACATAGACCGCCATCCAGCATGCATCTATGCCTAAATAGTCCACCTTCAGGTTAGCATCCGCACCCCTTCCGTATTAAGTTGCAAACAACAGACAATTGCATTAAGTATGGTGCGTAATGTAATCAACACAAATATCCTTAGACAAAGCATCGATGTTTTATCCCTAGTAGCAACAGCACATCCACAACCTTAGAACTTTCTGTCACTGTCCCGATTCAATGGAGGCATGAACCCACTATCGAGCATAAATACCCCCTCTTGGAGTTACAAGTATTAACTTGGCAGAGCCTCTACTAGCAACGAGAGCATGCAAGAACATAAACAACACATATATGATAGATTGATAATCAACTTGACATAATATTCTATATTCATCGGATCCGCCAAACACAACATGTAGCATTACAAATAGATGATCTTGATCATGTTAGGCAGCTCACAAGATCTAAACATGATAGCACAAGAGGAGAAGACAACCAACTAGCTACTGCTATGGACCCATAGTCCAAGGATGAACTACTCACGCATCAATTCGGAGGCGGGCATGATGATGTAGAGCCCTCCGGTGATGATTCCCATCTCCGGCAGGTGCCGAGGCGATCTCCTTAATCCCCCCGAGATGGGATTGGCGGCGGCGTCTGATACGTCTCAAACGTATCTATAATTTCTTATGTTCCATGCTACTTTTATGACAATACTTGAATGTTTTATACATACTTTACAGCATTATTATATATTTTCCGGCACTAACCTTTTAACAAGATGCCGAAGTGCCGATTCTTGTTTTGTTTTTGGTTTCGAAATCCTAGTAAGGAAATATTGTTGGAATTGGACGAAATCAACGCCCAGGGTCCTATTTTTACACGAAGCTTCCAGAAGACCGAAGGGAAACGAAGTGGGGCCACGAGGTGGCCACACAGCGGCGGCCCCAAGCCCTGGCCGCGCCGGCCTAGTGTGTGGGCCCCTCTCGTCGCCCCCGACCCTTCCGCCTACATATAGCCTTCGTCGCGAAACCCCCGTACCGAGAGCCATGATACGGAAACCTTCCGAGAGACGCGCGCCGTCGCGAATCCCATCACGGGGGATTCAGGAGATCACTCCGGCACCCGCCGGAGAGGGGAATCATCACCGGAGGGGCTCTACATCATCATGCCCGCCTCCGGATTGATGCGTGAGTAGTTCATCCTTGGACTATGGGTCCATAGCAGTAGCTAGATGGTTGTCTTCTCCGCTTGTGCTATCATTGTTTAGATCTTGTGAGCTGCCTAACATGATCAAGATCATCTATTTGTAATGCTACATGTTGTGTTTGGCGGGATCCGATGAATATAGAATATTATGTTAAGTTGATTATCAATCTATCATATATGTGTTGTTTATGTTCTTGCATGCTCTCCGTTGCTAGTAGAGGCTCTGGCCAAGTTGATACTTGTAACTCCAAGAGGGAGTAATTATGCTCGATAGTGGGTTCATGCCTCCATTGAATCTGGGATCGTGACAATAGGTTCTAAGGTTGTGGATGTGCTGTTGCTACTAGGGATAAAACATCAATGCTTTGTCTAAGGATATTTGTGTTGATTACATTACGCGCCATACTTAATGCAATTATTTGTTGTTTACAACTTAATACTGAAAGGGGTTCGGATGATAACTGAAGGTGGATTATTTAGGCATAGATGCATGCTGGATAGCGGTCTATGTACTTTGTCGTAATGCCCTGATTAAATCACATAGTAATCATCATTGATATGTATTGAATCTTTATTTGTCAATTGCCCGCCTGTAATTTGTTCACCCAAGATGTTAGTTATCTTATTGGAGAGACACCACTAGTGAACTGTGGGTCCATTCTTTTACATATGAATACATTCTACTGCAATCAGTGTTCTTAATGTTCTTTGCAAACAAACACCATCTTCCACTCGATACGCTTAATCCTTTGTTTTCAGCAAGCCGGTGAGATTGACAACCTCACTGTTACGTTGGGGCAAAGTACTTTGATTGTGTTGTGCAGGTTCCACGTTGGCGCCGGTTTCCTGGTGTTGCGCCGCACTACCCTCCTCCACCAACAACCTTCACGTGCTTCTTGGCTCCTACTGGTTCGATAACCTTGGTTTCTTTCGAGGGAAAACTTGCGCGCATCACACCTTCCTCTTGGGGTTCCCAACGGACGTGTACGTCTACGCGCATCAAGCACTTTTTCTGGCGCCGTTGCCGGGGAGATCAAGACACGCTGCAAGGGGAGTCTCCACATCCAATATCTTTACTTTGTTTTTGTCTTGCTTTACTTTATTTTATTTACTGTTTTTTTTGCTTCATATTAAAAACACACAACAAATTAGTTACTAGCATTTAATTTATTTTGTTATCATGTCTAGTCCTGTACTTGTTTTTATTTTCACTAGTTAGGCTTAATGGAAAACAACAAAAAAATTAGAGATCTTTATGAACTTTATCTTGAATTAGGACATGAGGTGTTTGAAGAGAAAATTAAAAAACCTATGGAGCTTTATATGCATGCTAATGGCAATGTTATTAGTATGAACTCTTTGAACACTATTATTGTTAATGCTATGGAAGAATTTAAGCGTGGGGAAGCGGGTTGTGATATTTTTAGTCCCCCAAGCATGGAGGAGAAAATTTACTTTGATGATACTTTACCTCCTATATATGATGCTTGCAAAAATGAATATGATATTTTCAGTCCACCTACTATTGAGGAGAAAGTTAATTATGATTACAATATGCCTCCTATGTATGATGATTATGGTGATGAGAATAATAATGATAGCTATTTTTATTGAATTTGCTCCCACTACAATTAATAAAATTGATTATGCTTATGTGGAGAGTAATAATTTTATGCATGTAGCTCATGACAAGAATGTTGTATGTGATAGTTATATTGTTGAGTTTGTTCATGATGCTACTGAAAGTTATTATGAGAGAGGGAAACATGGTTATATGCATCTTAATAATATTAAGTTTCCCCTCTTTATGTTGAGAATCTTGAAGTTACTGGTGTTTTGTCTTCCTATGCTTGTCACTTTGTTTTTCATGAATTTATTTGTGTACAAGATTCCTTTTCATAGGAAGTGGGTTAGACTTAAATGTGTTTTGGATTTGCTTCTTGATGCTCTCTTTTGCTTCATCTCTTGATGTTACTTGAATTGCGCCTAAGGCTTAAGAAAAGCACTTCTTGGGAGATAACCCATGTTTTATTTTATTTACTGTATTGTTGAATAGTTGTTTAATACTGTAGCAACTTCTCCTTATATGTTTTTGTGCCAAGTAAAGTTTCTATGTTAAAGTGATGCTATATTTGGGATAAATTGCAGAACAAATTGCACTGTCGAGAGCTCTCTGTAAAAATCGAAAAAAAATCTGCAAATTTACGAACGTGATCCTCAGATATGTACGCAACTTTCATTAGTTTTGAGTTTTTCCATTTGATCTAAGTGCCCCTGCCAGATTCATCTTTACGGACTGTTCTGTTTTTGACAGATTCTGCCTTTTATTTCGCATTGCCGCTTTTGCTATGTTGAATGAGTTTCTTTGTTCCATTAACTTTCAGAAGCTTTGTGCAATGTCCAGAAGTGTTAAGAATGATTGTGTCACCTCTGAATATGTGAATTTTGATTATGCACTAACCCTCTAATGAGTTTGCTTGAAGTTTGTGTGGAGGAAGTTTTCAAGGGTCAAGAGAAGAGGATGATATACTATGATCAAGAAGAGTGAAAGGTCTAAGCTTGGGGATGCCCCGGTGGTTCATCCCTGCATATTTTAAGAAGACTCAAGCATCTAAGCTTGGGGATGCCCAAGGCATTCCCTTCTTCATCGACAACATTATCGGTCACTTCTAGTGAAACTATATTTTTATTCCATCACATCTTATGTTCTTTACTTGGAGCGTCGGTTTGCTTTTATTTTTGTTTTGGTTTGAATAAAGTTGGATCCCACCATCCTTATATTGGAGATATTACGCTCCGTTTTCATATGGAACACTTGTGTTCTTAATTGTGCTTTAATGTTCATGGCGGCTAAAACTGCTTCGTTAAATTGCTATTTGGTTGGAATCAGAAAATGCTGCATATGGTTTGGAAATTTGGCAATTGTTTGAGCTCTCATAGATCATGTTTAAGCTCTTGCATCATGTAGTATAATCTATTAATGAAGAACTACCGTAGAGCTTGTTTGGTTTGCATGATTGGTCTCTCTAAGTCTAGATATTTTCGGGTAAAGTGTTTGAACAACAAGGAAGACAGTGTAGAGCCTTATAATGCTTGCAATATGTTCTTGTGTGAGTTTTCTGTACCTGTTCATACTTGTGTTTGCTTCAAACAACCTTGCTAGCCCAAACCTTGTATGAGAGGAAATGCTTCTCGTGCATCCAAACACCTTGAGCCAAAATCCCATGCCATTTGTGTCCACCATATCTACCTACTATGTGGTATTTTTCTGCCATTCCAAAGTAAATTACTTGAGTGCTACCTTTAAAATTTCGTTTCTTTATCTTTGCAATATATAGCTCATGGGACAAATAGCTTAAAAACTATTGTGGTGATGAATATGTAGTTATGTGTCTTAATTCTTATAAGTTGCTTGTTGAGCGGTAACCATGTTTCTGGGGACGCCATCAACTTTACTTTTGTTGGATATCATGTGAGATGCTATGCATGTTCGTCTTGTCTGAAGTAAGTGCGATTTCATGATCAAATGGTTTGAGTATGCATATGTTAGAGAAGAACATTGGGCCGCTAACTAAAGCCTTGTATCATGGTGGAAGTTTCAGTTTGGACATACAACCTCAATCTCTTATGAGAATATTAACTGTTGTTGAATGCTTAAGCATTACAAGAGGAGTCCATTATCTGTTGTCTATGTTGTCCGGTATGGATGTCTAAGTTGAGAATAATCAAAAGCGAGAAATCCAATGGGTGCTTTCTCCTTAGACACTTGTACAGGCGGCATAGAAGTACCCCTTTGTGACACTTGGTTGAAACATATGTTATGCGATGATAATCCGTGTCTTCCGAGCTAAGTAGGACAAGGTGCGAGCACTATTAGTACTCTATGCATGAGACTTGCAACTTGTAGGAAGTATTATGCATAGCACATATGAATTATTACTACCGTTGACAAAATTGTTTCTATGTTTTCAAAACAAAAGCTCTAGCACAAAAATAGTAATCCATGCTTCCCTCTGCGAAGGGCCAATCTTTTACTTTATGTTGAGTCAGTTTACCCACTTCTTTCTATCTTAGAAGAAAACAATTGTGTTAACTGTGTGCATTGATTCTTACATGTTTACTTATTGCACCTGTTATATTACTCTATGTTGACAAATATCCATGAGATATACATGTTACAAGTTGAAAGCAATTGCTGAAACTTAATCATCCTTTGTGTTGCTTCAATGCATTCTACTTAGAATTTATTGCCTATGAGTTAGCTCTTATGCAAGTCTTATTGATACTTGTTTGAAAGTACTATTCATGAAAAGTTTTGCTATATGATTCATTTGTTTAGTCATTATCTTTGTTAGCAATCTTTTGTTCAGATCACTCCATTCATCTCATATGCTTTACAATAATGTTGATCAAGATTATGTTAGTAGCATGTCACTTAAGAAATTATTTGTGTTATCGTTTACCTACTCGAGGGCGAGTAGGAACTAAGCTTGGGGATGCTTGATACGTCTCAAACGTATCTATAATTTCTTATGTTCCATGCTACTTTTATGACAATACTTGAATGTTTTATACATACTTTACAACATTATTATACATTTTCCGGGACTAACCTTTTAACAAGATGCCGAAGTGCCGTTGTTTTCTGGTGTTTTTGGTTTCAGAAATCCTAGTAAGGAAATATTCTCGAATTGGATGAAATCAACGCCCAGGGTCCTATTTTTACACGAAGCTTCCGGAAGACCGAAAGGGAAAAGTGGGGCCATGAGGTGGCACACACCAGGGTGGCGCGGCCCAAGCCCTGGCCGCGCCGGCCTGTGGGGCCCTCGCGTCGCCCCCCGACCTACCCTTCCGCCTACATATAGCCTTCGCGAACCCCGTGCCGAGAGCCACGATACGGAAAACCTTCCAGAGACGCCGCCGTCGCGAATCCCATCTCGGGGGATTCAGGAGATCCTCCGGCACCCTGCCGGAGAGGGGAATCATCACCGGAGGGCTCTACATCATCATGCCCGCCTCCGGATTGATGCGTGAGTATTTCATCCTTGGACTATGGGTCCATAGTAGTAGCTAGATGGTTGTCTTCTCCGCTTGTGCTATCATTGTTTAGATCTTGTGAGCTGCCTAACATGGTAAAGATCATCTATTTGTAATGCTACATGTTGTGTTTGGCGGGATCCGATGAATATAGAATATTATGTTAAGTTGATTATCAATCTATCATATATGTGTTGTTTATGTTCTTGCATGCTCTCCGTTGCTAGTAGAGGCTCTGGCCAAGTTGATACTTGTAACTCCAAGAGGAGTAATTATGCTCGATAGTGGGTTCATGCCTCCATTGAATCTGGGATCGTGACAATAGGTTCTAAGGTTGTGGATGTGCTGTTGCTACTAGGGATAAAACATCAATGCTTTGTCTAAGGATATTTGTGTTGATTACATTACGCGCCATACTTAATGCAATTATCTGTTGTTTACAACTTAATACTGAAATGGGTTCGGATGATAACCTGAAGGTGGATTATTTAGGCATAGATGCATGCTGGATAGCGGTCTATGTACTTTGTCGTAATGCCCTGATTAAATCACATAGTAATCATCATTGATATGTATTGAATCTTTATTTGTCAATTGCCACTGTAATTTGTTCACCCAGCATGTTAGTTATCTTATTGGAGACACCACTAGTGAACTGTGGACCCCGGTCCATTCTTTTACATCTGAATACATTCTACTGCAATCATTGTTCTTATTGTTCTTTGCAAACAAACACCATCTTCCACTCGATACGCTTAATCCTTTGTTTTCAGCAAGCTGGTGAGATTGACAACCTCACTGTTACGTTGGGGCAAAGTACTTTGATTGTGTTGTGCAGGTTCCACGTTGGCGCCGGTTTCACTGGTGTTGTGCCGCACTACACTCCTCCACCAACAACCTTCACGTGCTTCTTGGCTCCTACTGGTTCGATAACCTTGGTTTCTTTCTGAGGGAAAACTTGCTGCTGTGCGCATCACACCTTCCTCTTGGGGTTCCCAACGGACGTGTACATCTACGCGCATCAGCGTCTCTGGAAGTATTTCCGTATCGTCGCTCTCGGTAATAGGGTTTTCACGACGAAGGGTATAAGTAGGCGGAAGGCAGGGGGCGCCGAGGGCCCACCATAGGCGGCGCGGGCCCTCCTTGGCCGCGCCGCCTTGTGGTGTGGCCACCTGGTGGCCCCACTTCGTATCCCCTCCGGTCTTCTGGAAACTTCGTGGAAAAATAAGACCCTGGGCGTTGATTTCGTCCAATTCCGAGAATATTTCCTTTGTAGGATTTAACCAAACCAAAAACAGAAACAGCGCTTCGGCATCTTGTTAATAGGTTAGTGCCGGAAAATGCATAATAATGATGTAAAGTATGTATAAAACATGTGAGTATTGTCATAAAAGTAGCATGGAACATAAGAAATTATAGATACGTTGGAGACGTATCAAGCATCCCAAGCTTAGTTCCTACTCGCCCTCGAGTAGGTAAACGATAACAACAATAATTTCTGAAGTGACATGCTACCAACATAACCTTGATCAACATTATTGTAAAGCATATGAGATGAATGGTGTGATTCAAAGCAATAGATTGCTAACAAAGAGATAATGACTAAACAACTGAATCATATAGCAAAACTTTTCATGAATAGTACTTTCAAGACAAGTATCAAAAAGACTTGCATAAGAGCTAACTCATAAAGCAATAGATTCAAAGTAGAAGGCATTGAAGCAACACAAAGGATGATTAAGTTTCAGCGGTTGCTTTCAACTTGTAACATGTATATCTCATGGATAATTGTCAACATAGAGTAATATAACAAGTGCAATATGTAAACATGTAAGAATCAATGCACACAGTTGACACAAGTGTTTGCTTCTAAGATAGAAAGAAGTAGGTAAACTGACTCAACATAAAGTAAAAGAATGGCCCTTCGCAGAGGGAAGCATGGATTACTATTTTTGTGCTAGAGCTTTTATTTTGAAAACATAGAAACAATTTTGTCAACGGTAGTAATAATTCATATGTGTTATGCATAATACTTCCTACAAGTTGCAAGCCTCATGCATAGAATACCAATAGTGCCCGCACCTTGTCCTAATTAGCTTGGATTTACATGGATTATCATTGCATAACATATGTTTCAACCAAGTGTCACAAAGGGGTACTCTATGCCGCCTGTACAAAGGTCCAAGGAGATAAATCGCATTTGATTTCTCGTTTTTAATAGATCTCAACTTAGCACATCCATACCGGGACAACATAGAAAACAGATAATGGACTCCTCTTTAATGCATAAGCATTCAACAACAGATAATATTCTCATAAGAGATTGAGGATGAATGTCCAAACTGAAAACTTCCACCATGATACATGGCTTTGGTTAGCGGCCCAATGTTCTTCTCTAACATATGCATACTCAAACCATCTGATCATGATAAATCACCCTTACTTCAGACAAGACGAGCATGCATAGCATCTCACATGATATCCAACAAAGGTAAAAAGTTGATGGCGTCCCCAGAAACATGGTTACCGCTCAACAAGCAACTTATAAGAACTAAGACACATGGCTACATATTCATCACCACAATAGTTTTTAAGCTATTTTCCCATGAGCTATGTATTGCAAAGACAAAGGAATGAAATTTTAAAGGTAGCACTCAAGTAATTTACTTTGGAATGGCAGAAAAATACCACATAGTAGGTAGATATGGTGGACACAAATGGCATGGGTTTTGGCTCAAGGTGTTTGGATGCACGAGAAGCATTTCCTCTCAGTACAAGGCTTTGGCTAGCAAGGTTGTTTGAAGCAAACACAAGTATGAACAGGTACAACAAAACTTACACAAGAACATATTGCAAGCATTATAAGACTCTACACTGTCTTCCTTGTTGCTCAAACACTTCACCAGAAAATATCTAGACCTTAGAGAGACCAATCATGCAAACCAAATTTCAACAAGCTCTACGGTAGTTCTCCACTAATAGATTAAACTACATGATGCAAGAGCTTAAACATGATCTATGAGATCTCAAAACAATTGCCAAGTATCAAGTTATTCCAAACCATATAAAGCATTTTCTGATTCCAACCAAATAGCAATCAACGAAGCAATTTTCAGCCTTCGCCATGAACATTAAAGCATAACTAAGAACACAAGTGTTCAAATGAAAAAGCGGAGCGTAATATCTCCAATATAAGGATGGTGGGATCTAACTTTATTCAAACCAAAAACAAAAATAAAAGCAAACAGACGCTCCAAGTAAAGAACATCAGATGTGATGGAATAAAAATATAATTTCACTAGAAGTGACCTGATACGCGTAGATGCACACGTCCGTTGGGAACCCCAAGTGGAAGGTATGATGCGTATAGAAGCAAGTTTCCCTCAGTATGAAACCAAGGTTTAATCGAACCAGTAGGAGCCAAGAAGCACGTTGAAGGTTGATGGTCGCGAAATGTGATGCGGCGCAACACCAGGGATTCCGGCGCCAACTAGGAACCTGCACAACACAACCAAAGTACTTTGCCCCAACGAAAAGTGAGGTTGTCAATCTCACCGGCTTGCTGTAACAAAGGATTAAACGTATCGAGTGGAAGATGTTTGCAAAGAAAACAATAAAACAAGTAGATTGTATGCTATGGAAAGAATAGGACCGGGGTCCACGTTCACTAGAGGTGTCTCTCCCATAAGATAAAAGCATGCTGGGTGAACAAATTACAGTCGGGCAATTGACAAATAGAGAAAGGCATAACAATGCATATACATGACATGGTAAATATAGTGAGATTTAATTGGGCATTACGACAAAGTACATAGACCGCCATCCAACTGCATCTATGCCTAAAAAGTCCACCTTCGGTTATCGTCCGAACCCCCTCCAGTATTAAGTTGCAAAGCAACAGACAATTGCATTAAGTATTGTGCGTAATGTAATCAATAACTACATCCTTAGACATAGCATCAATGTTTTATCCCTAGTGGCAACAGCACATCACAACCTTAGAACTTTCTGTCACTGTCCCAGGTATCAATGAAGGCATGAACCCACTATCGAGCATAATTACTCCCTCTTGGAGTTAAGAGTAAAAACTTGGCCAGAGCCTCTACTAATAACGGAGAGCATGCAAGATCATAAACAACACATGAACAATAGATTGATAATCACCATAATCATAGTACTCTCTATCCATCGGATCCCGACAAACACAACATATAGAATTACATATAGATGATCTTGATCATGTTAGGCAGCTCACAAGATCCAACAATGAAGCACAACAAGGAGAAGACGACCATCTAGCTACTGCTATGGACCCATGGTCCAGGGGTGAACTACTCACTCATCACTCGGAGGCGATCATGGCGATGAAGAGTCCTCCGGGAGATGAATCCCCTCTCCGGCAGGGTGCCGGAGGCGATCTCCTAATCCCCCGAGATGGGATTCGCGGCGGCGTCTGTAAGGTTTTCCGTATCGTGGCTCTCTGGGGGTTTCGCGACGGGAGCTTTAAGTAGGCGGAAGGTCAACGCGAGGGGCCACACGAGGGCCCAGGGCAGGTCGGCGCGGCCGGGGCTGGGCCGCGCCGGCCTAGCCTCTGGCCACCTCGTGGCCCCACTTCGTTAGGTCTTCGGTCTTCTGGAAGCTTCGTGCAAAAATAGGACCCTGGGCGAAAGTTTCGTCCAATTCCGAGAATATTTCTTTACTAGGATTTCTGAAACCAAAAACAGCAGAAAACAGCAACTGGCTCTTCGGCATCTTGTTAATAGGTTAGTTCCAGAAAATGCATAAATATGACATATAATGTGCATAAAACATGTAGGTATCATCAATAAAGTAGCATGGAACATAAGAAATTATCGATACGTTGGAGACGTATCAGCATCCCCAAGCTTAGTTCTGCTCGTCCCGAGCAGGTAAAACGATAACAAAGATAATTTCTGAAGTGACATGCCATCATAATCTTGATCATACTATTTGTAAACATATGTAATGAATGCAGCGATCAAAGCAAAGGTAATGACATGAGTAAACAACTGAATCATATAGCAAAGACTTTTCATGAATAGTACTTCAAGACAAGCATCAATAAGTCTTGCATAAGAGTTAACTCGTAAAGCAATAAATCAAAGTAAAGGTGTTGAAGCAACACATAAGAAGATTTAAGTTTCAGCGGTTGCTTTCAACTTGTAACATGTATATCTCATGGATATTGTCAACATAAAGTAATATAACAAGTGCAATATGCAAGTATGTAGGAATCAATGCACAGTTCACACAAGTGTTTGCTTCTTAAGGTGGAAGGAGATAGGTAAACTGACTCAACAATAAAAGTAAAAGAATGGTCCTTCAAAGAGGAAAGCATCGATTGCTGTATTTGTGCTAGAGCTTTTATTTTGAAAACATGAAACAATTTTGTCAACGGTAGTAATAAAGCATATGAGTTATGAAAATTATATCTTACAAGTTGCAAGCCTCACGCATAGTATACTAATAGTGCCCGCACCTCGTCCTACTTAACTTGGACTACCGGGTCTTCGCATGCCATGTTTCAACCAAGTGTCACAAAGGGGTACCTCCATGCCGCCTGTACAAAGGTCTAAGGAGAATGCTCGCATTTTTTCTCGCTTTTGATTATTCTCAACTTAGACATCCATACCGGGACAACATGGACAACAGATAATGGACTCCTCTTTAATGCATAAGCATGTAGCAAAGTTATTATTCTCATATGAGATTGAGGATATATGTCCAAAACTGAAACTTCCACCATGATTCATGGCTTTAGTTAGCGGCCCAATGTTCTTCTCTAACAATTTTGCATGCTCCAACCACTAAAATGATAGACCTTCAGACAAGACGGACATGCATAGCAACTCACATGATATTCAACAATAGTTGATGGCGTTCCCCAGAAACATGGTTATCGCACAACAAGCAACTTAATAAAATATAAAGTGCATAAGTACATATTCAATACTACGATAGTTTTTAAGGCTATTTTGTCCCATGAGCTATATATTGCAAAGGTGAATGATGGAATTTTAAAGGTAGCACTCAAGCAATTTACTTTGGAATGGCGGGTAAATACCATGTAGTAGGTAGGTATGGTGGACACAAATGGCATAGTGGTTGGCTCAAGGATTTTGGATGCATGAGAAGTATTCCCTCTCGATACAAGGTTTAGGCTAGCAAGGTTATTTGAAGCAAACTCAAGGATGAACAAGTGCAGCAAGACTCACATAAAAGACATATTGTAAACATTATAAGACTCTACACTGTCTTCCTTGTTGTTCAAAACTCAATACTAGATATTATCTAGACCTTAGAGAAACCAAATATGCAAATCAAATTTTAGCAAGCTCTATGTATTTCTTCATTAATGGGTGCAAAGCATATGATGCAAGAGCTTAAACATGAGCACAACAATTGCCAAGTATCACATTATCCAAGACATTTTAGAATTACTACATGTAGCATTTTCCAATTCCAACCATATAACAATTTAACGAAGAAGAAACTTCGCCTTGAACATTATGAGTAAAGCCTAAGGACACATGTGTCCATATGCAACAGCGGAGCGTGTCTCTCTCCCACAAAGTGAATGCTAGGATCCATCTTATTCAAACAAAAACAAAAACGAAAACAAACCGACGCTCCAAGTAAAGAACACCAGATGTGACTGAATAAAAATATAGTTTCAGGGGAGGAACCTGATGATGTTGTCGATGAAGAAGGGGATGCCTTGGGCATCCCCAAGCTTAGATGCTTGAGTCTTCTTAAAATATGCAGGGATGAACCACGGGGGCATCCCCAAGCTTAGAGCTTTCACTCCTCTTGATCTTAGTATATCATTCTCCTCTCTTGACCCTTGAAAACTTCCTTCACACCAAACTTCAAGCAAACTCATTAGAGGGTTAGTGCATCATTAATAATTCACACATTCAGAGGTGACACAATCATTCTTTTCACTTCTGGACATTGCATAATGCTACTGGACATTAATGGATCAAAGAAATAAATCCAACATAGCAAAAGAGGCAATGCGAAATAAAAGGCAGAATCTGTCAAAAACAGAACAGTCCGTAAAGACGAATTTATAAATGGCACCAGACTTGCTCAAATGGAAAAACTCAAAACTAATGAAAGTTGCGTACATATCTGAGGATCACGCTCGTAAATTGGCAGATTTTTTCGAATTTTCTACAGAGAATTATGCCCAGATTCGTGACAGACAGCAATGCTGTTTCTGCGCAGCGATCCCAAATATAACATCAACTTTGACATAGAAACTTTACTTGGCACAAAAACATGATAAGGAGAGGTTGCTACAGTAGTAAACAACTTCCAAGACTCAATAAAACAAAAATTGCTGTAGGTAAAAACATGGGTTGTCTCCCATAAGCGCTTTTCTTTAACGCCTTTCAGCTAGGCGCAGAAAGTGCAAATCAAGTAACATCGAGAGTAGAAGCATCAACATCATAGCTTGTTCTAATAATAGAATCAAAAGGCAACTTCATTCTCTTTCTAGGGAAGTGTTCCATACCTTTCTTGAGAGGAAATTGATATTTAATATTACCTTCCCTCATATCAATAACACCAACAGTTCGAAGAAAAGGTCTTCCCAACACAATTGGACAAGATGCATTGCATTCGATATCCAAGACAACAAAATCAACGGGGACAAGGTTATTGTTAACCGTAATATGCACATTATCAATCCTCCCCAAAGGTTTCTTTTTAACATTATCGGCGAGATTAACATCCAAATAACAATTCTTTAATGGTGGCAAGTCAAGCATATCATAAATCTTTTTAGGCATAACAGAAATACTTGCACCAAGATCACATAAGGCATTACATTCAAAGTCATTGAATTTCATTTTAATGATGGGCTCCCAACCATCTTCTAACTTTCTAGGAATAGAAGTTTCAAGTTTTAGTTTCTCTTCTCTAGCTTTTATGAGAGCATTTGTAATATGTTTTGTAAAGGCTAAATTTATAGCACTAGCATTAGGACTTTTAGCAAGTTTTTGCAAGAACTTTATAACTTCAGAGATGTGGCAATCATCAAAATCTAAATCATTATGAGCTACAGCAATGGGATCATTATTCCCAAGGTTGGAAAAAATTTCAGCAGTTTTATCACAAGCAGTTTCAGCAGTTTTAGCAATTTCAGGCAGTTTTGTACGCTTTGCACTAGGAGTAGAAACATTGCCACCACCAATTATATTACCATTGATAGTAGGAGGTGTAGCAACATGTGAGGAATTAGCATTACTAGTGGTGGTAATAGTCCAAACTTTAGCTACATTATTCTCTTTAGCTAGTTTTTCATTTTCTTCTCTATCCCACCTAGCACGCAACTCAGCCATTAATCTTATATTCTCATTAATTCTAACTTGGATGGCATTTGCTGTAGTAGTAATCTTATTATCAAGATCATTATTAGGCATAACTTTCAACTTTAAAAGATTAACATCAGAGGCAAGCCTATCAACTCTAGAAGCGATAGTATCAATTTTATCAAGCTTTTCCTCAACAGATTTGTTAAAAGCAGTTTGTGTACTAATAAATTCTTTAAGCATGGCTTCAAGACCAGAGGGTACACTTCTATTATTGTTGTAAGAATTCCCATAAGAATTACCATAACCATTACCATTAGTAGAAGGATATGGCCTATAGTTATTACCAGAGTTGTTCCTATAAGCATTGTTGTTGAAATTATTATTTTTAATGAAATTCACATCAACATTTTCTTCTTGAGCAACCAATGAAGCTAAAGGAACATTATTTGGATCAACATTAGATCTACCATTCACAAGCATAGACATAATCACATCAATCTTATCACTCAAGGAAGAGGTTTCTTCAACAGAATTTACCTTCTTACCTTGTGGAGCTCTTTCCGTGTGCCATTCAGAGTAATTCACCATCATATCATCAAGAAGTTTTGTAGCCGCCCCCAATGTGATGGACATAAAGGTACCTCCAGCAGCTGAATCCAATAAATTCCGCGAAGAAAAATTTAGTCCTGCATAGAAGGTTTGGATGATCATCCAAGTAGTCATCCATGGGTTGGGCAATTCTTTACCAAAGTTTTCATTCTCTCCCATGCTTGAGCAACATGTTCAGTATCTAATTGTTTAAAATTCATTATGCTACTTCTCAAAGAAATAATTTTAGCGGGAGGATAATATCTACTAATAAAAGCATCCTTGCATTTAGTCCATGAATCAATACTATTCTTAGGCAAAGATAGCAACCAATCTTTAGCTCTTCCTCTTAATGAGAAAGGAAACACTTTCAATTTAATAATATCACCATCTACATCTTTATACTTTTGCATTTCACAAAGTTCAACAAAATTATTGAGATGGGCAGCAGCATCATCAGAACTAGCACCAGAAAATTGTTCTCTCATGACTAGATTTAGTAAAGCAGGTTTAATTTCAAAGAATTCTGCTGTAGTAGCAGGTGGAGCAATAGGTGTGCATAGGAAATCATTATTATTTGCATTTGTGAAGTCACACAACTTAGTATTTTCAGGGTTGGCCATTTTAGCAACAGTAAATAAAGCAAACTAGATAAAGTAAATGCGAGTAACTAATTTTTTTGTGTTTTTGATATAGACAAGACAAGAAGTAAAGTAAAACTAGCAACTAATTTTTTTGTATTTTGATTTAGTGCAGCAAACAAAGTAGTAAATAAAATAAAGCAAGACAAAAACAAAGTAAAGAGATTGAGAAGTGGAGACTCCCCTTGCAGCGTGTCTTGATCTCCCCGCAACGGCGCCAGAAATTTAGCTTGATACGCGTAGATGCACACGTCCGTTGGGAACCCCAAGTGGAAGGTATGATGCGTATAGAAGCAAGTTTCCCTCAGTATGAAACCAAGGTTTAATCGAACCAGTAGGAGCCAAGAAGCACGTTGAAGGTTGATGGTCGCGAAATGTGATGCGGCGCAACACAGGGATTCCGGCGCCAACTAGGAACCTGCACAACACAACCAAAGTACTTTGCCCTAACGAAACAGGTTGTCAATCTCACCGGCTTGCTGTAACAAAGGATTAAACGTATCGAGTGGAAGATGTTTGCAAAGAAAAAACAAGTAGATTGTATGCTATGGAAAGAATAGGACCGGGGTCCACAGTTCACTAGAGGTGTCTCTCCCATAAGATAAAAGCATGTCGGGTGAACAAATTACAGTCGGGCAATTGACAAATAGAGAAAGGCATAACAATGCATATACATGACATGGTAAATATAGTGAGATTTAATTGGGCATTACGACAAAGTACATAGACCGCCATCCAACTGCATCTATGCCTAAAAAGTCCACCTTCAGGTTATCATCCGAACCCCCTCCAGTATTAAGTTGCAAAGCAACAGACAATTGCATTAAGTATTGTGCGTAATGTAATCAATAACTACATCCTTAGACATAGCATCAATGTTTTATCCCTAGTGGCAACAGCACATCACAACCTTAGAACTTTCTGTCACTGTCCCAGGTATCAATGAAGGCATGAACCCACTATCGAGCATAATTACTCCCTCTTGGAGTTAAGAGTAAAAACTTGGCCAGAGCCTCTACTAATAACGGAGAGCATGCAAGATCATAAACAACACATGAACAATAGATTGATAATCACCATAATCATAGTACTCTCTATCCATCGGATCCCGACAAACACAACATATAGAATTACATATAGATGATCTTGATCATGTTAGGCAGCTCACAAGATCCAACAATGAAGCACAACAAGGAGAAGACGACCATCTAGCTACTGCTATGGACCCATGGTCCAGGGGTGAACTACTCACTCATCACCCGGAGGCGATCATGGCGATGAAGAGTCCTCGGGAGATGAATCCCCTCTCCGGCAGGGTGCCGGGGCGATCTCCAGAATCCCCGAGATGGGATTCGCGGCGGCGGCGTCTCTGTAAGGTTTTCCGTATCGTGGCTCTCGGTACTGGGGGTTTCGCGACGGGAGCTTTAAGTAGGCGGAAGGTCAACGCGAGGGGCCACACAAGGGGCCCAGGGGGCAGGTCGGCGCGGCCAGGGCCTGGGCCGCGCCGGCCTAGCCTCTGGCCACCTCGTGGCCCCACTTCGTTAGGTCTTCGGTCTTCTGGAAGCTTCGTGCAAAAATAGGACCCTGGGCGAAAGTTTCGTCCAATTCCGAGAATATTTCTTTACTAGGATTTCTGAAACCAAAAACAGCAGAAAACAGCAACTGGCTCTTCGGCATCTTGTTAATAGGTTAGTTCCAGAAAATGCATAAATATGACATATAATGTGCATAAAACATGTAGGTATCATCAATAAAGTAGCATGGAACATAAGAAATTATCGATACGTTGGAGACGTATCAGTGACCTGATAAGTTGTCGATGAAGAAGGGGATGCCTTGGGCATCCCCAAGCTTAGATGCTTTAGTCTTCTTAAAATATGCAGGGATGAACCACCGGGGCATCCCCAAGCTTAGACTTTTCACTCTTCTTGATCATATTGTATCATCCTCTTCTCTTGACCCTTGAAAACTTCCTCCACACCAAACTTAAAGCAAACTCATTAGATGGTTAGTGCATAATAAAAAATTAATATATTCAGAGGTGACATAATCATTCTTAACACTTCTGGACATTGCACAAAGCTACTAAAAGTTAATGGAACAAAGAAATTCATTCAACATAGCAAAAGAGGCAATGCGAAATAAAAGGCAGAATCTGTCAAAACAGAACCGTCCGTAAAGACAAATTTTCCAGAGGCATTTAACTTGCTCAGACGGAAAAACTCAAAACTAATGAAAGTTGCGTACATATCTGAGGATCACGCACGTAAATTGGCAGATTTTTTTGATTTTTCTACAGAGAGATCTACTCAAATTCGTGACAGCAAGCTGTTTCTGCGCAGCAATCCAAATCTAGCATCAACTTTACCATAGAGACTTTACTTGGCACAAAAACATGATAAGGAGAGGTTGCTACAGTAGTACCAACTTCCAAGACTCAACAATACAGTAGTAAAATAAAAACATGGGTTATCTCCCAAGAAGTGCTTTTCTTTAACGCCTTTCAGCTAGGCGCAGAAAGTGCAAATCAAGTAACATCAAGAGATGAAGCATCAACATAATAATTTGTTCTAATAATAGAATCAAAAGGCAACTTCATTCTCTTTCTAGGGAAGTGTTCCATACCTTTCTTGAGAGGAAATTGGTACTTAATATTTCCTTCTTTCATACCAATAACAGCACCAACAGTTCGAAGAAAGGGTCTTCCCAAAACAATATGACAAGATGCATTGCATTCAATATCCAAGACAACAAAATCAACGGGAACAAGGTTATTGTTAACCGTAATGCGAACATTATCAATCCTCCCCAAAGGTTTCTTTAGAGAATTATCAGCAAGATTAACATCCAAGTAACAATTTTTCAATGGTGGCAAGTCAAGCATATCATAAATTTTCTTAGGCATAACAGAAATACTTGCACCAAGATCACATAAAGCATTACATCCAAAATCATTGAATTTCATCTTAATGATGGGCTCCCAACCATCTTCTAACTTCCTAGGAATAGAAGCTTCAAGTTTTAATTTCTCTTCCCTAGCTTTAATGAGA
Organism: Lolium multiflorum; assembly: GCA_030979885.1. NCBI lineage: Eukaryota > Viridiplantae > Streptophyta > Magnoliopsida > Poales > Poaceae > Lolium > Lolium multiflorum. The sequence continues at coordinate 236,657,363 of CM061750.1, read as the reverse complement.
GCATTTGTAATATGTTTTGTAAAGGCTAAATTTATAGCACTAGCATCAGAACTTCTAGCAAGTTTTTGTAAGAACTTTATAACTTCAGTAATATGACAATCATCAAAATCTAAACCATTATGATCTAGAGCAATGGGATCATTGTCCCCAATGTTTTGAAAAATTTCAGCAGTTTTATCACGAACAGTTTCAGCAGTTTCAGGCAATTTTGCACGCTTTGCACTAGGAGTAGAAACATTGCCAACACCAATTATTTTACCATTGATAGTAGGAGGTGTAGAAACATGTGAAGAATCAACATTACTAGTGGTGGTAATAGTCCAAACTTTAGCTACATTATTCTCTTTAGCAAGTTTTTCTTTTTCTTCTCTATCCCACCTAGCATGCAACTCAGCCAACATTCTTATATTATCATTAATTTGAACTTGGATGGCATTTGTTTTAGCAAACCTAGCATCTTTAACTTCCTCAGGCATAACTTTAAGTTTTGAAAGATCAACATCAAGAGCAAGACTATCAACCTTAGAAGCAAGAACATCAATTTTACCATGTTTTTCTTCAATAGTTTTATGAAAAGCAGTTTGTCTGCTAATAAATTCTTTAAGCATAACTTCAAGACCAGAGGGTACACTCTTATTATTGTTGTAAGAATTACCATAAGAATTACCATAACCACTACCATTATTAGAAGGATATGACCTATAGTTGTTGTTACCATAATTACTCCTATAAGCATTGTTGTTGAAATTATTATTCTTAATGAAATTCACATCAACATGCTCTTCTTGAGCAACCAATGAAGCTAAAGAACATTATTAGGATCAATATGAGATCTACCATTTGCAAGCATAGACATAATAGCATCAATCTTATCACCCAAAGAAGAGGTTTCTTCAACAGAATTTACCTTCTTACCTTGAGGAGTTCTTTCAGTATGCCATTCAGAGTAATTGATCATCATATCATCAAGAAGCTTTGTTGCGGCGCCCAAGGTGATGGACATAAAAGTACCTCCAGCAGCTGAATCCAATAGGTTCCTTGAGGAAAAATTCAATCCTGCATAAAAGGTTTGGATGATCATCCAAGTAGTTAGTCCATGGGTAGGGCAATTCTTTACCAAAGATTTCATTCTCTCCCATGCTTGAGCAACATGTTCATTATCACATTGCTTAAAATTCATAATGCTACTTCTCAAAGATATAATCTTAGCAGGAGGATAATATTTACCAATAAAAGCATCTTTACATTTAGTCCATGAATCAATACTATTCTTAGGCAAAGAAAGCAACCAATCTTTAGCTCTTCCTCTTAATGAGAAAGGAAACAATTTCAGTTTTATAATATCACCATCTATATCCTTATACTTTTGCATTTCACAAAGTTCAACAAAATTATTAAGATGGGCAGCAACATCATCAGTACTAACACCAGAAAATTGCTCTCTCATAACAAGATTCAGTAAAGCAGGTTTAATTTCATAGAATTCTGCTGTAGTAGCAGGTGGAGCAATAGGAGTACTTATAAAATCATTATTATTTGTGCTAGTGAAATCACACAACTTAGTATTTTCAGGAGTACCCATTGTAGCAGTAATAAAAGTAAACTAAGCAAATAGAATAAAGTAAAGACAAGTAACTAATTTTTTTGTGTTTTGATATAGAGCAAGTAAACAAGACAGTAAGTAAAGCAACTATTTTTTTGTGTGTTTTTGATATAAAGCAAACAAGACAGTAAATAAAGTAAAGTAAAGCAAGACAAAAACAAAGTAAAGAGATTGGATGTGGAAGACTCCCCTTGCAGCGTGTCTTGATCTCCCCCGGCAACGGCGCCAGAAATTTAGCTTGACACGCGTGAAGCACACGTCCGTTGGGAACCCCAAGTGAAGGTGTGATGCGTATAGAAGCAAGTTTCCCTCAGTATGAAACCAAGGTTATCGAACCAGTAGGAGTCAAGGAACACGTGAAGGTTGTTGGTGGAGGAGTGTAGTGCGGCGCAACACCAGTGAAACCGGCGCCAACGTGGAACCTGCACAACACAATCAAGATACTTTGCCCCAACGTAACAGTGAAGTTGTCAATCTCACCGGCTTGCTGAAAACAAGGATTAAACGTATAGTATGGAAGATGATGTTTGTTTGCAAAGAACAGTAGAGAACAATGATTGCAGATTGTATTCAGATGTAAAAGAATGTACCGGGGTCCACAGTTCACTAGTGGTGTCTCTCCAATAAGATAAATAACATGCGGGTGAACAAATTACAGGCGGGCAATTGACAAATAAAGATTCAATACATATCATGATGATCACTATGAGATTTAATCAGGGCATTACGACAAAGAACATAGACCGCCATCCAGCATGCATCTATGCCTAAATAGTCCACCTTCAGTTAGCATCCGCACCCCTTCCAGTATTAAGTTGCAAACAACCGAAAATTGCATTAAGTATGGTGCGTAATGTAATCAACACAAATATCCTTAGACAAAGCATCGATGTTTTATCCCTAGTAGCAACATCACATCCACAACCTTAGAACTTTCATCTGTCCCAGATTCAATGGAGGCATGAATCCACTATCGAGCATAAATACCCCCTCTTGGAGTTACAAGTATCAACTTGGCCAGAGCTTCTACTAGCAACGGAGAGCATGCAAGAACATAAACAACACATATATGATAGATTGATAATCAACTTGACATAATATTTTATATTCATCGGATCCCGCCAAACACAACATGTAGCATTACAAATAGATGATCTTGATCATGTTAGGCAGCTCACAAGATCTAAACATGATAGCACAAGAGGAGAAGACAACCAACTAGCTACTGCTATGGACCCATAGTCCAAGGATGAACTACTCACGCATCAATCCGGAGGCGGGCATGATGATGTAGAGCCCTCCGGTGATGATTCCCCTCTCCGGCAGGGTGCCGGAGGCGATCTCCTGAATCCGCCGAGATGGGATTGGCAGCGGCGGCGTCTCTGGAAGTATTTCCGTATCGTGGCTCTCGGTAATAGGGTTTTCGCGACGAAGGGTATAAGTAGGCGGAAGGGCAACGCATGGGGGGCGCCCGAGGGGCCCACACCATAGGGCGGCACGAGCCCCTCCTTGGCTGCTATGAACCCCAACAGTGGTATCAGAGCCATGTCTATGCATAGATCTGTTGCACGAGTAGAACACAATGGTTTTGTGGGCGTTGATGCTTTTGTTGCTTTAGTTTATGTACTTTGCATCTTGCGGGATGGTGGGATGAAGCGGCCCGGGCTAACCTTACATGACCGCGTCTCATGAGACTTGCTCCACGCTTGACATGCAACTTGTATTGCATAAGTGGCTTTGCGGGTGTGTGTCTCTCCCACCATAGTGAAGATTCCAATTTGCACTTTCTATTGTCAACACTAGTATCACCGTTGTGGTTCATGTTCGTAGGTAGATTGGATCTTACTCGAAAACCCTAAACCACGTAAAATATGCAAACCAAATTAGAGGCGTCTAACTTGTTTTTGCAGGGTTTGGTGATGTGATATGGCCATGATGTGATGATGATTATATTTGATGTATGAGATGTTCATTATTGTATTATGGCAACCGGCAGGAGCCTAATGGTTGTCTTTAATTTTTGTTAAAGACCTGCGTGTCTATTCATCATGTAATAGCTTTATTTCAAGTAGTTGTTATAGTAGCTATAAGTGATGGACAACCATGAAGCGGTGCCATGGACCTTGGTGCAATGCTGGTGATGATGGAGATCATGCTCATGTGCTTTGGAGATGGAGATCAAAAGCACAAGAAGAAAGGCCATATCATGTCACATATTATGAATTGCATGTGATGTTAATCCTTTATGCATCTTATCTTGCTTAGATCGCGACGGTAGCATTATAAGATGATCCCTCACATTAATATCAAGATAATAAAGTGTTCTCCCTCGTATCGCACCGTTGCAGTTCGTCGTTTGAAGCATCTCGTGATGATCGGATGTGATAGACTACGTTCACATACAACGGGTGTAAGCCATGTTTGCACACGCGGAATACTTGGGTTTGCTTGACGAGCCTATGTACAGACATGGCCTCGGGGCGACGGAAACCGAAAGGTTGAACACGAGTCATATGGATGATATGATCAACATGTTGATGTTCACCATTGAAGCTACATCATCTCACGTGATGATCGGTTTTGGTGTAGTGGATGTGGATCGTGTGCCACTTAACAACTATGAGGGATGTTGTATTAAGTGGGAGTTCATTAGTAATTAGATTAAAACATGAACTAATTATCATGAACATAGTCTGAATAGTATTTTGAATTAAATTTGTAGAATTGGCATCCGTTATCTACCATGCGCTAGTCTTGTAATTGAGATAGAAATATTGTTAAGTCTGACAAGTAACTCTACGGGCTGGTACAGTATTGTTAAATAATCAAGAAATGATTAAGTCCTATTGCAAACTTTTAGTAAACTTCTCATTAATGATTCAAAGAACAATGGTTTCAATTAGTACCTAGAATCATCTTGCCTCCGTGAAACTTGAAGTTCAAATCTGTTTGAAAAGTAAGGAGCTGGAAATTTTGTTTTCAGAAATAAGCAAGGTATGAGATATATGTGATATCTAAGACCTTATTGCAAGATGATAGAATATAATCTAGTGAGAATACATAAACTCATAAGTTTTATGGGAATGTACGAAGGTTGAAGACGCAGGCGTCCCAATCCTCCAACTAGTTGGGCACTAACGATATTCGCATATCCATGAAGTGATCGTCCTTAGTATGCACCGTTGCTAAGACTCGTCGTTTCGAAGCATCACGTGATGATCGGGTGTGATAGATTCTACGTGTGCATACAACGGGTACAAGCCAGATTTGCACATGCGAATACTGAGGTTAAACTTTACGAGCCTAGCATGTACAGACATGGTCTCGGAAAGTCGTCATGATATGATGGATAAAATTATGAGTGAAATTGTTCATCATATTACAAAGTTACTAATAGTGAAATCTGAAACACTTGTCATATGATGATCAACTTCAAAGTAAGAACCTCAAGGTTATTGGTATTTGACCAATGGACTTAGAAGTCATTGAAAGTGAAGTGCTTTCTGAGAATGAGGAAAACTAAAAGAGAAACTACAAAAGATTTTTTGGCAGAAAGAAAGAAAGACTAGAAAGTCTAGCTCAGGTGTATATAGATGATATACATATTATGAATGTATTCCTTGTTTGGTCACAAAATGGAATTCTTGGGTATTAGTACCATATTGGTTGGTATGAGGTGTCATACAAAACAACGCAATACAAGAATACATTGGCCTAAGTGACTGAAAAGGAATGTGATAAGAATGCACGTCTGGAACAAAAATAAAGTGTTATTATGTTCGTCGTTGGCATTCTGTCTAGCCATTCAAGATTTATAATAAAGAACTTTATAATTGTTATTCTTGTTTTGGTTAAATGAAAACAATGAGTTGTTTCAAATTGTAACAGCATTCCATGTACGATGGATAAGTTATTATAAATCTTTATGGTGAAGCACACATACATAACACTGACGCTAAAATGCCATAAGGCAAATAATGTGAATTCCACTCATTAGTGGAACCGCCATTTAGGTCATGTTAGAAAGGAACGCATGAAGGAACTCCATTTGAATGGATTTTTGGAGTCATTCGACTTGGAATCGTTTGGCGCTTGCAAATCTCTTCTAAAAGAGAATGACTTAAATACCGTTCATAGGCCAAGAGTTGAACGGGCAACTAACTTAGTGGAAACATACATAGTGATGTATATGGTTCACTGGGCATAGTTGTGTGCGGGAGATTCTTCTACTTCATGAAAACTTCTAACAATGAATTGAGTATATATATGTGGATATATTCGATAAGGAAGAAGTTTGAAACATTTGAATGGATTCAAATAAATTTCAGCATGAAGTGGAAATCATCGTAATAGAAAAGTCAAATATCTATGATTGGATCATGGTGGAAATATTTGAATTACGAGTTTTAGCGAACATCTAAGAGAGTTATGAAATTGTTCTACAACCTCACGTTTCTTGGAGTATCATAATGATGACGGAGTATCCAAGAGACGTATCCAAACCTTGTTGGATTAATGATGAGATAATATAAAATGATGCCATTATATTTTTTTGGATTATGCTTTAGAGACTATCGCTTTTACACTGAATAGAGCATCATCATGATCCATTGAAATGACACCATACGAGTTATGGCATGGGTATAAACCCTAAATAGTCCTTTCATAAATTTTGGTATGCATAGCATAAGTAAATGAGTTTACAACCAAAATCGGATAAATGTCTTTGTTGATTATCCCATGAAATTGATTGGGAATTATTTCCACTTTGAAGTCAAAGACAAAAGTGTTTGTAAATGTTTCTTACTTATTTCAAAGAAATTGTTTCTAGCAAACTATTTGAGTGGGAGGACAATAGAACTTGATAAGGTTTATGAACCTAAGCATGATGATCAGAGTAGCACAACATCGAAAATGGTTCCGGAAGCAGCTACGAAGATCATGGCTCACATGTCTACAAAGTGTTATAGTCATGGAGATCAAAGTACTTATTGAACCTTGTAGATGTGGTTTATTTTGTAATCAAATAAATGATTTGTGGACAAAGGATTGTTTTTGAACAATGATAAACCAACTACATACAAAGAAGTTATGATGGGCCCTGACTCCGTTAAAATGGCTATGCACCATGAAATCCAAGATAGGTGAATACTTTTTGAAAGTAAATGGATCTATAAAATAGATGGACTTGGATGGAATATCCTTAAAGAAGCTTGACTTATCGAAAAGCAGTTTACGAAAAAGTTCAAAGAGTTGACTACGATAAGATTAGATCTTCCGTGGCAATGCTTATAGTCTGTGTGGATTATTGACAAAGGATTAACTTGTCAATGCCTACAGATTGTAGACTAGGGTTTTGCTAGAAGTAGAGGGCAAGTAGATCTCGAAGGTTTAGGCGAAAAGTACTCGACGATTATGAAAACTAGGGTTATGTTGATAGTAGATTCGATCCTTTTCTTTGTCCTCGACTCCCCCTTATATAGGAGGTGGAGCCGAGGGTTTCGTTTGTACAAGTTTGCGAGTCCGGGACGGTCTCTAACTCATCCCGCCAGATTACAAATAACACCTCCTTACAACTCTAACTTTCCTTAACGTATCTTGGGCTTCCGAATCTTCTTATTCTTCGGGTAGTGGGCCTTCAATAAACCCGGGTACTATCTTCGGCAGGCCCATTTGGGATGCCTATGTCAGTAGCCCCTGAGATTTTGCTTGAATCGTAGAGTCAAGAGAAATCTCGACTGCTTATTTTTATTCGAGAGCTTTTATTTATATTTCTTCACATAAAATTCTATATTGTACAGGGATAATGGTAGTTGGGGCTAGTTCATCGACGGATCAGGTACTAGTTAACTGCTCTAGTGGCAATCCGCAAAAACCTACTTCAAGATCACGTCCCCGGACATGATCTCGGATACTTCGACAGGTGCCGCTTAAGGTCTTACCATTCCGAGTCCCAGTCAAATTTATCGAGTACCTAACGCGTCCGTTAGGATTTTTCTTCGTATCTGTTGATACGGATAAAAGTAAGAGCGCAGTCTTTGGCGATGCCACGCCCAGCAGAACGGATCTGGGTCTTACCTTCGCAAATTTGCGGCATTCAGAAATTGATCGCAACTTTGGCGTTCTGAGAATATATTGTCGAGTGCTTTTCGCCTTTGGAATAGCACATTTTATCGAGTCATATTTGATGACTTATTTTGTCTTCCCGATGGGAGTATATGTAGAGTTATCTGTGTAACTCGAAATATACTCACTTCTATTTTTTATTTTGATAAAATTCATCGGGCACGCGAACAGCGTTCCGATGGGAGTAGCCCGAGGCTACAGCCAAGCTTGTGCTTGGGTGTAGGCTCCACAGATTAGTATCCGTTGCCACTATATTTATAATCTTTCTCGATAGTTTTATATTTATCGGGTGCGCGACCAGCCCTCGATAGCCCCCGAGGCTATGAACAAATGCTTGTATTTGATCATAGGCTCTCGCCATTTCTATTTCATTCGGAATTTTGCAAAGTAGCCCCCGAGCATTTGGGCAAGAACTTGTGTTTGATCAAATGCTCCCGAAATAATCTTGCATAGTCGATAAATTTTTTCGAGCTTCATAGTCGAACTTTTCTTTTACCTTGATGACGTAGTTGCTGATGATAGCCACGATTTCTGTGTTGGAAACACGCGAAAACCGCTATGTGTCACTGTCATGTGGGTCCCTTTTCCTATCCAGTTGACACGTCGTGCAAGTGGGGACACACGTCCTCCGCTTTTCTGGCACCATTACTGTAACTCCTGCCTGTTCACTTCTCGGTAAAAATACCCTTTTACCCCTTGTACACGTGGTTGTCATCTGCACCCTTTCTTTTGTCAATCGAACGGTTGTGACGATCTGGCACACTGCTATATAAAGCCATCGTCTTCCTCCTTGAGCACTTTCGCTCACGCCGCACCTCTGCTTCTCCGCTGCAACTGCCCCTTGCTCCCATTAGCTCTCGCGCGCAAGCACCTTTCTCCTTTCTCTGCTAGCTCCGTTGATGCCGCCGCGCGCTCGCTTGACTAGACATAGCACACCAGAATCGAAGATGACATCAACAGATCTGGGAAGTGCTGAGTGGGAGAGATCCAAGATCTCAAACCAAGACATCAATATGCTGAAGAGGATGGGATTCAACAAGAAGGAGAACGCGCTCCAGTTCCCCAAGGAGGAGAGCTACCCAAAGCCTCCAATCAACTATCGGGTCAGTTTTGTTGACCACCTCATCCGAGGACTTTCTCCCCCAATCCACGAATTTCTGCGTGGTCTCCTGTTTGTCTACGGCTGCAGTTGCATCATCGACGCCCAACTCTCTCCTCCACATTTCGATTTTCATCACACTCTGTGAATGCTTTCTCGGGGTCCAACCCAATTGGGCCCTGTGGACGCATCTTTGCATTCGCCGCAATAGCCACCACAACGTCGCCTATAATATTGGCGGCGTTGTTATTTGCGTTCGGTCGGAAGTCGACTATTTTGATGTCAAATTTCCCGACTCCGTTCAAGGCTGGCGGAAAAAGTGGCTGTACATTCATGAGGAAAGCTCCAACCCGGCGGAAGAGAACATCGCTCCTTTTGACGGAGAAGCTAAAATCTTTCGCCGCCGATCTTGGGATGCTGAAGCTACTGAAGCGGAGAAATTGGCGACAGAGGCGCTGATGACTCGCATTCACGAGCTACAGAACACCCGCGGGAAAGAACTTTCGGGTATTGAGATTACCGCCTATTTCCTTAGGACTAGAGTGCAGCCTCTCAGGCTCTCGAAAAAACCCCTTCTGGAAATACACTGGTGAAGAAGATGTTGACAGGCTCTCGAAGGATCTTCCCTTGAAGGATTTTGAGAAGCTTATCCGCAAAATCTCCTCGCTGAACAAGAAGGATTTAATTCCTACTTCTTGCCGTGTCGCGCCATTTAGTAGCACCAACCCCCTCCCTGAGGTAATTTCATTTTTGTAGCCATATTTGTTTCCTCGAGCTTTGTTATTTTGTCGATTACTATTTTGTTAACACCTTTTTGTCGACACTTTTTCTTTTCTCAGGGCCACCCTGTTCTTTCTTCTCTTCCTCCTCTTCCTGAAGGTGGAGATGTGGAGGAACGTGCCGTTGTCGACGATGACAACCAAAGCACCACTCGTCCTGCCACTGAAATCGCGGGTTCTCACAAGTCCGCGGCTTCTGCTGAGTCAGAGGCCACTGCCTCGACACACTCTCTTCCTCATGCTTCAAAGAGGAAGAGAGACGAAAGATTCCGGCACTTCCAAAGCCGAAGAAGCTGAGCCTTCTCATAAAAAGGCAGCTTTTAACCCATATACTGATGCCCTTGTCAGCTCGTGAGTTACTCCTTGCTTTTTACTATTCCTATTTTGATGTTTCTTGTCTCTTGCTTCTTATACTGCCGCCATTTTATTGTAGTGATGAGGAGGAAGAGCAAGCTGTTGATGCTACTGCACGAACGAGTACGTCGCGTACTTTGATTGTGTCGGAAGCTCAACATGATGGGGATGAATCTTCTCCTCCCCAACAAGACATCGTGCAACCATCGCCAGTGGAGAGCCCCCGAGCCTCTCCATTAAAGGGAGCGAGAATGGAACCATCGAGAGATTCTATCCAATTCCCTGGTGGATCTTCGACACCTTCATTGGATGATGTAAACCTTAAATCTTTCAATATTTCAACCATACTGAATGTTCACCGTATATATATTGGTTATATTGACTTCGTTTTCCTCCTTGATCGTTTTTTCCAGCCTTTGATGAAAGAATTTATTCGCCTTGGTACCCAATTTGTCGGGTATCGTGACTACACCAAGAAGCTCGAAGGTATCATTGTCTTGTTCTGTTGCTGCATGTATACCATGATTTTATCATGGTATTTATCTACCGCAATTTTTCCAGGAGATCTGGCGGAAAGCAACAAACGTGCGGACGCTCTTGCTGTTAAGTTGAAGCAGAGCGAAGAAAACCGCCAAAAAGCTGAAAAGGATGCTGCCACCGTTCAAGGTCTTCGAGAGAGGCTTCACAAAGCTGAAACTGCGTTGAGTGATAACATAACTCAGCAATCAGCTCGAGAGGCAGAGATTCTTTCCCGCTTGGAATCGCAGTGTCGGCGTTTTGTGAGTAAGTTCTCGAGTCTTTGATTTTCCTTGGATTATCTTGCGTTTCACCTGTAGTCTTTATTTTTATACATCTGTCTGATTGTTTGTAGGGCGGACGCATCAAGAATATGAGGTTGACGGTCCTGTGGGTGACGAGCTTCTCGACGCGCTGACCCTTTCCGAAATTCATGGGGATGAAGCACGTGACGGGCTTGAAAATGCTGAAGCTGGCTTTTCTGAAGCTTTTTTTATTTCCGAAGAAAGAGACTCCCGCTACATTTGTAGAGCTCGCAAAAACCTTCAATGGACCCGAAGATCTTGGGCTGAAACTTCGCCAAGAAGGCCTGAAAATTGGCGTTGAAGGCACCATTGCTGACTGCTAATAGCCAACAAGACGTCGACTGGTCCAAGGTTGGCAATATAGGGGAGATGGAGACAAAGAAATGGCAATCTCTAATTAGAGCTGCCAAACCTTCTGCAAGACCCATCCTCTCCTTCCTTGGTGTTAAACCAGCGCCTGCTCCAAGTGCATCCAAGCCGGAGGTCAAGTAGACCACCTTGTCTTTTTACTTCTATCTTTTGATGCTAGCGCCTTAGTCCTCCTGACGGTGATTAGGTCTTCTAGGGATCCTTCTTTTGTAACAGACATGTATATATTATGAGAATCAATGGAAATCTATCTGTCTCAATGATTGATGTCGACGTTTTTTTTTTTTCAGTTGATTTTTGACAACTATACGTCCATTTCTTCGAAGTTCCCTTCCGAAGAAGTTCTCTGTCCCTGTTAATTTTGTTGATGATTCTGCGAATAAGGGGCTGGCAGAAGAAGGAACTTCGAGGACAACTTCAATCCGCGAAGAAGCAAACTTTGGCGATGATGGAAAAAACTCGGAAAGCATCTGAACAAGAAGAGCTTGCTCTTCGTCAAGCTAAAGAGGCTGTAGCTGCCAAAGATGCTGCTGTATTGGAGGCAAAGGGAGCTGCTACCCGAGAAAATAGCATGCTCGAACTGATGATGGAAGCTAGCACTGATATGTTAGGTATGTGCCTCCAACCTTATGGTGCTTTTTCTTTATTTTCGCCTCCAAATTTCTTGCTTTGCTGTCTAATAGGCTCGGTTCTTGATGCTGCCGCCGAAGATCAAAGGGTGAATGAGAGGACAAATCTTCTTGTCAATCTTTCCCTTAATCATGGTTCTTTATTTTGGGCCACTCCCAGAACCCAGACAAATTGTCAGGTTCCAAGATCGTGCTTGCCAAGTGCGCGAATATCTTGTCTTCTGTACCAAGACTGTCTATGGTTTATAACTCTATGTTTCCTCGGAACATTCAACCAAAAACTCTTCCCGAGTTAATGGAGAAGTTTAAAGATGCCCACAGGATCCATAACTTTGTCAGAGCTCAACTGGTGGCTGTATTTGCCCTTATCATGCTTCAGATCTGCCACTCGAAGCTTGATCTGACCCAAGTTGTTGAGAAAGTTCATGAGAAGGTACGGCGCCGAAGAGTTGGTGTCGATCGTATTAACACGAAGGTTTCACCTATAGCCGAAGAAATGATTGAAGACCTTCTTCGGATGGATGCCGACTTTTTTGCAGATGGTCATTATGCTGATTTTCTTGGCGCTGCTCCTGAAGAAAATAGGATTACCCTTGATGATATATTGAATCAAGACTAATTATTTTCCTTTGGTAGATAATTCTTCCTTGTAAATCATGATTATGATTATGTTGTGAAACAAACATCATATTTCTATATTTGTCTAGCCCCCGAGTATTTTTCGGTGGCTATTCGCTGTATTTGTATAATGCGAGGTTTTAAACCAAGGCATTTATTCAATATGTAGTTTTGGCTAATATCAGCCCCCGAGCCTTTTGGCTGGAGTTTGTACTTTTTTTTTCTCTTCTCAAGATTTCTTCTTGTGCTGTAATAAAAACACATTGCTGGACTGCAGGATCTTGGTGTGGAAGTTCTATATTTTTGTCGAGTTTTCTGGACCAACGTGATGAGATTTTTTGACGTTAGCACTATATTTAATTATGATCAACTTCTGATTTATATATTTGGCGAGGTATTGTTGTACCAAGGCGAAATATTTTTCATAAATCGAGTTTGTCTATTTTGATATTTGAGGGTACAGAGCCCCCGAGTATGTCGACGAATAAGAAGCATATCTTTACTATCTTTATTATATTGCAGCACCGCGAGCCCGCATTAAAACCTTTCCGGCCCCACTCGGTGCCCGAAAAGGAAAAGAGTGCGTCTGAAACTCGCGGGCGTTTCAGTACATTGTATGTTTACAGAGGAGACTGTATTTTGCTATCTAGGCGTAGAAACGCCTGAGCTGCGCCACGTTCCAAGGATTTGGCTCAACGTTCCCCGTCTCTTGTCCTTGATTCTATATGCTCCTCCTTCGATGACTTCTGTGACGATGTAGGGTCCAAGCCATGGTGACTCGAGTTTTTCGTGACTTTTTTGATTGAGTCGCAAAACTAGATCACCAACTTGAAAGATCGTGGCCGCAATCTCCGACTGTGGTAATTCTTCAGTCCTGTTGATATTTAGAGACTCGTGACAGAACTTTCTCGAGCTTCGTCAAGTGCATCGACATCGTCCTCCAAGGCTTCTCTCGAGGTTTCTTCATTATATTCTGTGACTCTTGGAGAATCGTGCTCTATTTCTATCGGCGGACTGCTTCGGCGCCATGGAAAAACGGCGTTTTGTGTCGCCGTATTTGTTGTTGTTCGGATACTCCACAATACACTTGGCAGCTCCTCCGGCCAAGTATGCCGAGCTTTTTCAATGGTCCTAGTAGGCGTTTCTTGATGCCATTGCAGATAATGCCATTGGCCTTCTCGACTTGTCCATTGGTCGAGGATGCGCGACGACGCAAAACTCAACTTAATGCCCACTTCTGCGCAGATGCTTTGAACTCCTTGGACATAAAATTACTGCCGTTGTGCACAATACGTGAGGAACTCCAAATCAAGACGATCTCTTTACGAATTTGATTGACGCGCGCCGTCCGGTGAATTTATCGGCTTTGCTTCTATCCACTTTGTAAATTTGTCGACGCGACAAGCATATACTCGTAACCTCCGGCGAAGCTTTGTGTAATTTACCCACCATGTCAAGACCCCATTGAGCAAAGGGCCAAGACAGTGGGATTGGCATAAGTTCTGCGGCAGGAGAGTGAGGTTTAGCGGCAAATCTTTGGCACGCGTCGCAAGTTCTCACGATTTCCTTTCGTCCTCGATTGCCGTTAACCAATAAAATCCTGCTCGAAAACCTTAGGCTGCGATAGCTCGCTCGCGTGGTGCCCGCATATCCCCTCGTGCACATCTTTCAGATGATTCTTCCTTCTTCGGGTGTGACGCATCTCTGTAGCACGCCCGAAATACTTCGTTTGTACAACTCCCCTTTTACCACGGTGAAAGCTTTTGATCTCCCGATTATTCGCCTTGCTTCAACTGGATCGTCGGGTATTGTTTTCCTTAGAATATATGATATGTAAGCTTGCATCCATGGAATTTGCACCATCATGACTAGCTCTTGCTCTTCTTCTTCTTCTGCTATGTCTTTGGTGATACTCGAGGGTTTCTCTTTCTTCTCCTTCTTTGTTTTTGCTGGCTTTGTTGATCTTTCGCTTATCTCTTCCAAAACACGCCTGGAGGTATCGCGAGGCACTGTGACCCGATGTTTGCGAGAACGTCGGCTTCATCGTTGCTCATCCTGCGATGTGGTTTACCTCACAACCGTCGAATAATTTCTCCTGCTCATTGTACACCTCTTTGTATGCTATCATACTTTCGTTGACTGCGTCACATTGGTTCATGACTTGCTGTGCCACCAATTGTGAGTCGCCGAAAATTTTCAGTCGGGTTGCACAAGCTTTCGCCATCTTCATCCGTGTATGAGAGCTTCATATTCTGCTTCATTGTTAGACGCGTTTGGGAACGTCATCCGCAAAACGTATTTCAACTTGTCGCCTTCAGGTGATACCAATATCACGCCTGCTCCAGCACCTTCCAGTCTTTTGGACCCGTCGAAGTTCATGGTCCAAGTTCTCGATAACGGGGTCCCGTGTTTTGTAGCTCCATCCACTCTGCAATGAAATCGGTAAGACCTGCGATTTTATTGCTTTTCTTTTTCATACGTGATGTCCAGGAGAAAGTTCTATTCCCCAAAGGGAACCACCCGTAGCTTCCGGGTTGTTCAATATATTTGATAAGGGAGCCTCGTTGACCACTATTATCGGGTGTGCCGAAAAATAGTGTCGCAATTTTCTTGCTGTCGTGAATACTCCATATGCAAGTTTCTGATATTGCGGATACCGCTGTTTTGAAGGCGACAGTCTTCGCTGATGAAATATACAGCCTCCGAACTCCATGAAGCTTGCCTTCTTCTTCTCTCTCGACTACTAGGGCCGTGCTGACCACCGAGGTGTGGCTGCAATGTACAGGAGGAGAGGTTCCTTCTCTTTTGGTGCCACCAATATCGGTGGTGTCGAAATTGCTCGCTTGAGGTTCTCGAAGGCTCTATCCTTCCTCGTTCCATTGAAATTTTCCCCTGTTTGATCAATGCATAGAACGCGGCGTCTTTTTCTCCTAGCCCTGGCGACGAATCCTTAAAGGCTGCGACTCGCCTGTAAACGTTGTATCTCCTTCAGCTTTGTTGGCTTTCTCATAGTAACGATGGCCTGTATTTTCTCGGGATTAGCTTCAATCCCCTTGCCTGATACTAAAACCCTTCTCCTGCAGAACTCCAAAAGAGCACTTTGTCGGGTTCAGCTTGAGGCGAATTTGTCGAGGTTGTCGAAGGTTTCCTTCAAATCTTCGATCGAGTCGACCCTTTCTTTGATGTTATTACGACATCGTCGATGTAGACTTGTACATTTTTTCCAATCTGTGTTGCTAAGCTTCTGCATCATCCGCTGATATGTTGCTCCTGCGTTTTTCAGACCAAAGGGCATTGTTTTGTAGCAAAACACGCCATAAGGTGTGATGAACGCGTCTTGGCTTCATCTTCTTCTTTTAATCTTATCTGGTTATAACGAATATGCGTGGAAGGAAAGACGTTCGCATCCTGCCGTGGAGTCGATGATTTGATCGATCCTTGGGAGGAAAGTGATCCTTGGGACAATGTTTGTTGAGACACGTGAAGTCGACGCACATGCGAAGGACTATTGTGTGTTTTTTCGGCACCATCACCGGGTTAGCTACCCATGTGGCTTGAGTGAATATTTCCCCGATGAAACCAGCATCTTTGAGTCGATCTATTTCAGATAACATGGCTTTGCGGCTAGGCTCAAAACGCCGCAAAGGTTGCTTTACTTGGTCTTGCGAGAGGATCCAAATTGAGGTGTGCTCGGCAAGTTCCTGGTACTCCGGCATGTCAGGTGGACACCATGCGAAGATTTTCCAGTGCTCACGGAGGAACTCGACGAGCGCGATTTCCTATGCGACATCCATGTTTGCGGCAATGGACGTCGTTTTCTTTGGATCTGTTGGGTGGATCTGTACCTCTTTTGAATCCTTGGTTATATTGAAAGTTGGCTCCTTAGAAGATCTCCCTACCTCTGTCAGCACATCATAATTAGTGAACCTTGGCGCCGCATATTCTGCTTGCATCCCGAAAGTTTCGACAATCGATGAAAATCTTTGTCGCATTTATCGGATAACGCAAAACTTCCTTTGATTGTGATAGGTCCCTTGGGCCCTGCAACCTCCACAGATATGTATAATGCGGCACTGCCATGAACCTGGCATACGCTGGTCGTCCCAACAAAGCGTGATATTGCGACGGGAAATCACAACTTCGAACTCCAAATTCTCTATCCTGTAGTTTTCTCGGTTCCAAACTGAACGTCGAGGTTGAGCTTGCCCAATGGGTAACTTGGCTTCTGGTGTGATCCCATGGAAACGTGTGTTAGTTGGTTTCAGATTTGCTAGGGATATGTTCATCTTCCTCAATGTATCCGCATACATGAGGTTTAAGCTGCTGCCGCCATCTATGAAAACTCGACACGTCGAAACCAGCGACTGCGGGTAAAATGAGTGTTGATTGTCCTGGTCGAGGAACTTGCTGCGGATGGTCTGCAATTGTGAAGCCGATGTCTTGCCCCGACCAATTTAAGTACTCGTTGTTGGTGGAGGCATCTTTACGCCATGAACACTTGTCGCGAGATTACCTTCGCCTTTGTGGCCTAGCTTTCTGAATCATCGAGACCGCACCGTTAGAGTTGGGGTCGACATAAGGAGGTGGGTGTGGTGCTGCCGCTATTCTGAGCTGGTCGATTTTCGTCGGTAATTGCGGGAGGAGGTGGAAGGTGGATCTCGCTCCTTGGCTCCCGAGGGTTTCTGTTATTTGCTTGGGCGTTTGCAATTCCTGCGGCTGCATTGCTCGAAATGGCGATCTTCTGGAGATGTCCCGCCTCTTTCCATTGTTGTCGAGGTAAAAGTGCATTTGACATGGACCGTTCATCATCCCGGAGACACGTAAGGTCTTTGATTCCTTGGTCCACTATTTTGCCTGTTGCCACGAAAATCACCTCTATTGTCGCCTTGTTGCTCATTAATCCTTTGATAATCATCTTTGTTTCCTCCAGGATTTCCTCGAAAACCAGCGGATATATGGCCGGGAGCATCGTTGTTGTAGGGCGAGAAAATCGCCTTCTATTTTGAAAATTTCGACCACGATCTTCCTCTGGCGACCTGTGTCGCTTGTTGTATATTGCGTCTTCTCCATCCGCCCATTTATTGGCTATCTCCATGAGTGCTGATATGGTCTTAGGGTTAGTTCTCCTAAGTCCTCGACAAAATCGCCTCGGCGAATTCCCGCCACGAACGCATCTATTTCCCTCTCGTCGGATATATCTTCTGCCGAGTTCTTTATGATGTTCCACCGCTGTATATATTTCCTCATCGACTCGTCGTGTTTTTGTCGACACGCCCGCAACTCCAACGACGCAGGTTTCTTGCGGGTGGATCGGAAGTTTTTCACGAAGATGTCCTCAAAGTTATCCAGCTGTCGATGGAATTTGGGGGAGTTTCTTTATCAAGATCTCGCGGCACCGCTCAGTGAACTTGGATACTTTATAGCTGTTGCTCTGGTTCCTCCTACCAGCTTTACCATCTCGAGATAATCCACGAGCCAATCTTCGGGGTCTTGCCGTCGAATTTCTTGAAATTCTCGGGTAACTTGAACCCTTTTGGGACTCGAGTTTTTCGAACTCTTCTCGTAAAGCACGGGAGCCCACACATATCTTCGTCGGCAACTTCTGGTGAGTGCCGACGCTCCCTTCTTTCTTGTCGCGCTCTGTCTACCCTTACTTGGACTGCTGTGTCTCTTGCTCCACTTGTTCTTGGTGGATCTTGAGCCGCTGTGGGTCGAGGACTATTTTGCCTAGGATTTTCTTCGGGAGGCGTTGTTGCAAACGCGTTCCCATTACTCCTACTCCAGCCATCGCCATATTGAACAATGGTTCTCTCGGGTCCCCAGGAGGTGGTCTGGACGCCAAGATGTAAGCTTGTGTTGCCATGTAACCTGCCTCTGGCGTTTTTGGGATGATATTTCCCCTTTCGTCGATCGACATAAAGGACATGTCGAGATTTTGGATTATGTTTCCCTCTCTGCTTCGGGTATGTTTTGCAGCCGAGACATTGCTCTCCTCCGAGCTTCTCTGTGTCTCTCCGAAGTTCTTGATTGTCGACTTAAAACTCGTCTGCCTTGATGCGGAAGCTGCCTCTTTCTTCTATTTAGTGATGCTGTCTGTTTTCCAACTCTGCTTACTCGAGCAAGTCTATATTGATATGCTTGTAGTTCTTGTGTAGTAGCAGTGGTGGTCATTGGTTCTGAACCATCCATGGCTCTCGCAGCCCTATCCCACGCTTGCGGGAGTTGGACTTGTGCTCGAGTTGAAGTCCCAGCATATTTAGTGCCTAGGCCATGTCTGAGATCAGCGGGATCGACGTATGGATTTCCCAAATCGTCGAAAGCCTCTGACGTTTCGGCTCTGATCGGCCTGCTCCCTCTATCGCACAAATCTGATGATATTTTGCGCATTGATTTTTGTCGATTGGTGACACCATCATATAGAGTGGTGAAGACCTTTCCGATGGCGCAGATTTGTCGATGAAGTTGAAGCTGTCGACGCGCGGAGTCGCTGCTTATAAAGGAGTCCAGACGACTCGAAGGATGTGTTGCTGAGGATCTTGGCGAGCTTTCCGCTTGCCTTGTTGTCGACGAAGCGTGGCGACGAAACTCCTCGTCACTCGACGAAAAGTTGGAATCGACCGCTGAAAATTCCGACGAGATCGGAACTTCGAGACGGTAGGATCCTTCCTTATTGACGCCAAATCGGAATTCTCCGAACGTCATGATGATGGGCTCCTCCAGATAGGCACATGCATCCATACGGGAGGGCGGGTGAGGAATAAAATTGAATAGATCAGTTTTTCCCTTGTTACCTCGATCCATCGCGTTGCTTGTTGTTGATGAAGTCGAAGATCTTGAACGTGTCATCGAGATCAGCTCCTTGCAACCTCTAATTCCCACAGACGGCGCCAATTGACAAAGGATTAACTTGTCAATGCTTACAGATTGTAGACTAGGGTTTTGCTAGAAGTAGAGGCAAGTAGATCTCGAAGGTTTAGGCGAAAAGTACTCGACGATTATGAAAACTAGGGTTATGTTGATAGTAGATTCGATCCTTTCTTTGTCCCTCGACTCCCCTTATATAGGAGGTGGAGCCGAGGGTTTCGTTTTGTACAAGTTACGAGTCCGGGACGGTCTCTAACTCATCTGATTACAAATAACACCTGTTACAACTCTAACTTTCCTTAACGTATCTTGGGCTTCCGAATCTTCTTATTCTTCGGGTAGTGGGCCTTCAATAAACCCCGGGTACTATCTTCGGCAGGCCCATTTGGGATGCCTATGTCAATTATTCTAGTAATCGCTACATATTTCTTTTATGAGATATGATAGTAGGATGGCAGAAATACATTCCTTACCAGAAGTGTGTATGAAGGATGTATACTAGATACAACCAAGAGTTTTGCTGGTCCGTGGAATACTAGATAGGTATACAAACTTCAATTGGATGAAGTGAGTATCGGAGTTGGAATCTTCACCGGATGAAATAATCAAAGATTTTTATTCCATCAGAAACGATGAAGATGCTTGTATTTGCAAGAAATTAAGTGGGACGCTGAGACATATTTATAATACTTTATGTAGATGACATATCGTTGATTATAAATAGTGTAATTATATAATTTATTTAAAAGGTTTCATTGAGAATTAACATCAATGAAAGGATATGAATTGAAACATATTTAGTGTCAAGATCTATGAAGATAGATAGAAACACATAATAAGTTTAAGTTTAAGTACATAGAATAGATATTGAAGTAGTTCAATTAAGAAGGTGTTCTTTTCATGTGAAGGTTTAACAAGACTTGAGTGTATTTGACACTCGATGAGTAAATACACATGAGTGATTTTAGATCACAAATAATATGTACAAAGTCAGAAGTCCTGTGCTCTAAAATGTTACGAGCATGTACCAGAATGATTCACGTAATGATCATTGGACAACAGTAAGAATATCCCTGAGTACTTTAGAAGAACCAAGGATATATATATATATATAGTTTTTATATGGGGTAATGACAAACAAATCGCTGTAAGGTGTTGCACCGATATTAGTTTGGTCACATATAAAAATAAAATTTCAATCTCAATTAGGCTAAGAGTTATTTAAAAGGTAGCACAATGAGCTAGAACAAGTCTATGCTAGATTTGGATGAGTTCTAAATATTGTGATTCTCGAAGGCAGAGTATGTCATTGTTTTGACAATGACTGAGGAAGTTGAGGAGTTCTTGGAGAACTTGGTGTAGTTTCGACAGTGTCAGAATTTTGAAGATATATTGTGTGTGACAATATTAGTGACTTATTTCAGACCGCGGAATTAAGGTTCCACCAGAGGACTAAGCATATACAATTAATGCCGACTCATTAGGAAAATGAGTGATGCGTTGAGACGCAAATGAATTGCAAAATACATACGTTTCTGAGCGTGTCAGATCCGTTGACTAAAACCTCTCCCGTGAGCAAAACATGATAAGCACCAGAAGGCCAAGGTGTTATATCTTTTCAAATGTAAACTAGATTACTGAATCTAGTGCAAGTGGGAGACTGTTGGAGATATGCCCAAGAGGCAATAATAAATTAGTTATTGTTATATCTTAGTGTTCATGATAAATTTTTACATCCCATGCTATCATTGTATTAACCGAAACATTGATACATGTGTGTTATGTAAACAACAAGGAGTCCCTAGTAAGCCTCTTGTATAACTAGCTTGTTGATTAATGGATGATCATGGTTTCGTGATCATGAACATTGGATGTTATTAATAACAAGGTTATGTCATTAGGTGAATGATATAATGGACACACACCCAAAAGAGCGTAGCATAAGATCAAGTCATTAAGTTCAATTTGCTATAAGCTTTCGATACATAGTTGCCTTAGTCCTTCGACCATGAGATCATGTAAATCACTTACACCGGAAGGGTACTTTGATTACATCAAACGCCATTGCGTAAATGGGTGGCAATAAAGATGGGATTAAGTATTTGGAAAGTGTGAGTTGAGGCATATGGATCAATAGTGGGATTTTCCATCCTGATGACGGATAGATATCTCTGGGCCCTCTCGGTGGAATGTCATCCGATTAGCTTGCAAGCATATGAATAGTTCATAAGAGATCACATACCACGGTACGAGTAAAGAGTACTTGTCGGTAACGAGGTTGAACAAGGTATGGAGATACCGATGATCAAACCTCGGACAAGTAAAATATCGCGAGACAAAGGGAATTGGCATCGTATGTAAATGGTTCAATCGATCACTAAGTCATCGTTGAATATGTGGGAGCCATTATGGATCTCCAGATCCCGCTATTGGTTATTGCTCGGAGAGGAGTCTCGACCATGTGCATAGTTCGCGAACCGTAGGGTGTGCGCTTAAGGTTCGATGTTGCATAAGTAGATATGGAATATGGTATGGAGACGAAGTTTGTTCGGAGTCTCGGATGTGATCCGGATGTCACGAGGAGGGAATAGTCCGGAGAATAAGATTCATATAAGGGAAGTTGATTTCTAGGTTTCGGAAAAGTTCGGGATTTTTTCGGTGGATGACCGGAAGGTTCTAGAAGGTTCCGGGGTCCCACCAGTGGGCCCACGACCCTAGGAGGCCTTGCATGGGCCGAGGGGGTGCTCCCTAGCCTAATGGGCCAGGGGCACATGCCCTCAAGGCCCCAGGCCAACCCCTAGGGTTTTCCCCAAAACCCTAGGGGGATCAACTTGGGGAGGAAATCCCTCTCCCTTGCCGCCGCCGCCCCTAACCCTAGATGGGAAAGGGGGCCACCCCAGCCGACCTGGCTCCCTATATAAAGAGGGAGGGGGTGGCCGGCCACCATCCATCGGATGCCCTCTCTGCCGCCTCTCTCCACCATACCCTCCGGCTTGGCGAAGCCTGCAGCTTTTCTTCCTCCACCACCACCACGCGCCGTCGTGTCTTGGAATTTGGAGGAGATCTACCACACCTCCGCTGCCCGCTGGAACGGAGAGAGGAAGGGCTTCATCGACACCGTACGCGCGACCGAGTACGGAAGTGCTTGCAGCACCGGGGATGATCGTCTACACCAACAACGAGATCGATCTCGTAGGCTTTGGAAATCTTCAAGGGTTAGTATCTTATCAATCTCGTTGCTTCGATCTTGTAGATTAGATCTTGGGTGTTCCATAGATTAGATCTTGGATTTATTCGTCTTGCGGTAGGAATTTTTTTGTTTTCTATGCTACGAACCCCAACAGTGGTGTGGCCACCTCGTGGCCCCACTTCGTATCCCCTCCGGTCTTCCGGAAACTTCGTGGAAAAATAAGACCCTGGGCGTTGATTTCGTCCCGAGAATATTTCCTTTGTAGGATATGAAACCAAAAACAAGAAAACAACAACTGGCGCTTCGGCATCTTGTTAATAGGTTAGTGCCGGAAAATGCATAATAATGATGTAAAGTATGTATAAAGCATGTGAGTATTGTCATAAAAGTAGCATGGAACATAATAAATTATAGATACGTTGGAGCCGTATCAGACACACATGTTAAAGAGGAAAATGAGGAAAGCTTTCAGAATAGGACGAGTTAGCCACGGGATGGTCACGTGAAAGAGGGAAGGAGGCGGAAAAGCAAGAATGGATGACCATGACACCAACGAAAGATGAAGAGATGAGCACAATAATAATAATTGGATGATGGCAACACCCACTAGTAACGAAAGGGCAATAATAAACTCTCATCGAGATTACAGTGACAGATTTCTTGGGGATCGACAAATGACGGCTAAGGTAGGTGGTCAAAGGTCACAAGGCATATTTGTGAGAAGGAAATGAGAAAAGCTTTAATAATACAACTAGTCGGTGCTGAAGTGATGATGTGGTAGAGGAGGCGATGAGGTAGAAGACAAAAAAGGAAACGTATGAGAAGGAAAAGACGTGGCTAGAAAGGAAAAAATGGTCAAAATGCTCTCACTATATGGGGTACACCACCGCCCATGAGACCTATGTGTCTTTTAAAATGGTAAGACTGATCGTCTTGTGGAAGTAAGATTTAGGTAGCAACATCTCACACTACAGTCCTGACCCACTTGTCATCCAAGCCCCTTCCCACTCGCCCTTCTCTCATCTTCACAAATTCATCTCGCTTTGCCTCATCCCCACCCACAGGATTTCTGCATCCACCACCTCGTCGCCAGCCCATACGGATCTCCCCGCTCGCTCCACCAAAAACAACCTCCCTGAGCGCCAGAAACCCATCGTCCACTCATACTTGCATTGTCCATCCACCAACCCAAGCTGCCGTCGACAAGTACACTGGAGATAGATCCAGATTAGCTTGTGACGGAGGACAAGGAGTGCCCTGCCCCGAGTCACACTTCATCAAGCTTCCGCAATTGTGTGACTAGTGGTAAGAATCAGTTGCCTATTCCCTAAACCGGTTCCTCGGCGGTGCTTCGCCTAGTGCTCTTGCCGGATTTTTTTTTGTTTATGACGCTAGTACCTAGTGCGTCCCAGCAATACTAACAAAAGGTGAGGTGATAAACACAATAATAAATTCCCAATAGGCTTAAACTGAAAATTTAATGGGTCATCGATAGTTCTTTGGGTATGGTGGGTGTGGCCGAATGTTCGTGACACACGTAGTTTAGAGGAAAACAAGGAAAGATTTAGAATAGGACGAGTCGACCATGAGAACCAACCTGAGGTTGGGTGGTTACAAGGATGGTTGTATCCCCAGCCCACCAGAGTTCAAACCCCAGGTTTGACATCTGTGTGTCTCATAAAGGCGGAATATTCATTCAGTGGGAGGCGACGTTCCCGCGGCAAGGCGCCTGTGATGACTTCGTCAATTTCAAGATCCAATCCGCCGGCTCAGTCTTCCGGAGATGCTCATAGGGGTAGGGTGTGCGTGTGTGCGTTCATAGGGGTGAGTGTATACGCGTGTACGTGAGCGTCTGCGTTTGTACTGTGTTTCTCAAAAAAAAAAAGGACGAGTCGACCATGCCACGATCACGTGAGAGAGGGGATAGGAAGCATAAGAGCGAGAAAGGCTGACCATGACGCGAATGAAAGGTGGAGAGATAACCACGGTAATAATTATTGGATGATGAAGACACCCACTAGTAACGTAAGCGTAATAATAAGCTCTCACCAAGCTTACATCAGAAGCTTTCTCAGGGCATCGATAGATGATGGCTACGGTAGGTGGTCGATTGTCACGACGCATACTGTGAGAAGGAAAATGAGAAAATCTTTAAGAATACAACGAGTCGGTGGTTAGGCGATAACGTGGTAGACGGGGCGACGAGGCAGCGGACAAAAAAGAAAACGTATGAGAAGGAGAAGACGTGGATAGAGAGGAAAAGGGAAGATGGAGAGGGAGAAGCATTGCTATCCTTGCTTCAAATGATCTCACAATATGGGGAGTACACCGTCTCCCATGAGACCTAGGTGTCTTTTAAAATGGTAACGCTTATCGTCTTGTGAAAGTAGGATTTAGGTAGTAACGTCTCACACTTCATCTTGACCCGCTTTTCATCCAAGCCCCCTCCCTCTCGCCCATCTCCCCTCTTCACAAATTCATCTCGCTTCGGCTCATCTCCACCCGCAGGATTCCGGCATCCACCACCTCGTCGACAGCCCATCCAGATCTTCCTGCTTTCTCTGCCAAAACCAACCGTCCTAGCCACCAAAAACCCCTCGTCCAGTCATACTTACATTGTCCATCCACCGATCCAAGCTGTTGTTGACAAGTACAACAGAGACGGAGCCAGAGCAGCTCGTGACAGAGAACAAGGACTTCACTGCCTCGATTCGCACTTCATCAAGCTTTCGCAAATGTGTGCCTAGTGGTAAGAATCATTTGCATATTCCCTGAACCGGTTCCTCGACGGTGCTTTACCTTTGTGCTCTTGCTGTAAAAGTTTTTCTTGTTTACAATGTTAGTACCTGGTGTGTCCCAACAATGCCAACAAATGATTAGGTGATAACCTCAATAATAAACTCTCAACGGGATTATAGTGAAGTTTTAATGGGTCACCAATAGTTTTCCATGTGTGGTGGGTGGCCGAATGTTGGTGGCATGCATGGTTAAGAGGGAAACGAGGAAAACTTTAAGAATAGGACGAGTCAGCCACTAGATGGTCACGAGAGAGGGGAGAGGAGGCGAAAGAGCGAGGAGGGATGACCATGACGCCAACAAAAGATGAAGAAATAACCACGGTAATAATAATTGGATGATGACCACATCCGCTAGTAACGGAAGGGTAATAATAAACACTCATCAAGCTTGCATTGGAAGCTTTCTGAGGTCACCGACAACTAAGGGCTATGGTAGGTGGTCGATTGTCGCGACGCAAATTGTCAGAAGGAAAATGAGGAAAGCTTTAAGGATACGACGAGTCGGTGACTAGGCGATGACGTGGTAGAGGGAGCGGCGAGGCAGCCGACAAAATAGGAAACGTAGGAAAAGGAAACGGCACGGCTTGAAAGATAGAAGGAAGGAGGGGGCAAAAGCAGTGGTATCCCTGTTGAAAATGCTCTCACCGTGTCGTGGTACACCGTCGCCCATGAGACGTAGGTGCCTTAAAAAACGGTAACGTTCTTGTGACAGTAGGAACTTCTCACACTTGCCCTGACCCGCTTCTCATCCAAGCCCCCTTCCTTCTCGCCTTCTCTCCTCTCTCCCTCCCACCTGCGGGATTCCGGCATCCACCACCTCGCCGGCCGGCAGCCCATCCGGCTCCCCCCGTTCGCCCCGCCAGAAACCCCTCGTCCACTCCTGCTCGCCTTGTCCGTCCACCCAACGAAGCCGCCTCCCGCCTCGGGGTGACGGGACTCCTCTCTCTTGTTGGCGTCCGTACGTCCTCCTCCTCGCCCCCATCTGCTGGGTCGGAAAAGAGTGGAGATTCATTCATCCATCCGGACCTGGAGTGATTACTCCCCTTGTGCTGGTAAGGATGCCCTAGCTCGCTTTGGTTGCTGTTCTCTTCTTTCTATGAGAGTGAGTTTCGTTCTGCTGCGGGGACTTGTTTTGCTATGCGCAGCCGTATCCAAATATTCCTCTAGTTGCCGACCTGTTCAATTGGTGTCGTAGACTCGATGCACGCTGCTATCTTGCTAATCCATGCTTCTTTCCATCTCAATAGAGGATGCGGTGCAGGTGCATCCAGCCCAGTGCCCACGAAAAATTGAAATTGCGTGTTTAATAAACTATCTGAACTAATAGCATCAGTTTAATTTGTCAAAAAAAAGAATGGACATTGCTTAATATTTATGATCATTTATTACTGGCACTAAACTAAGGAACTGAACTGAACTGACGCAGGGTTCAGGGGTCCAAACAGAAGTCAGAGTGTTGGAAATGGCGTTGGTGGTGAAGCGGTCCCGCTGCACTCACTCTACGACCTGTCTTTGCCTCAAGGGCCACATCAACGAGGATGCCCTTTTCCTTGTTTTCCGCCACATTAACTGGAACCCAAGGATGATTACCCTCATCTCGTGCATATGCAAGTGGTTCGATGAGATCGCCAAGCGTGTTCTGTGGAAAGAGTTCTGCCATGCCAGGGCACCCAAGATGATGCAGGACCTGCATTCCGGTGGCAGTCACATCGTTGATGGCAACTGGAAGGCGCTAGGAAAGCTTCTTATTCATTGCTCAGGGTGCACCACGGGGGGTCTGTTCGACGTCCGTGTCCCAGGGCACTTTGTTCCCAAGACCCGTTTCTCCAAGACTTCTGGAAAGAGCTTCTTGCCTCCGATGTGCAGGACCGATGTGTTGTATGTTTCAGATCCTTGCGAGCATCTTGACGAGGAGGAAGGTGACCTGGGTTTCTTCCGTGGCATCTTCAAGTCGTTTGCTTCTTCAAAGTTTAAGAAGGTGCTGATTGACAAGCAAGCAAACTTCCATCCAAACGAGGTGTGTCCTTATTGTAAAGCAAAGCTATGGGATTTGCTGGAAGCAGATCTGATACCCACATCTGCTGCCGTAAGGTTGGATGCATATGATGATTCTGTTGAGTACTATGTATGCCTTAATGGACACATCATTGGTTTCTGTGCTATGATGACTGTCTCGGATTCTGAGGGTGAAGGGACGAGTAATATCAAGAATTAAATAAGGTATTTGTCCATTTACGCTTTTCCCCAGTTGTTTTTACTCCTCTCTACATATGTTTTTACTTACTGGCTAGTTCAATTATTTTGCTTGGTAGTATAAAATGAAAATTAGAAATTACCCTAAGCTCACTGTGACTTGAGTCATCATGTATTGTCCGTCATTTCATTATTTGTACGGTTTGGGCCACGGCCAATTTATAGTGTTTCTGCCCTTCTAGCACTTGATGGGAATTTGTACTTCAAACTAGTGGTACACGTTTCGCTTTATGGGGCAGATGGTACTCATGTTCCCCTTGCTGAGGGATACTCTTGTTTTGTACAAAAAAAGGTTCTTGATTCACCTTCCCTGTTTGTGTTAGGACTTAATTCCTAGTTAATTTCTGGAATTGACAGAATGCAAAGTTTTGGCAGCCAACCTTTAGCTTGTTTTGTGACGCCTTGAGGTTCTGGATTTAGTATTGCCTCTATCAATTCCACACTTTTCTTTTGTATGGTTGGACTTGCACCCAAACCTTGAACTCTGAAAATGGCAGTTTTTAATCTTGAACTTTGAATCGGTATACTTTACTACCTTGACCCTATCCTAAGTGGTTCTGTGCCAACTGAGACGAGTAACACATGGCATCATTCACCATGCTGTGTAAGGAACTTAAGTACTCCTTCTCTCTCATAGTTCTTGTCACGATTTTAGTTCGAATTTAGTTCAAATTTGAATTAAAACCATGAAAATAATTATGGAATGGAGGGAGAATTTTCTTTGGAAAAGCAAGAAAAAACAAAAAAAAAATTAAACTAAAAAAAATGTTCGATTTTGAATCAGTCAAATGTCAGTCTGGAAAAAGGGTTTCAGTAATCCACAAATGATGTGTAGCTTAATTTATATTAATATTCCCTCTGTTCAATAATTCTTGTCGTGGCCATGGTTGTGGTTTTACTTCAAATTTGAACTAAAATCATGACAAGAATTATGGAACGGAGGGAGTAGTTCATTTGAAAAGTAAATCCCAAAATTCATAAAAATCCTCCATTAGTCAAAATGAAAAACGATTCAGTAGTCAAACTAGAAAAATATCAAATTTTCTTAAGTTCCAGATTTTCTAAATTTATGATTTTAAAATATTTTTTCCTGATTTCTCATTTGTCCCTAAAAAGAATTAAGTTGCTAACGTGGCAAGGTGCTTATGTCTAAAAGTGATGCCGTATGTCATCTCAGTCAGCAGAAAACCGGGATAGGACCAGGGGCTAAAGTAAATTGATTCAAGAGTTTAAAGCTAAAAACAACCGATTTCAGAGTCCAAGGTTGAAAAAGTAAATGCAATAGTTCCGTGTTGAAAAGAGGACTTCATTCTTCGGATTATATCTTCATGCTTCCACGCGTACGTAAACATCAATATCATCAACAAAGGGTGTCTTAGTGTTCGAAATGTATATAGAGCTTTATAAAGAAACAAGAGAATTGTGTGCACATGTAACAATCTTAACCTTTTTGGAGATAACTTGGACTAGTGCACATTTCCATATTTTTAAACTATACTCTAGTCACGGCTTATCTAAAAATGTGAAACTTTGTGATTGAGTATGTGTCCTCTATATTTGTGTCTAATCAAGTGCTTAGCAACTTAGCATCATAGTGGATGTTAGATGCATTGCACTCCTAATTTCTTATTCTGAAATATAGAACCAAACTTAGTTTGAATTTGCAAATTTGGAGACCATGTTGTTCATAATTTGTTGATGCTTTTATAGTTTTATTTGTCATTGTTGAATGTTGATTATGGACTGAAAGCATGCAACTGAGTAAGCACAATAGTTGCAACCGATTAATTACTCCAGACCTGTACTGTAACGAACTAATGATAAAAGTAATAACAGCCAATACTTATGGAAGAGCTAATATTTCATCCGTGTGTGTGTGTCATTCTGACCATTGATACATGTTTCCTTGAGACTTGGTTAGTGTCAGTATCCTTGAACTATGTTTCTGATGAGTATGTTCTTTCTTGCTGACAGGCTACTAGCGTTTCAAAGCCAATGTCTGTGAATCTTGTATAAAGGGTCCTCCTCTCGACCCAGCAACAGTGAGAGGCTGAAGGCTGCCGTTGTCTAGGATCAGCTTGGGTGGCATCCCGTTGTCGCTTTTGTGTTTAACTGCAGTGTTGTTCCCCTTGGTGCTCTGCACAGTTGTGCTGCTGGAGAAGTCGTTTCCTTTGTCTGTCTGTTAGTGCCTCACCGCAGATGTCTGGCGTAGTATTTGCCTCTTTGCATTAGGCGTGTAACTTAGACCAGGTTCCATCTATGCAGTACACCTTTCGCTCGATGTGCTAAATGAAGTTTTAAAATGGCAGTTCTTCAATTTGACCGCTTCTTTTGCATGTACGGTACTTGCTGCTGTCTCCAAGAGATGCTATTCTGTTCATCATGAGGATCACGAAGGATGCAGCGGCTAACGAACTAAAACTTACACCGGGTATCTTGAGCTGAGGTTCATTGAATCAATTGGCAATAACACAAAGATTTCTTCGGTGTATGGGGATTTTTTTTTGCTATGGGAGACCGTTAATTTCCGGTCTTCGCTGAAACACACGGCCAGAATGTGTATTTGGCGAGAATCCTTGGTTGAGCCATGGGCTGTTCTTTTGCAGATTCATAACATGGTCATGGATCAAATGTTTATCTGGGACTACCTCAGGCTAAAGCTCGGTCCGGCGAACAGTATCTCCGCCCCTGGAGCAGCTTCCGTTTTGACGAGGAACTCCGGTGCCGGAGCGGCTTCCTTCTTGACTACAATCTCCGGCGCCGGAGTGGCTTCCTTCTCGACGATGGTATCAAGCGCCGGGGCGGCTTCCAACTCAATGGCAATGGAAGGGGTGGCTGTCTTGAAGATGTTAGTATCGGGAGCGGCTTCAGTCTCGACCATGGTCGTAGTAGCAGGAGGTGCTAACATCTGGTCTGGGTCTCCCTGGCGATCGTAGCAGCAGGAGCTGCTTCAGCCTTGATGATCGTCGGAGGCTTGGCTTCTTTTAGGGTACCTTTTACCACACCTGGTAAGCGGAGAGGTATGATTAGTCAACGATCAGGATTAAACGGCCCGACAGCCCATCAACACGTAGACCATGGAAGAAAAAAATTAGCTGTATTGAAACCGGCCCAACAATTGGCCCAGCACGAGAGGGAACGACTTCGCCAGCATCGAGCATCCACATGCGTTTTCCCTGGAGCATGACCGCCGCTGCCATCGCGGCATCCCGTCGGCGTCGTCCTGCGCAGAGCGTAACCTAGCTGATTTTGATTTCACGATCAATCACATTTACCATAATGGATTTGTCTGAGCGTCCTGGGGGCTGAGCCGCGAGCCTATCTACAGTGTTCATACCCGGTTTTTGATCCGTTTGCTTTGTCAGGAATAACTTGGAGCTTTCCCGTGTTCATCTTCTTCCTATTATTCAAAACGAACGGATCGATCCCGGAAACTTGATAGCTATGTTCCCACCATTACATAAACGCGATATGTGGAGCGAAAATAAGAGGTTCAGATATTCCTTGTACTTCAAGCAGATCACAGAACTACTCCAGCACAAGCAACGATTTGCCTCTGTCATTCAGAAAACTCGAGCGGATCAGAAACAAAACAGAGCTGAATCACAATCTACTGTCAGAACTGAAGTCTTTAATCATGATATATTGTTGATCTATTTCTCTAGATCGATAGGGCCCCTGTACCATGGTAATTGAACATGCCATTCCTCGTCCAAACAACCCTGCATAAAGGAGATGATCAGTCGACGGGCCCTCTATTGGGCCGGCCCATCAATGTTTTTTCTTACTGAGGTGCGAAAATTGTGAGAGGTATGTAACATACCTCTCTCGTTTTGGACTGTGGTATGAAATTATTTGAACCATTGGATGGACGAAAATTAATGGCTATTATTCATTTAGGGGTACCACAAAAGAACTCGGAGGCTTAGGGTGATCTTCTCGCTCTGATAAGCACAAGGCCTCGCCCCTCGCGAGTCTTTGGCCTCCGCTTCGGCACCAGTATAAGTGTACAACTAAGAGCATGTCTAACAGACTTTTTTAAAAGGGCTAAATCCATAAAATAACCGCCAAAGTACGTGGTTGGGCTCTACTCGGCCGTCTAGCAGACCCGTAAAACAGGCCCCCGCGTCGATTTTTTCCAGTTTTGGTTACGGGGCGACTCTTCGCCCCCTACTTGTGTGGGGTGAGCTGGGAGAGGATATACAGGGCAAACCCAGCATCCCATTTCAGCCAGGGCGCGCGAACATTTCAGTTTTCCCACCCGTTTTCCCCCGCGCCGCCTTCACAGCCACCCGCGCGCCGCCGCCGGAAACCTTCAGATCTGGCCCCCTCCGCCGCCCGCCGAGCCGCTCCCCGCCGGAGATCCGCGTCCCTCCGCGCGCGCCGCCGCAACCCTGCCGCGGTCTTCTCCGCCGTTTTCGCCGGTGAGTATTCCGCCGCGTTCCTCTTCGTTTTCACTGGTACAATGGACGTGTTTGGAGGTTGATCTATGCTTCACGGTGGTAGATGGCTTCGGAGGATGTGCATATGCAAGATTATTTTACCGAGGTACCAACCTATCCTCCCGCCTCTTCCGTAGAAGGTATCGAATGCGTAGGACTTTGTTCGATAGAATCGTCAGAGATTGCGAGGCAAACTGCGATTAATTCAAGCAAAGGAGGAACGCTGCCCATGTCATGGGATTTAGCCCATTTCAGAAAATATCAGCCGCCATGAGGGGTGATTGCATACGGTATCCCAGCAGACTATACCGATAAGTACCTTTGTATTGGTGTACAAACAACCACGGATTGCGTACGTATGTTTGCCAAGATGGTGATCAAGTTGTAATAATTGTGACGATTATTGTGTGATTTAAAACTTTTATTCAATGTGAATGTTGTATTGGTTCTAATATCTAATTTGTCAAAAACCCTGTTTTGAGGGGTTGAAAACTCGTTCGAACTAGCAAATCCCGTATCCTCATCCCGTAAAACAGAATATTTTTGTTTTACGAGGTGAGAATATGGGGCCCTACTAGCTCGGACGAGTTTTCGGCCGGTGAAAAGTGAATACAGGACCATCTACTCGTGTTTTAGGACAGAAAAATAGAAGATATGTTAGACATGCTGTAAGAAAACTCCCTGTCCCGGTAGGCGCCGCTCCTCCACTTGAAGCCCGCGATCTCCGCGATAGATCTCACGTGTGTCCCCGTCAGTCCAGGTTGACCGCCCCCGTCCGTCTATCCCGCACCCATCCCTAGCAGTAGCAGCCATCGGCCCTAGGTTACCGCAGCGCAGCTGCTGTCTAAAAGTGGCCTGAGGCTTTCAGCGGGCGCCAGGGGTGGGTGCCATGGAGAAGGAGGCTTGAGTATGGATGATCGCAAAGGAAAAAAAAACTGTTGAAGTTTGGCTCCCGATAGTACGTTGGGAGCCCAGAAGAGGTTGCAGTTCTTCTTTGTTGTTTTTTTAGCTCCTGGTATGTAATAAGCAGAAAGTAAAAAGCTCCTAGACTGTATGTGGTCTTTTTCTTGCAGAATCAGTAGAAAGAGTAGGGTGGTGAGGATGTCCTTTTTTTTTTGGCTTGAACTGAATCCTGTTGTGTTATGAAAAAAAAACCGAACTACGAAACACATCCTAATGGTTCATTGTGATGTATGTGTCGCCACTCGCCAAGCGCTGTGTAAGCTTGAGCCCCGAGTCCCTGACTGAAGTAGCTGGAGGATTCTAATGCTCTCTACCTGCACCAAGGCACTGTCAAGTACTAGCTGGTCAGGATCGCTGGCAGCTCCGCTCGGTCGGAAGCTTCTCTAGATGTGACGATTTAAGGCAACGTTGCACATGTATGAACACATGCATATATTCTACTCCCTCTGCCTATAAAAAGATATCTCAATTTTATCAAAATTTTAAATATATCTAGACCTATTTCAGTACTCCATATCTAGATCAATGTTTTAAATAGTCAGCTACATGCTATAGCTGCGGCCTTCTAAAACAGCTATACCCCGGCTATAGCCTGGCTATTTAAGAACTATGACATCTTTTAGCGAGCTAATGCAGTTAGCCGCACCATATTGGAAAGGTTATAGGGCTATAGCCGGCTATTTAAAACTATGATCTAGATATATCCAAAAAAAAATTAAAGTTGGACACCCTTTTATCAAGGGAGGGAGTAGTAGTATTTCGACATAAATACAACCACCGGAAATTAAACAATTTATTTATCCACGCTATCGCTGTTGATGCGAAAAGCATACTATATCAGTTCCTCCCAACTACACTGGGTAATCATTCGTTGATGGGTCGTCGGCGTGTGAGCTGGTACATACATGTTACCGGTCGATCAGTCATGCGGATCATGACCGCCAGATTGTACGTCTTCATACGCCATCTGTCCACGAGTACCTACCTTCTCCGTCCCTCGCTCCCTCGTGTATTTGTAAGTTGGTTGGCCTGCGCGAGGGAGAGGAGGAGCTTGACAATCTCTGCTGAATGGCGATGCCCTGGGACATGGTGCTCTGCATAGCGGGCAACGTGTGGCTGCTGCTCGGCGCCTGGATCTCGACCTGCCTCCTGGCCGCCGACGAGGTCGCCGGCCTGCTCCGCTCGGCCACCGGTCGATGATCCACATAACTAGAGGTACTTCATTTCATTTCTTAGGTGCCTGCACTCAATGACAGTCGATCGCTATCCTTATACAAGTGAAAATTTCGCAGCTGAAAATGAATTGTTGCTTGCTTCAAGGCTATGTGAATTGCTTAATCCTGTCCGGCTACTAGTCAAACTGTCTTCGGCTAAACTGGAACTGAAACCTTGGATTGATAGATGAAGACTAATTGGCATTGATCTAGTGCGCCCTCGATGAAGAAGAACGGGGTCGGCAGCTCGGTCGGGTTCGGCGGCAGGATGAAGGTCAGCCTTGGATACTCTTTCGACTCTAAGTCATCATCTTCGTCAGTTGGCGGACTCGCCTTCTCTATGGACCGGTCGGCCGAGGGCACACGGCTCGCCGATCTTTTGCTTCCATGCTCTATGCAATTGTACTGGTGGTGTGAAGCCGTTACCTTTGGCTCCTCGCTACCGATGTCTTTCGTGCTAGTATTTACCTCTTGGAATTAGGCATGTAGCTTGAAGCAATGTACAAACTTTCCTGTATGCAGCAATCTTTCTCTTGATAGGCTAGATTGGGAGACCTAACACGATGATGCCCCACAGCAACCTAACCGCATTATTGTGTTCTTCCCAGATGGAAAGGAGAGAACAAACATGCGCATTATTGTGTTTTTGCTTATTGTCTCGTCGCAATGTTGCTTATTGTCTCGTCACAAGTGAAGGACGGGGTCAGCAGCTCCGTTGGGTTCGGCGGCGGATGGAGATCCAGTGCCTTGACTCATAAAGTCACCAATGAACAGTTATGTGCCTTGACATATTAACCGTTGGATTGCAAATGTACAGCCACGATTGAACAGTGTAGCATATGTACTATAGATGGGCCCTGCAGCATATTACTGTAGATGAATAACTGTAGCTGATGTTCTGTAGTCGGGTTCTGTAGCAGAGAAGTGTTAATGCGCATCTGACTGTCCATTCTCGATCCAACGGTCAGAAAAAGAGATCAAGACATAGTACTGTTCAACAGTGCCTTGACACAAGCAAGGCACGGTGGCAGGATGAAGGCCAGCCCTGCATACTGCTCTGACTCCCAAGTCATCATCTTCGTCAGTCGCCGCTCAGTTGTTTCCGTTCCACCTGTTCCTCCACGTCAGGATGCTCGACGCCTGAGGTCCAGACGTGCCTCACTCGCTTGTAGCTTGAAGACGCTTTGCAATGTATAAAATTGTCTTGTATGCAGTACACCTTTCTCTCGATAAGCTAAATGAAGCTCTAAAATGGTACTACCTCCATCTCAAGGCTTAACGCCTATATTTTTTCAGAAAAACAAACGCCTATAAGAGAGCTGGTAGAGCAAACGTGAAGGTCCATCTGGATAGGGAGGTGGCATGCCCAGCCTATCGTGATTTATTTGAAGATAACAGGGTCCAGCACCTGGCTTCGCCAGTCTCGGATCATTGCCCGATCCTTGTTAAGGTGTCGCAGGAAGTTCGCTCTGTTCCTAAGCAGCCAAAGTGCCAATATGAATTTTCTGGGAAAGAGCGGCTGAGCTAACGAAAAAGATTGCTAATGCCTGGAAGGAAGCAGGGCAAAAAACGGATCTGTGTGATATCATGTCTGTCCTTAACCAGGTTATGGATGATCTTCAGGCCTGGAGCAAACGGAAATTCGGAAATGTACTGCGAGAGCTAGAAAAAAGCAAGGAAGGAACTGGAAACTCTGCAGCTTAATAACGCTGACCAAAGAGATATCCGCATGGTTAGTGACAGGATGAATGAGCTCATGTACAGAGAAGAAATGCTTTGGTTACAAAGGTCTAGAGTGAGATGGTTAAAAGAAGGTGACAGGAATACCAGATTCTTTCACCGCAAGGCTGTATGGCGGGCTAGGAAGAATAAAATCAAGAAGCTTAAAGATATCGATGGTATTTGGAAGGATGCCCCCACTGATATGGAGCGCATGGCTACATCCTACTTCCAAGATTTGTTTTCTAAGGATCCTTCACTCAATGCTGACCTCCTCGTGTCTCTTATACAGGAAAAAGTGGATGGGATTATGAATG
Organism: Lolium multiflorum; assembly: GCA_030979885.1. Classification (NCBI taxonomy): domain Eukaryota; kingdom Viridiplantae; phylum Streptophyta; class Magnoliopsida; order Poales; family Poaceae; genus Lolium; species Lolium multiflorum. Next base: position 236,621,205 of record CM061750.1, on the reverse strand, counting down.
ATGATCTGTGCAAGGACTTCACTGATGAGGAAATTAGCGATGCTTTATTCCAGATTGGGCCTCTAAAAGCTCCTGGTGTGGATGGCTTTCCGGCAAGGTTCTACCGGCGCAATTGGGCAACCCTGAAAGAGGAGGTAATAAATGGTGTGAAACTTTTCTTTCTCACTGGCCATATGCCAGAGGGCATTAATAAGACAGCTATTGTCTTGATTCCAAAAAATAGTGACCCTGCGACACTTAAAGATTTTAGGCCTATTAGTTTATGCACAGTTATCTATAAGGTTATTGCTAAATGCATGGTAAATAGATTGAGACCAATCTTGGGTGACATCATTTCCATAAATCAGAGTGCGTTTGTCCCTGGTAGGCTTATTACTGATAATGCCCTAGTTGCATTCGAGTGTCTGCATCTTATCGAGCATAACATCAATCAGGACAAAAAATTATGTGCATATAAGTTGGACCTATCCAAAGCATACGATAGGGTGGATTGGGATTTTTTTAAAGAAAGCGATGGTCAGATTGAGTTTCGCTCCCCGAGGATTGACTGGACAATGGCTTGCGTCACCACGGTGAGTTACCAAGTAAAATTTAATGGAACCCTATTGGAATCGTTTTCGCCTTCTCGTGGTCTTCGACAAGGTGATCCTCTATCCCCTTTTTGTTCTTGTTTGTGGCTGACGGTCTATCTTACTTACTGCAAAGGGAAGTAACTGCAAATGGTATTGTTCCTATCCAAATATGTCGCCGGGCCCAGGTGTGTCACACCTGTTATTCGTTGATGATAGTTTGCTATTTTTTAAAGCACAGGAAGCACATGCAGTCAGGGTGAAGGAAGTGTTGGATCTGTATGCCACAAGCACGGGTCAGTTAATTAATCCGGGGAAATGTTCCATTTTGTTTGGCGAGTCGTGCCCATCGGACACCAGAGCAGTGATCAAGGAGACCCTCCAAGTTACACAAGAGGCTTTTGAATCCAAGTACCTTGGACTACCCACCCCCGAGGGCAGAATGACAAAGGGGAAGTTTCAGAGTTTGCAAGCAAAGATGGCACAGTACTTGATTGAATGGGATGATAACCAGAAAATGTCTCAAGCGGCCAAAGAAGTACTTATAAAAGCCATTGCTCAGGCGCTACCTGTTTATGTCATGGGGGTTTTCAGATTACCAGCGGGTCTATGTGATGAACTAACGAAGATGATTCGACGATACTAGTGGGGAGCTGAACATGGAAAGAGGAAGACACACTGGATATCATGGGATATTATGTTAAGGCCAAAGGATCATGGTGGCGTAGGGTTTAGAGACATGCGTCTCTTCAACCAAGCGCTTCTCGCTCGGCAGGCTTGGAGGCTCATAACCGCACCAGACACACTTTGTGCCCAGATCCTTAAAGCTATTTAAATATTACCCTGATGGTGCTCTGTTGGACACAGTTTTTATTGGTAATGGCTCGTCGTCCTGGCTGGCTATTGTTCATGGTCTTGAGCTCCTAAAGAAAGGTATGATTTGGTGCATTGGCAATGGGCACAGTGAATCACAGGCCAAGTACTGCACGCGGGAGATGCAGATACCGTTGGGTGGCAGACTTTCTTGAGGCTGATCGTAGCTGGAATGAGCCAACACTGCGGCAATATTTTGCAGAGGAGGACGTTGGGCAGATCCTCAAGATACAGACATCTAGAAGAAATGAAAAAGACTTATTGTCTTGGTTCCCGGATAAACGTGGCATGTTTTCAGTCAAATCCGCCTACAGACTGGGTTTAGATGACCAGATGATGCAGCACAGTAGGGCAGCGACAAGCTCAAGACCCACAGGCACTCGGCCATGTTGGAAAGTGATCTGGTCTTGTCCAATTCCCCCTAAAATGAAAACTCTGGCATGGAAAATATGCTCAAATGCTATCGCCACACAAAGAAATATGTACAGACGAAAGATGGCGACTACGGCCATCTGTCAAGTATGTGGTACAGAAGAAGAGGATTCCTTTCATATCTTTGTCTGATGCCCGCATGCCAGAAGCCTTTGGCTGGCCATGAGAGAAGTATGGGAACTTCCCTCTGATGAGATGCTGAAGAACACGGGTAGAGAATGGCTACTACAGCTGCTACAGAACTTGACTGAGATATAGCGCGCTATGACACTGATGAGCATCTGGCGCATATGGCATGGTCACAATGAGATGACTCATGACAAGCCATGTCCCTCTACTGAAGGATCGCGGCGGTTCTTAGTGAGCTATCTTAACTCCCTCCTGATGGTCAAGCAATGGCCGGAGAAGGACGTGGTTAAAGGAAAAATGGTCATCTCGCATGATCAAGGATTTAGAAAGGAACCAACTGGGAACAACATAAATGGGGCTAAGAACCAAAGTTGGGTACCACCCGATCGAGGTAAAGTGAAGCTGAATGTTGATGGTGCCTATGACCCGGCGAGTGCAGATGCTGGCATGGTGCTCAAAGATTCTTCGGGCAGGATGATCTATGCGGCCTACCGTCATCTGGAGCAGTGCCGTGATGCCACAGAGGCTAAACTTATGGCCATTGAGGAAGGCCTAAAACTTGCGCTTCAGTGGTCGAATCTAAAATTCAGCCTGGAGACGGATTGCCTAGAGGCCCTGGAGCTAATAAAGGAAAGAACGCCCGATCTATCAGCTTATGCCTTTAGAGTGAATGTTATTCGAGACCTAATCCGAGAAAGGAATACTTATATAGCTAAGATTGGCAGAGTGGCCAATGGTGTGGGTCACTCCTTAGCTAGGATGGGCAGAGTTCAGAAGCGCACTGCATTTTGGCTTGCAAACTTCCCAGCAGAAGCTGTTGCAGCAAATGCTCTTGACTGTAACCCATCTATGATTTAGTTTAGTCCTTTCCCCCGCAAAAAAAAAAAGCCTTCACCGCCTCATTAACATGTACGACAACTTAGAAGTCAGAAGCAGAACAAAAATTTCACTTCTCAGTGCTCACTTGTGCTAATGTATATTATAAGGGAATTCTGACTGCGCCACGCTGCTATGTTCAAAGAGATATACTACCAGTTTATCGCCCTTATATGTACACTTTATATTTATTCATGCTCTGCAAGGCTGCAAAAATTGACCATCAGAAAATAGACTATCAGACCGTCGGCAGGAACTTCTCATCTTCAGCAGCAGCTGGCTTCGATTCCTCGTTTGTTTTCCGGAAAACAAGCTTCTGCTGCGGGAGCTGACCATTCGATGGTACTGTCACCTGGGTGTCCACGAAGATGCTGTCCTCATCCTTGAAATCGCCTCTAAGGATACCCTTTGCCAGCTCGTTCTCCACGTACTGTTGAAGAACTCGCTTCACTGGCCTGGCACCATAGTTCGGGTCGTACCCAAGGCTTCCCAGGAATTCAATTGCCGCAGGTGAGACTTCGAGTTTGATCTTGCGGTCAGCAATCCTCTTCTGTACTCTTGCCAACTGTACAACAAGAAAAGCAAAACAAATTTTGATCAGCATTTGATCCTACAAGTGAGAGTTTTAGTGGCATCTCCTACACTTCCATCAATCTTGCAACGGAGCTTTCAGTTTGTTTTGCTAGCTCAAAATCTCTAAATGGAAAATATCTGCAAGGTTGTAAGGTTGACCTCAACAAAGTAAGAGATGTTACCTGTAATTTGACAATCCTGTTGATCTGTTGTCTCTCGAGAGGCTTGAAAACAATGTACTCATCTACACGATTCATGAACTCTGGCCGGAAAACTGATCTTGCAGCATCCATCACCCTCTTCTTCATACTCTCATAGGACAAATCAGTTGTTCCACCATCCTCATCCATGTTTAATATGTACTGTGAACCAACATTGGATGTCATGATAATGATAGTGTTGGTGAAGCTCACCTTCCGACCCTGTGAGTCAGTAACCCTGCCGTCATCCAATACTTGAAGGAAAACGTTGAATACATCTGAATGGGCTTTCTCAATCTCATCAAACAAGACGACGGAATATGGCCTCCTACGGACAGCTTCTGTTAGCTGGCCACCCTCCTCATACCCAACATAACCTGGTGGTGCACCAATCAGTCTCGAGACAGAATGTTTCTCCATATACTCACTCATGTCAATCCTGACAACAGCGTCCTCAGTGTTGAACATAAAAGAAGCAAGGGCTTTTGCTAATTCTGTTTTGCCCACTCCCGTAGGCCCCATGAACATGAAGCTGGCAATGGGACGGTTTGGATCAGACAAACCAGCTCTGGATCTCTGAATGGCCTCTGAAACTGCTGTGACTGCAGGATCCTGCCCGACGACACGCTTGTGCAGTTCATCCTCGAGATACAGAAGCTTCTCTCTATCAGATTGCTTTAATTTTGAAACTGGAATACCCGTCCATCGGCTCACAATTTCGGCAATATCATCTTGGGTCACCTCTTCTCTTAGCATGGATTTCCCTGAACTTTGGTATTCATTTAGCTCATTCTCTGTTGTTTGAAGCTGCCGCTGCAACGCATTCAGACTACCATACTTCAGTTCAGCTGCACGATTGAGATCATACTCACGTTCAGCCTGCTGGATCTCCACATTTAACCTGTCAATCTGTTGCAACAGTTAAACACAAGTCAGATCGAACGGCAACAGCAATCCTGTTGGTCTATAATACAGAGAGAGATTACCATAAGGGAATGGATCTCACCTCTTCTTTAATAGATTGAATCTTTGTCATCACTGACTTCTCATGCTCCCACTGCTCAGTCAGTTCCTTCTGCCTATCTTTCAAAAGTGACAACTCTGCTTCAATGCGAGATAGTCTGTCCCTTGATGCTTTGTCTGTGTCATTTGTGAGTGAGAGACGTTCCATTTCAAGTTTAAGCACAGAACGATCAATCTCATCCAGAGCAGTCGGCTTCGATGTTATCTCCATCTTCAACTTGGCAGCTGATTCATCGACCAAATCAATTGCTGGGACAAAACAAAACAATACCTTTTAGAACAAGCAACAAAAGAGCCTGTGGTAGAAGTAGAATTCATAGTGCATGCATCATCAAGCAGGGTTGCAACTTTAAGTAAAAAACGATCCTATAGTAAGAGAAATACCTTTGTCAGGCAAAAAACGTCCGCTGATGTAACGATCAGATAAAACAGCAGCGGCCACAAGGGCACTATCTGATATGCGGACTCCATGGTGCAATTCATATCTCTCACGCAATCCTCGGAGTATTGAGACTGTATCTTCAACTGATGGTTGATCAACATAAACTTGTTGGAAGCGGCGCTCCAATGCTGGGTCTTTCTCAATATATTTACGGTACTCATCGAGGGTTGTTGCACCAATGCAGCGTAGCTCCCCTCTTCCAAGCATTGGTTTCAGAAGATTACCAGCATCCATTGAACCAGACGTGGCACCTGTAATACGATGAGGATTTATAAACTTCTGAATAGTAGATTGGAAACTTATTCATGCTATTCCCATTGATAGTAATGGCAGGTTACTAAGACAAGATAAGATTCCAAATCCGTAAATAGGATGTCTACTCACACTGTTCACATTGAAAGTGTTGAAAGATAATTAGAAGACATGACAAGACTTCGATTTTGTCAGGTATTATCACAAGCTCAATATGTACAAGTCTTATTCTGTGATTATCTGTGAAATCACTGGAATTTCAGATCATTTTACTATCTCCAATAACTCATGCTACTGATTATGGGACCATCAATTCCATTCCCTTGGGCTTTTGAGGAGCAGGAAAGAACTTTATGAAAGTCACGGAGCTAGTCTCATACAACTTGGTCTGCTGCTTGACTTACTCGGATACTGATTCGTCCAGCTGCAATCCTTACCACTAAAAATAGAGGGTGTGTGGCTCCTCAAGGACAGCACACAGACCCTGGATTCTATGTGCTGTCCCCCAAACACTTACACCCTTTAGTGATGGTGTTAAGGATTACATTTGGACTTGATTACAGACTGTCATCAGCCTAGAAACCTGGACTTATTGGGTGATAATACTAACTTAACAACAGACAGTAGTCACTTCGTCGAACGATTTGACGTTGCATTGTTTATAACGGTGAGCATTTATAATTTTGGTGCATAATACCTGTAAATTTTATCCAAAGTTCGGTGGAAAGAGAACAAGGAAAACCCCGCAAGCCGTTGAACTTCCATTTATCCCACATGGATGGCAATGTAGTCTACGGATTGGCCCTCCGCTGCCTTAGGCGTTCTATGAGATATTCATGTTTTCTCGTACTACGCATTTTCTGTTCTTTGTGTAAGCTCTTATGAATTGTATGAACGTGGTTTATCCCAGACAGATGGCAATGTAGTCTACAGATTGGCCCTCTGGTGCCTTGGGCGTTCTACGATATATTCATGTTTTCTCGTACTACGGCATTTTCTGTTTTTTTGTGTAAGCTCTTATGAATTGTATCAGCATGATTTATCCCACATGGATGGTAATGTAGTCTCGGATTGGCCCTCCGCTGCCTTAGGCGTTCTACGAGATATTCATGCTTTCTCGTACTATGGCATTTTCTGTTTTTCGTGTAAGCTCTTATGAATTGTCTCACGTGGTGCTAACTTATGAGTTAAGTAAAGCATCCTTTATCCAAAATAAAACCATTTTGTGATGAAAGGAAAATTAACAAGATGGAGCAGCTGACAAGTTGGCAAAGCTGAGTGCTCAAAAGTAGGCTATTCAGATATTTTTCTAAATTAATAAACGAATATTATGTGAGGACATGCAAATAAAATAACTGATGAATAGTTTGTTACATGGGAGAAGGGGTTTATATATGTAACGATCATCATCAGATATACCGAGTTCTGTAGCATCTCAGTATTCATAAATCGTATTGTTTCAGGTATATAGTATTCATAAATCGTATTATTTCAGGTACAGGACACAAAATGAATCAAATCCTAGAGGTTTCCAAAAATATTGTCCCAAAGTCTAATTAGCTACGTGGAACTAATGCCGGCCAAGCAGCATTATTAGACTTATAAAACAAATTCAGTGCTCTATGAAATCCAAACAGATAACAGTAGCTCCAGCACAGCCATCATATGTCTTGGTGAACAATGTTGAGCAAATGGGTCGGTTTATTCCTCACTTTTTTGGTCATGCATGACATTTTAAAATCAAAAAATTAAACAACGCAATCAAATAAAATAGTAAAAAGCTTGTATAATAGATAAGGGGAAATTATCTTGAAATCAAAGCAGTAACAATACACTATGTTCTTATTACCTGCTCCAACAACAGTGTGAATCTCATCAATGAAGAGAATGACCTGTCCATCAGAATCTGTAACTTCTTTGAGTACAGCTTTCAGCCTATCCTCGAATTCTCCTCGATATTTTGCACCAGCAATCAAAGCACCCATGTCAAGTGTAATGAGCTGTTCAAAACAGAAGAAAAAAATCAGTCAGGTGATCCTCCTGATATAAACTCTGGACAATATAGCATTGTTGCATGGATAAGTGAACTTACTCGACGGTTTGTCAGTGCTTGTGGAACATCTCCTTGCACTATCCTCTGAGCAAGCCTAAACAAGAATGTAAAACCCAGTAAGTTGAAACTGCTTTCATACTCATAAATGATGAAATGATGTGCAAATGTACTCTTTCCTTACCCTTCAGCTATAGCTGTTTTCCCCACACCAGGTTCACCAATCAAAACTGGGTTGTTCTTTGTTCTCCGAGATAAAATTTGAATGCACCTACGAATTTCATCATCTCTTCCAATAACTGGGTCGAGCTTCCCCTGGCGTGCCATAGCTGTCAGGTCCTTTCCATATCTTTCCAAAGCTTCATACTTGCCCTCAGGATCTGGGAACAGATAGTTTCAGTTGATTATTTTAACACTTGTTTTCCAGGAGAAAAAAATGTGCACATCTCTACAAATTCAAGAAACAAATGAAGCACCCAAGGTTCACACAGCTTTAATAAAATTCTGCAGAATTTTCTCAGATTCAGTGATCACTTAGCCATTTTTTTTTGTTTCGAAGCAAATAAGAACATGATAAACTAAAAGAGTAACAATTTACAGGTGAACTCTAGGTTGCACTATGGAATTTGATGAGAGTATGCAACAGTATGAGCATGTCAACAGGTTATTTTGGAACAAAATGAACCATGACATTCAGATCAAATATAAATGTTTGTACCTTGATCGATTACATTTTGCTTCCCTCTTATGGATTCAATAGCTGTTTTCAAAGACTTCACCGTGATCTGAAAATCCTTGAACAGCTGTCTTCCAAATCGCTTGTCATCCGCAAAACCGAGGACAAGATGTTCAACTGAGACAAATGAATCACCATACTCTTTCTTAAAGTCTCTTGCTCTTTGTATGAGAGCTTCCAAGTCACGTCCCAACATCGAACCAGGATCTTCACCTAATACCTGAATCATTCGGAACAATGGTTTAATTGCTGGTGTTTTTTTTTACAGAATAGCAATATTATACTGTAGTGCACAGAGAGGCGTTAGGACATGGAAGTAGAAGAAAATAAGTTGATAGGTATTTTTCAGGACAAATCACCTTAGGCTGCCGCTGGATGTACTTCTCGGTGGCATCGAGAAGCCTTGTGTTATCAACTCCAGCTTTTGAAAAGATTCGACGGGCAAGGCCATTCCTCTGCTCCAGCAAGGATTTCATCAAATGTTCGGTCTCCACAATCTGGTGTTTGCTCTCTTTGGCTACTTCAGGTGCCAGAACAATTGATTGCCATGCCATCTCAGTAAATTCTTGTTGTGTGATCTGTCAGCCAAAGAGATAATGATGAGCTCCATAATTATTCACCTTCATATACCAATGGGATGTTAAATAATTATATGTAAAAATAAATGGGATGTTAAATAAACAGTAGACACAAATGCACGTGAAAATCAAGCTCATGCGCACAGAGTAGGTTCTACGATTTGAGGAGCAGCAATGGTTTCGGCTGAAGAAAATGAAGCAGGGAAAACTCAGCCACAACCATGGAGTGCAAGGGTATGCATACTTTGAATCTTATTTACTAGTTGTTATTGCTGTTTTTTTTTACATGTAGTTGTCATTACTACTGCCAGTGGTGGTGACAGCACAACGTGATAACAGTACGGACATACACTTGTGGTGACATCTCTCCAAAATTTATTTTACGATGGCAGTATAGCAATTACAATACAATTTTATGATGGCAGTATAGCAATAGCATATTTTATGATGGTGGTAACGACTACGCAGAGACAATGTATGCAGTTGCGAGTGGTTAACCCAAAATCTCATCGGTCGAAAACTTTAACACGGTAGGCCTATGAGTCTATCTACGCACTATAAAGTGAGAACCGCCCGCGTACCAAATCTGACGAGATTCGCATCGCAAGTAAAGGGTGGAAAAAAAAAAGAACTAGTACTAGTAGAAGATAAGGCAACGCGACTCCTTACCCTCCCGTCCCGGGAGCTGGCGTCGCACCTCACGGAGAGCGTCCGCGGCGGCCTCCCCGTCCCGACGACCGGAGCCGGCCATCCCCGTCCTCTCGTGGCCCTGAGCGCCCCGCACCTCGCCGCCCCTCTCCTGTTGCCCCAGGCCGCGGCGACGACCGGCGCCGGCGCGACGGCCGGGGCGGCGGCGGGGGAGGAGATGAGGATGTCTGCGGCGAGCGGCGGCGCGGCTGCCATCGTGCCTTGGACTGGACCGGATAGAGGGGGGTGGAGCGGCGAACGAAAATCTCTCTCTTTCTCTCAGTATCTCTGTGATCGGTCGTTGGACCTTCTTGCGTCGTCTCGTGGTTGGCGGTAGAATGGCGAGGCAAGGCGGGGCGGAGGGGGGACGTCGGTATAAGTAGCCGGTGGACGGATGGGTGGCGGGCGCGGCGGCGGTGTCGCGGCGTGGTGGCGCCGGGACCGGGAGGGTTCTGGGAGGTTCAGGGGTGAACGAGGAAGGACGAGAAGATTGGCTTCGGGGTCGGGGGATTCTGCGCCGTGAGATCTCTCTCCGGTTGCGTTGCTCGATTGCCGGGGGTCCGCACGCCTTGTTCGTTACTGCTGGGCTGTCAGTCAGTCATAGGAGAACAGTTGTAAAATCTTGCTACTTCTCAAAAAAAAAAAGTTGTAAAATCTTGCTCGGAAAAAACAATAACCTTTTTTTTTTGAAGTGAAAAAACAATAACCTTGATGATGATTGTATAGTACGATCATCCTGACGAATCGTGTGCAGAGTCCTACCTACGCTTGGCGTTGATTTTGAGGAGGCATGAACGCCATCCAACGGCTTGAAATGTGTGCATGCTCCCCCACCATCCTAGCACAACCATGTGACAAAAAAACTGAAACAAGTTTTCCATCGTCCGTTCTATGCCTCGTCCTGAGTGCATCCCACACTGAAACAAGTTTTCCATCGTCCGTTCTATGCCTCGTCCTGAGTGCATCCCAGCGGCGCGACGCAGACGAACAAAAGTTTGCGTCGCCCAGCGTCACGCGTCCGTTTGCGTCTGGGTGTGCTTCCACCGGGGCGACCTATTTTCTGAATTGCAATATAGTTAAAAACGTAGAAAGTACTACATAAAAATGCATAAAAACTATACAAAGTAGATAGGCCTAGACTAATTGCTTCCTGACGGGCCGGCACCGTCGTTGCGTCGCTCTGTCGTCTGCTTCTCCGCCGCCTACCGCCACGTCCTCTTGCAGTGTCTGCTCCTACCTCGCGCGCGGCGTCGTCGACCTCGCTCTCGAGCTCTCGGCTCGCGGCTCCTCCGGCGTCGGCCCTCCGAGGCGGGGTCCAGATATCTCCAGCGGAGTCCTCTCCAGCCGGCCGCCGGCGCGCCGCCTGCGAATCGACCACCGCAAGAGCCGTCCTCCTCTTCTTCTTGCGCGAGAGCCGGGCCGCGGCCGGGTGGAGGAGGTCGGTTTTCCGGAGTCGAACTCCTTTCTGGAGGAGGAGGAGGGGAAGGGTGGAGGTGGGTGCGCCGGGCGGCGCTCATGGCATCTGCTGGAGGCGCGGAGGGCACTACGGCATCGGCGGCTAGGGTTTAGTGGGAGGAGATGAGATGCTCGCGCCCCTGTTCATATAGGTCGGAGGCAGGACGACGGCCGCGCCATTACTACGCGCGCAGAGGTAGGTGACGGCCGCGCGCCACGCGAGGCATCGCCATTAATGCGGCCGCAGACTGCCAAAGCGACGCCTCGGTGCCGATCGGCGGAGAAGACGCATCGGCCTTCACACAGTGGGTGATACGTCTCAAACGTATCTATAATTTCTTATGTTCCATGCTACTTTTATGACAATATTCACATGTTTTATACATACTTTACATCATTATTATGCATTTTCCGGCACTAACCTATTAACAAGATGCCGAAGCGCCGTTCTGTTTTCTGCTGTTTTTGTTTTGAGAAATCCTACAAATATTCTCGGAATTGGACGAAATCAACGCTCGGGGTCTTATTTTTCCATGGAGCTTCCAGAAGACCGAGGAGCTTACGAAGTGGGGCCACGAGGTGGCCAGACCATAAGGCGGCGCGGCCGGGAGGGGCCCGCGCCGCCCTGTGGTGTGGGTCCCTCGTGTGCCCCCTGCGCTGCCCTTCCGCCTACTTAAAGCCTCCGTCGCGAAACCCTATTACCGAGAGCCACGATACGGAAAACCTTACAGAGACGCCGCCGCCGCCAATCCCATCTCGGGGGATTCAGGAGATCGCCTCGGCACCCCCGGAGAGGGGAATCATCAGGAGGGCTCTACATCATCATGCCCGCCTCCGAATTGATGCGTGAGTAGTTCATCCTTGGACTATGGATCCATAGCAGTAGCTAGATGGTTGTCTTCTCCGCTTGTGCTACCATGTTTAGATCTTGTGAGTTGCCTAACATGATCAAGATCATCTATTTGTAATGCTACATGTTGTGTTTGGCGGGATCGGATGAATATAGAATATTATGTCAAGTTGATTATCAACTTATCATATATGTGTTGTTTATGTTCTTGCATGCTCTCCGTTGCTAGTAGAGGCTCTGGCCAAGTTGATACTTGTAACTCCAAGAGGGGTATTTATGCTCGATAGTGGATTCATGCCTCCATTGAATCTGGGACAGTGACAAAAAGTTCTAAAGTTGTGGATATGCTGTTGCTACTAGGGATAAAACATCGATGCTTTGTCTAAGGATATTTGTGTTGATTACATTACGCACCATACTTAATGCAATTGTCTGTTGTTTACAACTTAATACTGGAATGGGTGGGGATGCTAACCTGAAGGTGGATTATTTAGGCATAGATGCATTTGGATAGCGGTCTATGTACTTTGTCGTAATGCCCTGATTAAATCTCATAGTAATCATCATGATATGTATTGAATCTTTATTTGTCAATTGCCCGCTTGTAATTTGTTCACCCAGCATGTTATTTATCTTAATGGAGAGACACCACTAGTGAACTGTGGACCCCGGTCCATTCTTTTACATCGAATACAATCTCCTGCAATCATTGTTCTCTATCGTTCTTTGCAAACAAACATCATCTTCCACTCGATACGTTTAATCCTTTGTTTTCAGCAAGCCGGTGAGATTGACAACCTCATTGTTACGTTGGGGCAAAGTATCTTGATTGTGTTGTGCGGGTTCCACGTTGGCGCCGGTTTCTTGGTGTTGCGCGCACTACCTCCTCCACCAACAACCTTCACGTGCTCCTTGACTCCTACTGGTTCGATAACCTTGGTTTCTTTCGAGGGAAAACTTGCTGATGTGCGCATCACACCTTCCTCTTGGGGTTCCCAACGGACGTGTGCTTCACGCGCCATCAAGATTTTTGGCGCCGTTGGGGAGATCAAGACACGTTGCAAGGGAGTCTTCCACATCCAATCTCTTTACTTTGTTTTTGTCTTGCTTTACTTTATTTTATTTACTGTATTGTTTGCTTTATATCAAAAACACAAAAAATTTAGTTGCTTTACTTTCTGTATTGTTTACTTGCTTTATATCAAAACACAAAAAAATTAGTTACTTGCATTTACTTCATCAAGTTTACTTTTGTTTATTTCATCATGCTTCATCCTAAGTTTACTTTGAAAGATATATCGGTAGGTAGTGGGTCTATCATTGGAAAAGATAATATAGAAGAATTTTTCACGCATGTTAGTAAGGCTGAAGATTTTGAAGATAGATCCTTGGTAGAACTTGCTCCTAATTATGAAATTGCTACTGCCTCTTTAGTGCACATGTTGGAAGCTAGATTTGTTAATCTCAATCCAATAATGCAACATATGTTTCTTACACTCGGTGATATGGAAGAAGGAGAAAAGAATGATTTTGTTTTAGAAACCCTTCTTAGAGAATTTGGTGATGTAGCTAGAGAAGTTAGGAAAGTTTTTATTCGATATAAGATGCTAGGCTTGTGTACCAATTTTGCAAATATCCTTGAAAGGAGGGAAAAATATAAGCTAAGATACACTAATAAAGCCAATTGTGATGGGGAGATTAAAATACCAATACCTCATAAACTCATAGGAATGCATGAGGCATTAGAAAAGAATTTTGATTGGATTGTCCCTGAAAATTTATTTGAGGAGGATAGTAAGCCTAAAGGTATTGAAAAGGGAGTTCCATACATAGATAAGATACAATGCATAGTTGAGAAAACTCCCAAGTCTCGAGGTAATGATGTTGATGTTTCTTCTCTTGATGTTACTTGATTTGCACTTTCTGCGTCTAGCTGAAAGGCGTTAAAGAAAAACACTTCTTGGGAGATAACCCATGTTTTATTTTACTACTGTATTGTTGAGTCTTGAAAGTTGTTACCACTGTAGCAACCTCTCCTTATCATGTTTTTTGTGCCAAGTAAAGTCTCTATGGTAAAGTTGATGCTAGATTTGGATTGCGCGCAGAATTGCTATCTGTCACGAATTTGCGTAGAACTCTCTGTATAAAAATCAAAAAAATTTGTCAATTTACGTGCGTGATCCACAGATATGTACGCAACTTTCATTAGTTTTGAGTTTTTCCGTCTGAGCAAGTTAAGTGCCTCAGAAAAATTCGTCTTTACGGACTGTTCTGTTTTGATAGATTCTGCCTTTTATTTCGCATTGCCTCTTTTGATATGTTGAATGGATTTCTTTGTTCCATTAACTTTCAGTAGCAATGTCCAGAAGTGTTAAGAATGATTATGTCACCTCTGAATATATGAATTTTTGATTATGCACTAACCCTCTAATGAGTTTTCTTTAAGTTTGGTGTGGAGGAAGTTTTCAAGGGTCAAGAGAAGAGGATGATACAATATGATCAAGAAGAGTGAAAGGTCTAAGCTTGGGGATTCCCCCATGGTTCATCCCTGCATATTTTAAGAAGACTCAAGCATCTAAGCTTGGGATGCCCAAGGCATCCCCTTCTTCATCGACAACTTATCAGGTCACTTCTAGTGAAACTATATTTTTATTCCATCACATCTTATGTTCTTTACTTGGAGCGTCTTTTGCTTTTGTTTTTGTTTTGGTTTGAATAAAGTTGGATCCCACCATCTTTGTATTGGAGATATTACGCTCCGCTTTTTCATATGGAACACTTGTGTTCTTAGTTGTGCTTTAATGTTCATGGCGAAGGCTGAAAATTGCTTCGTTGATTGCTATTTGGTTGGAATCAGAAAATGCTTCATATGGTTTGGAATAACTTGAAACTTGGCAATTGTTTTGAGCTCTCATAGATCATGTTTAAGCTCTTGCATCATGTAGTTTAATCTATTAGTGGAGAACTACCGTAGAGCTTGTTAAAATTTGGTTTGCATGATTGGTCTCTCTAAAGTCTAGATATTTTCGGTAAAGTGTTTGAACAACAAGGAAGACAGTGTAGAGTCTTATAATGCTTGCAATATGTTCTTGTGTAAGTTTTGTTGTCTGTACCTGTTCATACTTGTGTTTGCTTCAAACAACCTTGCTAGCCCAAGCCTTGTACTGAGAGGAAATGCTTCTCATGCATCTGAACACCTTGAGCCAAAACCCATGCCATTTGTGTCCACCATATCTACCTACTATGTGGTATTTGTCTACCATTCCAAAGTAAATTACTTGAGTGCTACCTTTAAAATTTCATTCTTTTGTCTTTACAATATATAGCTCATGGGAAAATAGCTTAAAAACTATTGTGGTGATGAATATGTAGCTATGTGTTTTAGTTCTTATAAGTTGCTTGTTGGGCGGTAACCATGTTTCTGGGGACGCCATCAAATTTTTACCTTTGTTGTATATCATGTGAGATGCTATGCATGTTCGTCTTGTCTGAAGTAAGGGTGATGTCATGATCAAATGGTTTGAGTATGCATATGTTAGAGAAGAGCATTGGGCCGCTAACCAAAGCCATGTATCATGGTGGAAGTTTTCAGTTTGGACATACATCCTCAATCTCTTATGAGAATATTATCTGTTGTTGAATGCTTATGCATTAAAGAGGAGTCCATTATCTGTTGTCTATGTTGTCCCGGTATGGATGTCCTAAGTTGAGATCTATTAAAAACGAGAAATCAAATGCAATTGATCTCCTTGGACCTTTGTACAGGCGGCATAGAGGTACCCCTTTGTGACACTTGGTTGAAACATATGTTATGCAATGATAATCCATGTAATCCAAGCTGATTAGGACAAGGTGCGGGCACTATTGGTATTCTATGCATGAGGCTTGCAACTTGTAGGAAGTATTATGCATAGCACATATGAATTATTACTACCGTTGACAAAATTGTTTCTATGTTTTCAAAAAAAGCTCTAGCACAAAAACAGTAATCCATGCTTCCCTCTGTGAAGGGCCATTCTTTTACTTTATGTTGAGTCAGTTTACCTACTTCTTTCTATTTAGAAGCAAACACTTGTGTTAACTGTGTGCATTGATCCTTACATGTTTACTTATTGCACTTGTTATAATACTCTATTGTAAGGGTATATTGCCCCTATGTGTGGTTTTGGTAATTAATGACAACCCCTATGGACTAATGTTTTCATTGAGTTTATATGAAGGAATATTCCATAGGTACTACTTGTACTCCATGTGTTGGATTCAAGTATGGATGCCATGAAGATAAAGGTATACCTTGTGTATTGGCATCAAGATCATCGGTATGAAGATATATATATGTGATATGATCAAGAAGAAGAAACGAAGATGGAGTTCTTATGTGGAACTCAATATTAGCCATGCTCTATCTTATGTGAGTATGAGAAGATACAAGGTTGAGTTGGGCAAGTTCAAGATGAGCATCTCAAGTGAATCACATGCTTGAAGCTTGCCATCCATTTGGTGATAATGGACTTGTGAAGATGTGCATCAATGGAGCTTTCCCATCATAGTGTATGGGGAGCATTTGTGAGTCTTCACGAAGCAACATTGGTCAAGTGAGGCATTCCGGCTTGTATGGAGCTTGAAGAGCTATCATCAAGATCAAGCGGGATGCGCAAGGCAAAGGTATGACTTTGCTAGGTTTTTCCTTTTACCGGTCTCAAGGTGGATGTTGGGAGACCGGATTATAGGATAGATAGCCGCACTATTAAGAGGGCTTTCGGTTGGGTAACTTGACCACATCGTCTTAGGAGCTCAATCCTTTGCATAATTTGCATATCCGTATTGCTTCTTGGTGTTTCTATGTGTGAGGTTCTTGAGCTTGTTGCTAGCTTTACAACAAGCCCAAGTTCATCAAAACGGAATCCGCATGCATCTTCTATTGCGTTTTCGAGGTTGGGTGATTTTACCGGTTATTCATGATATAAGGTTCTACCTTTTATATTCATGATAAAATCCCCTCCTATAGATTCTTGTGTTCTCACTTTCCATAGGATAGCATTTGTTGTTGTCTTCCAAACAAAACTGGTTTCATTCGAATCGGGGTTCGGGAGCAAAAGTTATTAAAGAAAAGAGAAAAAGAAGAAAAAGAAAAGAAAAGGTCGGCCGGCCTGCCGGGCCCCGCGCCGGCCCACCCGGCCAGATCCGGCCTGGCCGCTCGAGCCATCCGGGGCCGCATCCAGGGGCCTTCCCGGTCCGGTCCGGCCACGGGCCCGGTAGCGACCGGCCCGCCCGGCTCCCGCCGGCCAGGCCGGCCACCCCGCCGGCTGGGCCTCAAATGCCCCGGCGGCCCACCTACCCCGGGCGCTCCCTTGCCTATCCGCCGCCCAGAGCAGCACAGGCCTCGCCCGGCTGCTGGGCCGGTCGGACCGGCTGGGCCGCCGGCTGCCTCAGCGCCATTTCCGGTCAGCCGGCCGCCGGCTGGGCGTTTTCGTTTTCTGCCCGATTTTCTGTCTTTTTCCCCCAACAGCTATTTTTCCCCTTTAGCTATAAATAGGCTTCTTCCACCTTGAGCCAAATCAGTTCTTCCCATTCTCTCTCCTCCATTGCTACTATTTGAAGAACTTGCTCTTCCTCTTGAATCCTCCAACCATTCTTGCTCATATTTGAGGATTTGTGAGAGTGGATCTAGATCTACACTTCCACCAAACCAATTCTTCTCTAAGTGAGGGAATCTCTTGGGATCTAGATCTTGGAGTCTTTGGTTGACTTCCCCCTTGTTCTTCCTCTCCAATCTCATCCTAGCATTCGTTGCTTTGGTGGGATTTGAGTGTGAAGGACTTGAACACCTCCGGTGTTCTTGCTTTGCATCATTGCATAGTGTTGAGCTCTCCACCACGATTTGTTCGAGTGAGAGACCGTGAGCTTGTTACTCTTGGAGGGTGACCTCCTAGTTGGCTTGGTGATTGGTGCTCCGGTGATCTCTTCAAGAAGATTGTGAAGAGGCCCGGGCTTCTCCTTCGTGGAGCTTGTGAAGTGGTTGTGGAGCTTGCCATCTCCGGAGCGGAGGAAAAGCTAACCATAAGGAAAGGGCCATTATCCTTCGTGGGTGTGGTTCGGAGAATAGGGTGAGCCTTCGTGGCGCGGGAATCCTTCGTGGGACCTCCACTCCTCCAAACGTGACGTACCTTGTTGCAAAGCAAGGGAACACGGGAATACATCCTCGTCTCCGCGTGCCTCGGTTATTTCTATACCCGAGCTCTCTTTCCTTGTGATAGCCATCGTGCTTGAAGTACATATATCTTGCTATCACTTGTGCTACATATATCTTGTGCCTATCTTGCTTAGCTCTAGTTGCCATTGTTACACTTAGTTGAGCTTAGCATATCTAGGGTTTGTGCTTGTAAACTAAACAATAGTTTAATTCCGCATTCTTACAAGACAAATCCGCAAGAGTTTGTAATTGCCTATTCACCCCCCTCTAGGCGACATCTCGATCTTTCAATTGGTATCAGAGCAAGGTCTCTCCTTGTTTAAGGCTTCACCGCCTTGAGAGTAAAGATGTCGGCTAGTAATTTAGTGCACAATGACACAATTATCTTTGTTGGCACAAATTATCTTTTGTGGCGAAATTGCTTGCTTTGCAAACTTCGGACCTTGTGTCCAAACATTGAGCAATTTCTAGATGTAGGTTTTTCTCCTCCGATGGATCCTCAAAATCTATCTTTAGAGGATGAGAAAAACTTACATCTTGAAGCTCAAGTATCTAATGAGCTTTTATTCTCCTTGAGACCCGATTTTCGTAGGTTCTTGATATATATAAAGCGAAAATCGTCTCATGAGATGTGGATCAAGCTTAAGGAAATGTTTGGTGGATCCACTTCTCAATTGGTCGGTGGTGACTCCGAGGAGCTCTCTTCCCCTTCACATCATGAAGAGCTCCAAGTTGCTTCCACCTCCGGCCGTGATGAGTTCTCATCTTCTTCCACTTCACCAACGTGTAGCAAGACACGAGGTAATGATATGGTGAGTGGTGAGGAAAATTGCAATGTTGACATTGTGCTCAATAGTGATGATTCTTCATCTCTATCCCATTGTAATGCTTCCTCTTTGGACTTAAACACATCTAGCATTAAAAATAACCTACATGCTTGTGTTGATAGTCCTTGCATATCATGTGTAAATTGCTTACATAGATCTCATGATGATATGCTTACCTTGTCTTGTTCCCATAATCAAAATGCTTCTATTTCCTCTAGTTGGTTGTTGACTAACAATGTAGAGGAAACCGAACACTCTATGGATCAAGACACGACTTCAAATGAGGATTCAAGAATATCTTCATCTTCATCCTCCGGTATGCACATGTGCCTTATGGCAAATGGATCAAAGGTATCTCCTACTTTGACTCCTAACACTTCCTCTAATGATGAGAGTGATGATGATGATAATGATGAAGAATATAATATCTTGGTGCATAATATGGCAATGGTATATGCTTCTCTTCATGGTAATAAAGAAGCTCGTGCTAATCTCGAACACTCTATGGATACCTTGAGTAAATATAGGGAAACCATAGTGGAGTTGGAGTCCCATATTGAAAATGGGGAAAAGAGATTCACTCTCCTCAAGCATGAGCTAAAAGATGAGAAGCATACTAATTTTATGCTTACACAAAAAATTGAATCCTATATGCATGAAAATGAGAAAACTATTGTTGATGCTTGTGCTACTAACTCTACTTCTTGTGAAGCATCTACCTTAAAGGAGAATGTTGAGCTAAGGGCTCAACTTGAGTTGCTAACTAGCAATTGTAGGGAATTGGAAGAAAGCAATAAAACGCTCTCACACTCTCTTGAGGATCTTCTAACTTCCTACGATGGGCTAAAGTTAGCTCATGAGGCTTGTATCACTAAGGTAACATCTTGTGAGCCTCATGTGGACATTAGCACAATCTCTACTACAAATGCTATATCGACATGTGCTAGTCCTAGTAGTCCATCTAGTCAAACTAGTGATACACCTTGTGTTGGATTACTTGCTTTGCCTTGTTGACAAGGGATAAACTTGTCAATGCCTACAGATTGTAGACTAGGGTTTTGCTAGAAGTAGAGGGCAAGTAGATCTCGAAGGTTTAGGCGAAAAGTACTCGGCGATTATGAAAACTAGGGTTATGTTGATAGATTCGATCCTTTCTTTGTCCCTCGACTCCCCCTATATAGGAGGTGGAGCCGAGGGTTTCGTATTGTACAAGTTACGAGTTCGGGACGGTTTCTAACTCGTCCCGGATTACAAATAATACTTCCTATTACAACTCTAGCTTTCCTTAATACATCTTGGGCTCCGAATCTTCTTATTCTTCGGATAGTGGGCCTTCGGTAAATCCCGGGTACTATCTATGGCAGGCCCATTTGGGGTGCCTATGTCGTAGCCGAGGTTTTGCTTGAATCGTAGAGTCAGGGAAAATCTCTCCCGTTTATTTTTGTTCGAGAGCTGTTATTTATACTCCACATAAAATTCTATGTTGTACAGGGATAATGGTAGTTGGGGCTAGTTCATCTGACGGATCAGGTACTAGTTAACTGCTCTAGTGGCAATCCGCAAAAACCTACTTCAAGATCACGTCCCCGGACATGATCTCGGGATACTGGTGTAAACTTCGACAGGTGCCGCTTAAGGTCTTACCATTCGTCGAGTCCCAGTCAAATTTATCGGGTACCTAACGCGTCCGTTAGGATTTTTCTTCGTATCGTTGATACGGATAAAAGTAGCAGAGCGCAGTCTTTGGCGATGCCACGCCCAACGGATCCGGGGTCTTACCTTCGCAAATTTGCGGCATTCAGAAATTGATCGCAACTTTGGCGTTCTGAGAATATATTGTCGAGTGCTTTTCGCCTTTGGAATAGCACATTTTATTGAGTCATATTTGATGACTTTATTTTGTCTTCCCGATGGGAGTATATGTAGAGTTATTTGTGTAACTCGAAATATACTCACTTTTTCTCTATTTCTGATCAAATTCATCGGGCACGCGAACAGCGTTCCCGATGGGAGTAGCCCCCGAGGCTACAGCCAAGAACTTGTGCTTGGGTGTAGGCTCCACAGATTAGCATCCTTTGCCGCTATATTTATGATCCTTCTCGATATTTTTATATTTATCGGGTGCGCGACCAGCGCTCCCGATGGGAGTAGCCCCCGAGGCTATGAACAAATTCTTGGATTTGGTCATAGGCTCTCGCCATTTCTATATTGTCATACTCGAAATTTTCTATTTTTCCAAAGTAGCCCCCGAGCATTTGGGCAAAAACTTGTGTTTGATCAAAGGCTCCAGAAGTATTCAAATGATTTGTCCTGTCGCCATTTCTCTCTTTTTTTATTTTTCTTGTCGACAAACTTTCCCTTGTCAAAATCTCTTCACCTCTATGAATAGTCGAAATTTTTCTGCTTCGTGGGTCCATTTTTCTCACCACGTTGACACGTCGTGCAAGTGGGGGACACACGTCCTCCGCTTTTCCTGGCGCACGTTCTGTAACCTCGTCAATGTTGAAATACTAATTTGCCCTTGTTGCCACGTGGTAATCATCTCTTGCATTCTTTCTTCATCCAACGGTTCCGTCGGTTCACCGCACCTCTATATAAGATCCCCTTCTTCTTCCTTGAGCACTTCCGCTCGCGCCGTTCTCTGCTCTCCTCTGCCAAATCTCCCCTTGCGCTCCACTGCCAAAGCTCTTCTCTTCGCACTGCTCGCCATTGCCATTGTTGATGCCACCGCGTCGCTTAACCAGGCAGCACTCCCGATTCTTCCATGGCCGCCGCGGATCTAGGAACTGCGGAGTGGGAGGTCCAAGATTACAAACCAAGACCTGAACCTCCTGAAGAAACGGGAATCACCACGAAACCCAAAGCGGTTTGCTTCCCCGTGAAAGCTACCCAGCCCCTCCAATGGGGTACCGGGTAAGTTTTGTCGACCATCTCATCCGTGGTTTATCCACCCCCATCCATCCTTTTCTCCGTGGGCTACTCTTTGTCTACGGTCTCCAGCTTCACCACCTCACGCCAAACTCAATCCTCCACATTTCTATTTTCATCACGCTTTGTGAAGCCTTCCTTGGCGTCTCACCCAATTGGTCGCTTTGGAAGCGCATTTTCTTCTGTCGCCGCAATGGCTCTCCCAATGTCGCCTATAATATAGGCGGCGTTGTTATTTCTATTCGTTCCACTGCTGATTACTTCGACGTCAAGCTCCCGACTCCGTTCAAGGTTGGCGCAAGAGGTGGCTATACATTCGGAAGAAAACCATGGATGTGCAGAGGACAACATCCCTCCGTTCGATGGTGCCGAAAAAATTCTTCGTCGCCGTGTTGGGATGCAGAGGCTAACGAGGAAGAAAGAACTTCGACAAGCCCCGATGACTCGCATCCATGAGTTGCAAAATACTCGCGGCAAAGAATTGTCAGGTATCCAGATTATAGTGTATTTCCTTAAGAGTAGAGTTCAGCCTCTTCAAGCTCGCAAATTCCCTCTCTGGAAATATACGGCAACGAAGACGTGGATCGGCTGTGGATTTGGAAGTCAAGGACTGGAGAGGCTTGTCCGAAAAATCACCTCCCTCAAAAAGATTCCATCCCTTCTTCTTGTCGCGTAAAACCATACAGCGCCACCCATGCACTTCCTAAGGTAAACATTGTCGCGCAATTTTCTTGCCTTGCCATTGTTTGCTTGTTCTGATCTCCTTCCCTCTTTTTGGACAGAATCATCCAAATCTTGTTTCACTTCCTCCTCTTCCGAAGGTGGGGAAGTCGAAGAAAGGACCGTTATCTCTAATGATAACCAAGAGGCCTCCTCTTTTGTGAATGAACCCGCAGATTCTCGAAAATCTGCGGGATCAAAAGATGCTGCTTCTGAAGACACTACATCGGCCCAATCTCCTCCTCCTGCTGATTCTCCAAAGAACAAAAGGAAGAGGGGTGATGTCGAAGATTCCGGGACTTCTAAACCCGAAGAAGCTGCTCCTTTACCGCAAAAGGCAGCTTATGACCCATATCTTGCGAGTATCATCAGTTCGTAAGTTCCCTCTTTTATTTTCCTATTCGAAGAATTTTTGCTTGCCTTGCTTTTTACACTGCCACCCTTTTGCAATAGTGATGATGACGAGGAAACGCCAGCTTTGGATGTGGCTGCTCGAACGAGTATGTCACATACCCTAGTTATTTCAGAGCCACGAGTTGAAGGAGAGGAATCCTCGCCTCCTCAACAAAACATCGGCGCTTCTACTCCTCCTTCGAGCCCCCGAGCCCCTTCACCGAAAAGGGCAAGGACGGAGATTGTCTCGGAGCCTACTCTCCAATTGAGTAGCTCTTCGAACCTTCTCATGGAAGATGTAAGTTCTTTACTTTTTTTGTCAGTGTTTATGTTTTCTTTGTTTGCTTCTGCGTATCACTATATTTTTCTCATACCCCCATTCTCTCTTTGTCCTCTTGCTTTTATAGCCTGTGATCAAGGATCTTCTTCGCATCGGTGCCCAATTTGTTGGGTACCGTGAATATGCGAGTAAAACTGAAAGTAATACTCTGCTCCTTTTTCCCTCTGTTCTTTTTGTTCCTTCTTTGTTGTCAAAATTTGTAACTATATTTATCTTCTATTGTAGAAAAACTGGCGGAAGCCAATGAGCGTGCCAACACACTTGCTCTCCAATTAGAGCAGAGTGAAAAGGCTCGCAAAAAGGCTGAGTTAGATGCTGTTGATGCGCGAGCAGAAGCTGATAAAGCCAAGGCTGAGCTGGTGTCGAAGACCTTAGAAAGAGGCTTCACACCGCTGAAACTTCCCTGAGCGATCACATAGCCGCCCAGTCTGCTCGCGAGGAGGCGATCCGTAAGCGTTTAACGACGCAGAGTCGCCGCTTCGTAGGTAAGTACCACTCATTATTCTTTTGTATTTTCTTCTCTGCACTCGTTTGTTGCTCATTTTTTCTTTCTTGACAGCTAGAACAGCTCAAGAATTTCAACTTGACGAACCCGCCAATGATCCTCTGCTTGACGCTCTGTCATTCCTCGAGGTTCATGGATCAGAAGCACGCGAAGGCATCGACCAGGCTAAAGCAGGGTTGTCGCGGCTTTTTCCTTATTTCTTCCCAAAGAAAGAGGAACCCGCAACTTTCCTTAACCTCGCCAAGTGCTTCAATCCATCAGAAGATCTTGGGTTAAGGGTGCGCCATGAGAATATGAAGGTTGCCGTGGAAAATACTGTCGCCTTGGTTGCTGATAGCCAACAGTCTATCGACTGGTCGAAAGTTGGCGACACTGATCAGATAGAACAGTCAAGGTGGAGGTCTTTGATCAAGGCAGCTAAGCCCAACACGAGGAAAATCCTGGCTTATATCGGGATCAAGCCATCTTCGACTCCTAGCTCATCAAAGCCGGAGGTCTAGTTAAATGCCTCTTTGCTTTTTCTTTTTAGCATACCTCTTTCTTTTGGCCTTGTCGCCGTAGTGTTATTGGCGAGAACTGCTTCAGTATCCCTCTAGAAGGTCCTTCTTTTGTAATAGACATGTATATATTATGGAGATGAATGGAGATCTATCTTTGCTCAGTGATTGATGTCGAAATATCTTCTTTTTGCCAGTTAATTTTTGACAATTATACACCCGCTCCTGGTCCTTCCAATATTTCGCCTTCTTCGCACACAAGGAGAACTCCTGCTGATACTTCACCTGCCGAAGATTCCTTGTCGCAAGAATTGAATGAACTTCGGCACCAACTTCAGTGCGTTAAGAAGCAATCACTTGTGCTGATGGAGAAGTCTCGTAAATCATGAAGCCGAGAAAATTGCACTCCAACAAGCGCAAGCTGCCATTGCTGAAAAGGACTCTGCAGTTGCTGAAGTTGCTGCTGCGTCTCGAGAAGATTCTATGCTCCAACTGCTGATAGATGCTAGCTTGGATATGGCAGGCATGTTTCATTATCTTTGTCGTGCTTTTTTCCTTTTTTTGCCTCATTGCCCACTGAATTGTTTTATGAAACCATAGGTGCTTTTTGGATCCTATAACTGAAGATGAACGTGTCGAGGCTCGTTCCAATGTTCTCCTTCGGCTTGCACATGAACACGGATCGACTTTTTGGGGTACACCTGAGCGGACCCGCCAAATCGTGAGATTTCAAGATCGTGCACTTCAGGTTCGCGAATATCTTGACTTCTGTACAAGGACTTTGTCTCTGGTGTATGGTACCATGTTTCCTCGCAATAAGATGCCAGAAACCCTTCCCGCATTGATGGACAAATTTCGAGATGCTCCTCGCATCCACGGCTTTGTACGAGCCCAACTAGCCTGGTGCAAGGTTTGCGATGGTCATGATAAAGATTTGCTACCCGAAGTTAGATGTAGGGCAAATTGTCCCAAAGTGCCTGGAGAAGATGTCGAAGAGGAAGAGAAACTTCGGCAAGTATGATGACATAGTTACTCCTGTTGCTGAAGATATGATGGATGAACTTCTTCGGATGGATTCCGAATTCTTCGTGAAGGGTAGCTATGCTGAGCATAGTACTCGCGCTGTCAATAACGAGCGCTTAACCATAGATAATATATTGGGAAATCCTTGACATTTATTCCGAACTTTGTATCCTGTATAGACGAGCTATATTGTAAAGTCATTGTATTTTATTTTTATCGCCCCCCGGGCGTTTTGATTGCAGTGTCTTTTGTTTATTATAATGCGAGGTTGTCCCAAGGCAAGATAATATACACTGTATACTATTTTTGTGGGTGTAAGCCCCCGAGTCTTTTGTTGATCACTATTTTGTCTGTATCTCTTTTTATTTTGGCGAGGTATTTTTACCAAGGCCGGATGCTTCTTTTGTATTTGTCGATACTGTGTTTATATATATATTGTATCATGTAGGGGAAAACCCCTGATCTTGTCGAGAAGAAGATATATAATTCCACTATCTTTATTATATTGCAGCACCACGAGCCCGCCTCATTAAAAACCTTTCCGGCCCCACTCGGTGCCCAAAAAGGAAAAGAGTGCGTCTGAAAACTCGTGGGCGTTTCAGTACATTGAAGCTTTACAAAGGAGGACTATATTTTCGACACCTAGGCGTAGAAAACGAGTGCCACATTCCGGGGATTTGGCTCGTCAATCCCTGTCTTCTTGTCTTTGATTCTGTATGCTCCTCCTTCGATTACTTCTGACGATGTAGGGTCCAAGCCATGGTGATTCGAGTTTTTCGTGACTTTTTTGGTTGAGCCGCAGAACTAAGTCACCAACTTGAAAAGACCTTGGCCGCAATCGTCGACTGTGATAGTTTTTCAGGTCCTGCGATATTTGGCGACTCTTGACAGGACTTCGTCTCGAGCTTCATCGAGTGCATCGACATCATCCTCCAAAGCTTTTCTCGATGTTTCTTCGTCATATTCTGACTCTTGGAGAATCGTGCTCTATTTCTATCGGCAGGACTGCTTCGGCGCCATGAACCGAAAGAACGGTGTTTTCTGTGTCGCCGTATTTGGTGTTGTTCGGATACTCCACAACACACTTTGTAACTCCTCCGGCCAAGTATGCCGAGCTTTTTCCAATGGGCCTAGCAGGCGTTTCTTGATGCCATTGCAGATGATGCCATTGGCCTTCTCGACTTGTCCATTGGTCGAGGATGCGCAACAGACGCAAAACTCAATTTAATGCCCACTTCTGCGCAGTATGCTTTGAACTCCTTGGACGTGAAATTGCTGCCGTTCTGTCACAATACCGTGAGGAACTCCAAATCTGAAGACGATGCTTTTCACGAACTTAATCGCTGACGCGCCGTCCGGTGAATTTATCGGCTTTGCTTCGATCCATTTTGTAAACTTGTCGACAACAACAAGCATATACTCATAACCTCCTGGCGAAGCTTTGTGTAATTTACCTACCATGTCGAGACCCCATTGAGCAAAGGGCCAAGACAATGGGATTGGCATAAGTTCCTGCTGGTGAGTGAGGTCTTGCCGCAAATCTTTGGCACGCATCGCAAGTTCGCACTATTTCCTTCGCATCCTCGATTGCTGTTAGCCAATAAAATCCTGCTCTGAAAACCTTAGCCGCGATAGCTCTGCTACTCGCGTGGTGCCCACATATTCCTTCATGCACGTCCTTTAGGATGATCCTTCCTTCTTCGGGTGTAACACACCGTTGTAGCACACCCGAGATACTTCGTTTGTACGCTCCCCTTTACCACGGTGAAAGCTTTTGATCGCCTAATTATTCGCCTTGCTTCAACTGGATCATCGGGTAACGTTTTCCTTAGGATATAGGATATGTAAGCCTGCATCCAAGGGACTTGCACCATCATGACTAGCTCTTGCTCTTCTTCTTCTTCTTCTGCTATGTTTTTGGTGATACTCGAAGGTTTCTCTTTTTTCTCCTTTATTTTTGCTGGTTTTGTTGATCTCTCGCTAATCTCTTCCCAGAACACACCTGGAGGGATTGCGAGGCATTGTGACCCGATGTTTGCGAGAACGTCGGCTTCATCGTTGCTCATCCTGCTGATGTGGTTTACTTCACAACCATCGAATAGCTTCTCCAGCTCATTGTACACCTCCTTGTATGCTATCATACTTTCGTTGACTGCGTCGCATTGGTTCATTACTTGCTGTGCTACCAACTGTGAGTCGCCGAAAATTTTCAATCGGGTTGCACCGCAAGCTTTCGCCATCTTCATCCCGTGTATGAGAGCTTCATATTCTGCTTCATTGTTAGATGCGTTTGGGAACGTCATCCGCAGAACATACTTCAACTTGTCGCCTTCGGGTGAAACTAATATCACGCCTGCTCCGGCACCTTCCAATCTCTTGGACCCGTCGAAGTTCATGGTCCAAGTCCTCGATAAATCTGGGGGTCCCGTGTTTTGTAGCTCCATCCACTCGCAATGAAATCTGTAAGACCTGACTTTATTGCTTTTCTTTTTCATACGTGATGTCCCGAGGGGAAAGTTCTATTCCCCAAAGGGAGACACGACCCGTAGCTTCTGGGTTGTTCAAGTATATTTGATAAGGAGCCTCATTGACCACTATTATCGGGTGCGCCGAAAAGTAGTGTCGCAATTTTCTTTGCTGTCGTGAATACTCCATATGCTAGCTTTTGATATTGCGGGTACCGCTGTTTTGACAGTACTTCGCTGATGAAATATACTGGCCTTTGAACTCCATGAAGCTTGCCTTCTTCTTCCCTTTCGACCACTAAGGCCGTGCGACCACGAGGTGTAGCTGCAATGTACAAGAGGAGAGGTTCTTTCTCTTTTGGCGCCACCAATATCGGCGGTGTCGAAATCGCTTGAGATTCTCGAAAGCTCTGTCTGCTTCCTCGTTCCATTGAAATTTTTCCCCTTGCTTGATCAACGCATAAAGCAACGGTTTTCTTTTCTCCTTGGCGACGAATCTGCTTAAAGTGACTCGTTAGCCGTTGTATTTCTTTCAACTTTGTTGGCTTTCTCATAGTAACGATGGCCTGTATTTTTTCGGGATTAGCTTCAATCCCCCTGATACTAAAAACGAGAAGTTCTCCTGGGAACTCCAAAAGAGCACTTTGTCGGGTTCAGCTTGAGGCAGAACTTGTCGAGGTTGTCGAAGGTTTCCTTCAAATCTTCAATCAACGTTGACCCTTTCTTTGATGTTATTACGACATCGTCGATGTAGACTTGTACATTTTTCCCGATCTGTGTTGCTAGGCACTTCTGCATCATCCGTTGATATGTTGCTCCCGCGTTTTTCAGACCAAAGGGCATTGTTTTGTAGCAAAACACGCCATAAGGTGTGATGAACGCTGTTTTGGCTTCATCTTCTTCTTTTAATCTGATCTGGTTATAACCAGAGTATGCGTCCAGGAAGGAAAGACGTTCGCATCCTGCCGTGGAGTCGATGATTTGATCGATCCTTGGGAGGGGAAAGTGATCCTTGGGACAATGTTTATTGAGACACGTAAAGTCGACGCACATGCGAAGGACTATTGTGTGTTTCTTCGGCACCATCACTGGGTTAGCTACCCATGTGGCTTCTGTAGATATTTCTCTGATGAACCGGCATCTTTGAGTCGATCTATTTCAGATAACATGGCTTTGCGGCTAGGCTCGAGAAACGCCGCAAAGGTTGCTTTTGGTCTTGCGAGTGGATCCAAATTGAGGTGGTGCTCGGCAAGTTCCCGGGTACTCCTGGCATGTCAGCTGGACACCATGCGAAGATTCTCCGGTGCTCACGGAGGAACTCGACGAGCGCGCTTTCCTATGCGACATCCATGTTTGCGGCAATGGACGTCGTTTTCTTTGGATCTGTCGGGTGGATCTGTACCTCTTTTGAATCCTTAGTTATATTGAAAGTTGGCTCCTTGGATCTTCTACCTCTGGTAACACGTCATAATCAGTGAACCGTGGCGCCGCATATTGCTTGCATCCCGAAAGTTTCTGACATCGATGAAAGTCCTTGTCGCATTTATCGGATAACGCGAAACTTCCTTTGATTGTGATAGGTCCCTTGGGCCAGGCAACCTCCACATGAGATATGTATAATGCGGCACTGCCATGAACCTAGCGTACGCTGGTCGTCCCAACAAAGCATGATACTGCGACGGGAAATCCACAACTTCGAACTCCAGTTTTCTATAGTTTTCTCGGGTTCCAAACTGAACGTCGAGGTTGATCTTGCCCAATGGGTAACTTGGCTTCTCGTGTGATCAAACGTGTGTCAGTTGGTTTCAAGTTTGCCAGGGATATGTTCATCTCTCAATGTGCGCATACATGAGGTTTAGATGCTGCCGCCATCTATGAAAACTCGCGACACGTCGAACCCAGCAATTCTGCGGGTAGAATAAGTGCTGATTGTCTGGTCGAGGAACTTGCTGCGGGTGATCCGCGATTGTGAAGCCTATGTCTTGCCACGACCAATTTAGATACTCGATTGGTGAGGCATCTTCTGCCATAAACACTTGTCGAGATATGACCTTCTGCGCCCTGTTGGACGGCCTAGCTCTGAATCATCAAAACTGCGCCATTGGAATTGGGATCGACATATGGGGGTGGTTGTGGTGCTGCCGCTATTCTGAGCTGGTGTCGATTTTCTTCGGTTGTGCGGGAGGAGGTGGAAGGTGAATCTCGCTCCTTGGCTCCCGAGGATTTCTGTTATTTGCTTGGGCATTTGCGATTCTGCGGCTCGCAACATTGCCAGTCGGCAGTCTTTGGAGATGTCCTGACTGTCTCTTTCCATTGTTGTCGAGGTAAAAGTGCATTTGACACGGACCGTTCATCATCTCTTCGGGAGACACGTAAGGTCTCTGAATTCTTGGTCCACTATTTTGTCTGTTGCCGCGAAAATCACCTCTATTGTCGCCTTGTTGCTCATTGCTCCTTTGATAATCATCTCGACTATTTCCACCAGGGTTTCCTCGAAAACCAGCGATATGTGGCCGGAGCATCGTTGTTGTAGAACTGGCGAGAAAATCGCCTTCTATTTTGATAGTTTCGACTACGATCCTCTTCTGGCGACCTGTGTCGTTTGTTGTATATTGCGTCTTCTCCATCTGCCCACTTGTTAGCGATTTCCATCAACGCTGAGATTGTCTTGGGATTAGTTCTCCCCAAGTCCTCGACGAAGTCTGCCGCCGGATTCCTGCCACGAACGCATCTATTGCCCTCTCGTCAGATATGTCTTCTGCCGAGTTTTTGATAATGTTCCACCGCTGTATATATTTTTCTCATCGACTCGTCATGTTTTTGTCGACACGCTCGTAATTCTTCCAACGACGCGGGTTTTTGCAGGTGGATCGGAAGTTCTTCACGAAGATGTCCTCAAAGGTTTCCCAGCTGTCGATGGAGTTCAAGGGGAGTTTCTTTATCCAAGATCTTGCGGCACCACTCGTGAACTTGGATACTTTGCATAGCTGTTGCTCTGGTTCCTCCTACCAGTTTCACCATCTCGAGATAATCCACGAGCCAATCCTCGGGATCTTGCAGGCCGTCGAACTTCTTGAAATTCTCGGGTAACTTGGACCCTTTTGGGACTCGAGTTTTTCGCACTCTTCTCGTAAAGCACGGAGCCCACACATATCTTTCGGCAAGCTCTGGCGAGTGCGACGGTCCCTCCTTTCTTGTCGCGCTCTGTCCACCCTTACTTGGTGCTGTGTCTCTTGCTCCACTTGCTCTTGGTGGGTCTTGAGCTGCTGCTGGTCGTGGACTATTTTGCCTAGGATTTTCTTCGGGAGGCGTTGTTGCAAACGCTGTTCCCACTCCTACTCCAGCCATCGCCATATTGAACAATGGTTCTCTCGGGTCTCCAGGTGGTCTGGATGCCAAGATGTAAGCTTGTGTTGCCATGTAACCTGCCTCGGCGTTTTTGGGATGATATTTCCTCTTTCATCAATCGACATAAAGGACATGTCGAGATTTTGGATTATGTTTCCTCTCTGCTTCGGGTATGTTTTGCAGCCGAGACATTGCTCTCCTCCGAGCTTCTCTGTGACTATCTCCCGAAGTTCTAGATTGTCGACTTAAATCTTCGGCCTCTGATGCAGAAGCGCTTCTTTCTCCTATTCAGGGATGTTGTTTTTCCAACTCTCTGCTTACTCGAGCAAGTCTATATTGATATGCTTGAAGTTCTTGTGCAGTAGCGGTGGTGGTCATAGGTTCTGAACCATCCATGGCTTTCGCGGCCCTATCCCACGCGCTTTGCGGGAGTTGTACTCTTGCGCGAGTTGTGGATCCAGGATATTTGGTGCCTAGACCATGTCGAGATCAGCGGGATCGACGTATGGATTTCCCAATTCGTCGAAAGCCTCGATGTTTGCGGGTCTGATGTGCCCCTTCTACCACATAGATCTGATGATATTTTGTGCATTGATTTTGTCGGGACTGGTGACACCATCATATAGAGTGGTGAAGACCTTTCCGATGGCAGCATTTGTCGATGAAGTTGAAGCTGTCGACGCTGTCGGAGTCGCTGCTTATAAAGGAGTCCGCAGATGACTCGAAGGATGTGTTGCTGAAGATCTTTGCGAGCTTTCCGCTTGCCTTGTTGTCGACGTAGTATGTCGACGAAAACTCCTCGTCAGTCGACGAAAAGTTGGAGTCGACCGCTGAAAATTCCGACGAGATCGGAACTTCGAGACGGTTGGATCCTTCCTTATCGACGCCAAATCGGAATTCTCCGAACGCCATGATGATGGGCTCCTCCAGATAGGCACATGCATCCATACGGGAGGGTGGGTGAGGAATAAAATTGAATAGATCAGTTTTTTCCTTGTTACCTCGATCCATCGCGTTGCTTGCTGTCGATGAAGTCGAAGATCTTGAACGTGCCATCGAGATCGGATCCTTGCAGCCTCTAATTCCACAGACGGCGCCAATTGACAAGGGATAAACTTGTCAATGCCTATTGTAGACTAGGTTTTGCTAGAAGTAGAGGGCAAGTAGATCTCGAAGGTTTAGGCGAAAAGTACTCGCGATTATGAAAACTAGGGTTATGTTGACAGTAGATCCTTTCTTTGTCCCTCGACTCCCCCTTATATAGGAGGTGGAGCCGAGGGTTTCGTATTGTACAAGTTACAGAGTTGGACGGTTTCTAACTCGTCCCAGATTACAAATAATACTTCCTATTACAACTCTAGCTTTCCTTAATACATCTTGGGCTCCCGAATCTTCTTATTCTTCGGATAGTGGGCCTTCAGTAAATCCCGGGTACTATCTATGGCAGGCCCATTTGGGGTGCCTATGTCACTTGTTGCTCTAATAATGAAGCTTCTACTTCCTCTAGTACTTGTATTTCTACTAACCATGTAGAGGAAATCAAAGAGCTCGAGGCCCAAGTCCTTTCTTTAAAGAAAGACTTGGAAAAGCGTCATGAAGGGAAATCCGCACTTGACAAGATGTTGAGTATGCAACAATCCCCCAATGACAAGAGTGGACTTGG
Organism: Lolium multiflorum; assembly: GCA_030979885.1. Lineage (NCBI taxonomy): Eukaryota > Viridiplantae > Streptophyta > Magnoliopsida > Poales > Poaceae > Lolium > Lolium multiflorum. The sequence continues at coordinate 236,588,578 of CM061750.1, read as the reverse complement.
ATTCAATTCCAATAACAAGAGCAAGTCCAAGAGCAAGAGCAACAAGAAGAAGGGCCAAGACAAAGTCAAGGATCCGGCCAAGTTGGTTTGCTTCAAGTGCAAGGTTGAAGGGCATCATGTTAGATCATGTCCATTGAAGAAGAAGAAGCACTTGAGTGAGAAACAACAAGGGAAACGGCCACAAGGTCAAGGTCAAGCTCATGCTCGACCTCAAGTTGAAGATAGGCCACTTCCCAAGAAGAATCAAGACACTAGTAGGAAAAGCCTCATCAGTGGCGCACGAAAAAGTGATTCTGTGGCGCACGGGTGGTGCGCCACAGAAACGTCGCCACAAAAATAAGGTTTCTGTGGCGCAGGTGCCCGTGCGCCACAGAATTAATTGGCGCACATGGTTACCCATGCGCCACGAAACAGGTGCGCCACGAATTACATTTTGGTGCGCCACAGAACATTGTACAGGTATACTCGATTTTATACTGCCTGGTGTATTATACAGGTTTTATACACAGTATACAGGTTATATACAGATATAATATAGACAGATATAATGTGAACACATATAACATAGCAACATTATACATCATCATCACATTATACAACAATATATACAAATGTTTTGCATACAACTCTTAATTCATACAAATTTCACAATTTCGAGATACAAAGTAGTCTTCATCCGGTTCCTCCTTTGCTCCCCTCCTCTCTACCCACCAGGCTCGCTTGCATCGGGTCTTCATATCCAGTTCCTACTATGATGAAAATGGAAGAAAGTGAGACCAACAAGTCCGATGCACAAGAGAAATGGAATAAATGCCTCATACATTTTAATCATCGGCATTTTGAAAATATCAAAGCAAATGGAATGACAAAATGGAATAAGTGCCTCATACATTGTTGGTCAACACAAAATACTATGGTCAGAAACCATAGTTGCAGTATACGCCGCAATATACTTTGCAGAAGGGCCCCCTTACCCGGCCGCCGTTCCATGAACGGGTCCTTGACGAGACAACAACGCCGATTTGCCTCTCCGGCGCAGAACCACGGCAGTCCCAGCCGCCTCCCTTGTGGCCGTGTGTCTTGCGTCCTGCACTGTTCGCCTTCTTGCCCGATGAACCAATAGACGATCGTTGGAATAAGGAAACCGATGACGGCCGGTCGCAAGATTAGATTGCGATCGACCGTCGTCGGCTTCCTTATTCCAACGATAAGTATATTGTTCACCGGGCAAGAAGGCGAAGAGTGCAGGGCGCAGGAGACGCGGCCACAAGAGAGGCTGGGACTGGCAATGCCGAGGCAGGTCGGCGTTGTTGTCTCGTCAGGACTCGTTCACGGAACGGCGGCCGGGGAAGGGGGGCCCGTCTACAAAGTATATTGCGGCGTATATGTGACCAAACATTCTAATCATCGGCACTAAAATGGAAGAAAGTGCCAAGTGGTATCTCAACTAGATATCATATGCCTCATACTTTTTTGGTCGAAAGAAATATTAACATTCAGGGATGGGGTCAGCGAGGCCAGGTAGGATGCACAAGAGATTGATATTTGTGCCATCGCACCAGGCTCACTGGCCCCACCCCAGAGTGTACAAGTGACCAAACAATTTAATCATCGGCACTAAAATGGAAGAAAGGCCAATGCAATTAAGAATTAGCTAGTATGAACTAAATGGAATGCCTCATACTTTGTTGGTCGAAACAAATATTAACATCCAGGGATGGAGTAAGTGAGGCCAGGTAGGATGCACAAGATATTGATATTTGTGCCATCACACCAGGCTCACTTGCTCCACCCCCGAGTGTACGAGTGATCGACCAACCATCTAATCATCGGCAAGTACAAAAACACCACCAAACCAGCAACCATGGTGACATAAGTCAAGATGCTCAAACACACATAGCATGCATATGGAGCAGATGCTCCAAAGGGATTATTCATCACTTGGTATATAGACCAAGTGATGCTGGCAAAAGAGAGGCCAATCAGAAACTGTCCATTTGAGAGAAATAACATTGGGGTAATGTTAAAATGTTTGTCTCCATATTTGGGAGACATTTTTAATATTGGAGTCTAGCTAATGGAAATCAAGAACTAGTCTTGATCTCCAAATGGTGATTAGAGGGAATTTTATTCATCTTAAGCAACATTAGGGACAAATGGGATCATGCAAGGGGCTTTGGTCATTTGGATCATAAGGCATCAATTAAGGAGGCAACCAGGGACAAAGGGAAACATTTGATGATCCATTATCATAGGCAACAAAGCAGCAACTTTTTCCCCTCTAATCTAGCTAGAGTCCTTAAAAGAAATCCATCATAAGCATGGTCAAATACACATATATAGCATGCATGGAACATATGCTCCAAAGGGATTATTCATCACTTGGTATATAGACCAAGTGATGCTGGCAAAAGAGAGGCCAATCAAGAACCAGTAAATCCAGTAAGTGATAGATATGCCTAAACAAGCAACAACACATAGCATATCCCAGCTAACCAGATGAGACAAGTCTTGGTAGCCAACTTAATCACCTAGCACCACCTAGCCTTTTAAAACCATCAGAAACAGTCCTTTTTCTTCAAAGGATACCACAGTGGCATTCATTTACATGATCCCCTACTGTGAATATCTCTATTTTCATCTAAGCCAACAAGAAAAAGAAATTTATCATTACTCAATTGAGTTCAAAACAAAGCTGGGGTCCATAAGGGATTACTCATCACTTGGTAGTAACAAAGTGATGCTGGCAAGAGAGAGGCCAAGCCTGAGCTAGTCAATCCAGTAGAGATGGATATGCATAAGTAAGCAAGAGCACATAGCCTATCCAAGTTAACCAGATAAAACCAACCTTGACAGCCAACTTAATAACCTCTAGCATCACCTAGTCTTTTAAACCATCAGAAACCAAGTGAAGCCTGGTACAAATGGCAAGGACCAGGAATTTGACCAACTCAAGTCACCATGGTTATGCCAACCAATTGAATAGTAGCATCTTCCAAATGGAACTAGGAAGGAAACCATCCCAGATGATTTACCAAGCAAGCATTTCATGACTGCAAAGGCCAATTCAACCACCAAACCATCCAAACCACCAAGCCTACACACTTATCATTACCCAACAGGATTCAAAATGAAGCTAGGGTCCCCAACAATAGTTGGCATCCATCTAGCTTAAGTAAATACAGTAATAGAATCATTACTGCAAAGTAGTTCATCTCAATTATCTACATTAACAAGATAAAGTTTCACAGATAAATGAATTAGTCAACTGCTAGGCAACAGGGATGCTTGGCAAGCATCATGCATCCATTTATATGCTTTTCAAAGCATAAGCAACCACCAGTACATGGTGAGAAGCTATACAAATCAAGCAACAACACAGTATATCAAGCAACATGCATAGATAGAGGAGGGATCGAGGGGAGAGAGAGCACCGATGACAGGGGTTGAGGACGAGCTTGAAGATGACGTCAGGGGTGGAGGAGGAGGAGGAGGCGGCGGATCCTCCACCTTGCCGCGACGACGGCCCCTCCTCGCGGCGGCCCCTCCTCGCCGTAGGGGCAGCTTCTGCGGTGGCGGGGATGGGAGGACCGCGGCGGCATGCGCCTCGCGGAGGAAGGCGGCGGCGACGGCGGCGACCATGGAGGATCCGGCGACCACGGAGGAAGGAGGCGGCGGCGGATCCAGGCGACCACGGAGAGGGAGAGGGGAGGAATCCTCGGGCGACCACGGAGGGCGGCGGCGGCGGATCCCGGCGACCACGGAGAGGGAGAGGGGAGAGGGGAGGGGCTCGGGATGAACAGGCGGGGGAGAGGGCACGGGCGAGATGATATAAGTCCCTTAATTCGTGGCGCACCGGAGAAGGTGCGCCACAGAATCAACTACTTCTGTGGCGCACCAAAGCCAGTGCGCCACAGAAAGAGTTATTTCGTGGCGCAGCACGACATGTGCGCCACAGAAATACCTACAGTAATAAATGGTGGTGGCAGGATGTGGGCCCCACATAGTTTCTGTGGCGCACTGCCCAAGCGTGCGCCACAAAATTAAGCTATTTCTATGGCGCACCGTTCCTGGTGCGCCACAAAATAGGTTTCTGTGGCGCATTCAAAACGGTGCGCCACAGAACTAAGCTTCGCCTATAAGGGTTTTCCTACTAGTGAGATATTGTTTCCCAAGAGAAGAAATCAATAAAGAAGAGAAAGGGGAACACTTGCTACTTATGCCGTGTGACGGGCACTTTGCTTCTTCATGTTTAGGTAGTACCTTATCTAACCCTATAATTGTTGATGATGATTATTCTCTAGGGAAGGATAAGGTTGGCAATGTGTTTGCCAAGTTTGTTGGAACTCAAAGTGGTCTCAAGAAAAGGACCATTTGGGTTGCCAAGCCTATTGTGACTAACCTCTTAGGACCCAACTTGGTTGGGGACCAACAAGCTCAAACGTGATCAATAGGTACATGTGGAGGTCATTGGAGACTTGGCTACTTCATGAAGAATTAAGGGATCTTCATATATTATATTTTGACCAAGTCAAGTCATATGGATTATCATCTATATCTTATATCCAATGTTCCTCTTTGCGGTAACTTATACTTCAACTCATCATATTTATTGTAAGTTACTTGCCCCTTTGCATGTTTGGTTTTGTACCAAATATTTGTGTGTATGTGTTGTGTCTTACTTACCTATCTTGTGTATTCAAGTATGTTTGTTTGACTCATCATATACTTGTGTATTGTTTTGGAGCCTAATGCATTTTGATGATATCTTATTTGGCTCCCTTTGAAGTGATTAATGGAACATCCCATTTTGGGGGAGTGATATGCTTTGTGCATCTCTCTTTCTTTAAAATGTGTGTACATGGGTACCACCACCTAGTATTGATATTGCAAGATTATCTAGTCACTATGTGGTGTGTCATACTCATGAGAAATTCAAATTCTAAAATATCCATTAATCATCTCTAGTTGAATTTTAAGTTGCCTCTTGTTTAGAAGAAATGTTTTATCACATTATGGGGGAGTAATATGTTTTGTACATATCACAAGCCTAGAAAATGTGAACATATGAGGTTATGCCACTTAGAGTTAATGCTCTTAATTATCTTGTTCTTAGGTGGCATGTTTTTCTCAAACAAGCTCCACTTCTATTAAAAAAAAAACTTTTATTGGCTCATCTTATGGACTCTTGTTTGATTAAGAAATTCTTGGTACGGTTTTCCTCAAATACATATCTCTATATCTTATTTGGGACACCGTTTGCTTCAAGTTATTCTAATCATTGCCGTGCGTGATTGTGTGACTAGTTGAAGCTATCAAGAATCTTCATCCGTGCATAGTGCTCAATTCTATATACTTATCCTATGCCTTTTATTGTGAAGTTGATCCTTACTAACATTGTGAATACTCCACCGGAAATTATTTCCAATATACTCATTGTCTTTGACAATTGATAACCTTGTATGTGGTTGAATTCATGGATCATCTTCACCTTGGATTGCCTCTTATTTACTTATTTTATTTCCAAGAAATCCTTGTTGCTCCCACGTGTCTTCTTTGTTCCTTTGAAAAATCTTTTGATAAATTCTCTTGATTCATATCAAGTGTTTGTTTTGGAAGACAAACCTTTTCCTTACGGTACATTGTGCCATTGTGAAAAGTGTAGAGGGTTTGGTTTATTTGTTCGAACCTTGCTCTTTTTGGGAGTTTTGCTATCTCATTCCTTCTTCTATGCTTTATTTGTTGAATGAGATAAATCTTTGAGCATGTTTGCTTTATTTCATCCTTTATGCTCAATGGTTTCTTCTTAGTTCATTTGTTGAACTTTGTTGAACAAATCTTTTGTGATTTGCGTCTTTGATATTATTTGGACAACAAATTTGTTTGGTCACACCTTTATGCCTTATTCAATTCATTTGGTGTTTTGTCCAAAGTATATCTTTCTTGGATCTTTAAAAGTCTTTGTGCGTGCTTATATGCAATTTATTTATATTTATAGCATGCTTTCTTTCTTCGATCCATTATATAGGGTATACTCCATCAAATCCTAAACGGCTAAGATGTGCATGAAATTCAAATTTCATCTATAAATATGCACATATTGATATGGAGTGTATCCTATGTATTGTGGTTAGTCTAACCATTTTGGACCCAATGAGTTTGGGGACCAAGATGTACTTGAATGATGTTTTAGGTACATTGGAGATGCAATGGAGGCTTGTCTCATCTATAAGGAAGGTGTTGTCACCATGTGAGAATTGGAGTCAAGTTAGGATGATCGTTGAACTCTTATCTACTACATCAAGCCATTGCTATCTCGGTAACAAGTATCTTATTCATGCATTCTCATATAGCATCCAACCTCTTGTAGGTTGTATCTTGGCATGAAATTATTTATTTCGAAAATATTGCGGTTCTTGAAAAACCCTTTTAAAATAAAACCTCTTATTGAACATTTGAGTAATTTGAGAAGATGCATATGATAGGTTATATATATATATATATATCATATTTTATGATTCACCTATCACAAATATGCCCTCTAGCAATTTATTGCATATCAATTCCTCAAAGAGCTCTTGTGTGCAATATTGATGAATTTGTGAAATAAATCCGTATTTGAGATACTTGTTGCCTTTCTCAAAACATTCCAACTAGCCTTACTTCCCTTATTGTTAGTTGTGATGTTTTTGAGATCTTATTTTGTTGAAGTTCATTTATATACCATAAGTGAAAAGTGGAGCCATAGGCTATATATGCTTTTAAGCAAACATCCTTTGGTATATTTTATGACTTCATTTTGGATATCTAGTCCTATTTATTTTGTTAACCTCTTGTGTGTGCATGTTTCTTTATGGATCATTTTGTCCACTTTAGAAACTTATATACATAAGAGCGTTAATCCATCACCTTGATATCTTTGTTCTTTGCCAACCATCTTTTACCCTTTTTGTTTTTAATGGTGTTGGTAAAGAAGATTTATGAGTGCTTGGTTTATTTATTTTCTTCATGCACTCATATCTCGTAATTGTTGGACTAAAGTTGTTCTTGATAAGCATACTCTCTTTATCTTAGTTGTGTTCTAAATGATATATAGAGAGTGAGGATTCCATGTTTGTGCATATTGTATTCAAATGCAAACATTATAAATTGTGCACGAACCTTGGGGAGCTTTCTTATTTTTAGAGCACTATATCTCTCTTATCATGATATCTTTGTTTGTCCAATTGGATCTTTGATTGCTTGCTTTATTTGTTGAAGCTCACCTCACCATGTTATCTTTATGCAATCTTTGATCCTCAATATAGTTTGATTTCCTTCAAGTATTCATCATTGGATATGTGCACTTGATTCCACTCAAATTATGAGAAGTGCACACTTTGGGGAGGAACTCACATTATATTGGCCTTCTAAATTTTTCACCCATTTTGACAATCGATGCCAATGGGGGAGAAGTTTAGAGGGTTTAAGGGAATGGTTTTATACTTAAGTTTGGTTTGTGCTTAAGTGTTTTGCCTCTCATGCATTCCATATTTATATGTCTTGCATGGTTGTATATATATAGTGGAAATTGCCCCAAAGGTTAATCTTGACAATGTATGCAATGAATTCATGTTCATCACACGTGCATACATTGTGGGGGAGTTTTCTCTATATATAGTGGTTCTACTCACATCCCTTGCATTAGTTGTAGTTGTGTGAGTAGAGTTGGTTTTGATATGTGATAGTAGCTTTGTGTTACTTTACCATATCAAATACAACCTCTTGTATACAACTTATTCTCGGATAAGTTGCGTACTTGTCTCTAATATTCATTATATAAACCCTCTTATTGTGGTTGTCATCAATTACCAAAATGGGGGAGATTGTAAGGGTATATTGCCCCTATGTGTGGTTTTGGTAATTAATGACAACCCCTATGGACTAATGTTTTCATTGAGTTTATATGAAGGAATATTCCATAGGTACTACTTGTACTCCATGTGTTGGATTCAAGTATGGATGCCATGAAGATAAAGGTATACCTTGTGTATTGGCATCAAGATCATCGGTATGAAGATATATATATGTGATATGATCAAGAAGAAGAAACGAAGATGGAGTTCTTATGTGGAACTCAATATTAGCCATGCTCTATCTTATGTGAGTATGAGAAGATACAAGGTTGAGTTGGGCAAGTTCAAGATGAGCATCTCAAGTGAATCACATGCTTGAAGCTTGCCATCCATTTGGTGATAATGGACTTGTGAAGATGTGCATCAATGGAGCTTTCCCATCATAGTGTATGGGGAGCATTTGTGAGTCTTCACGAAGCAACATTGGTCAAGTGAGGCATTCCGGCTTGTATGGAGCTTGAAGAGCTATCATCAAGATCAAGCGGGATGCGCAAGGCAAAGGTATGACTTTGCTAGGTTTTTCCTTTTACCGGTCTCAAGGTGGATGTTGGGAGACCGGATTATAGGATAGATAGCCGCACTATTAAGAGGGGCTTTCGGTTGGGTAACTTGACCACATCGTCTTAGGGAGCTCAATCCTTTGCATAATTTGCATATCCGTATTGCTTCTTGGTGTTTCTATGTGTGAGGTTCTTGAGCTTGTTGCTAGCTTTACAACAAGCCCAAGTTCATCGAAAACGGAATCCGCATGCATCTTCTATTGCGTTTTCGAGGTTGGGTGATTTTACCGGTTATTCATGATATAAGGTTCTACCTTTTATATTCATGATAAAATCCCCTCCTATAGATTCTTGTGTTCTCACTTTCCATAGGATAGCATTTGTTGTTGTCTTCCAAACAAAACTGGTTTCATTCGAATCGGGGTTCGGGAGCAAAAGTTATTAAAGAAAAGGAAAAGAGAAAGAAAAAAGAAAGAAAAGAAAAAAAAAAAGAGGAGGAGCGCCGGCGGTCGGCCGGCCTGCCGGCCCCGGCCCACCCGGCCAGATCCGGCTGGCCGCTCGAGCCATCCGGGGCCGCATCCGGGCCTTACCGGTCCGGTCCGGCCACGGGCCCGGTAGCGGCTGCCCGCCCCGCTCCGACAGGCCGGCCACCCGCCATGGGCCTCAAATGCCCGCCCCCTACCCGGCGCTCCCCCCTATCCGCCGCCCAGGGCCACAGGCCTCGCCGCTGTGGCCGAGCTGGCCGCCTGCCTCGGCGCCATTGGTCAGCCGGCAGCGGCCGGTGGCGTTTTTCGCCGTTTTTCGATTTTTCTTTTTCCCCAACAGCTATTTTTCCCTTTAGCTATAAATAGGCTTCTTCCACCTTGAGCCAAATCAGTTCTTCCCATTCTCTCTCCTCCATTGCTACTATTTGAAGAACTTGCTCTTCCTCTTGAATCCTCCAACCATTCTTGCTCATATTTGAGGATTTGTGAGAGTGGATCTAGATCTACACTTCCACCAAACCAATTCTTCTCTAAGTGAGGGAATCTCTTGGGATCTAGATCTTGGAGTCTTTGGTTGACTTTCCCCCTTGTTCTTCCTCTCCAATCTCATCCTAGCATTCGTTGCTTTGGTGAAGGACTTGAACACCTCCGGTGTTCTTGCTTTGCATCATTGCATAGTGTTGAGCTCTCCACCACGATTTGTTCGAGTGAGAGACCGTGAGCTTGTTACTCTTGGAGGGTGACCTCCTAGTTGGCTTGGTGATTGGTGCTCCGGTGATCTCTTCAAGAATATTGTGAAGAGGCCCGGGCTTCTCCTTCGTGGAGCTTGTGAAGTGGTTGTGGAGCTTGCCATCTCCGGAGCGGAGGAAAAGCTAACCATAAGGAAAGGGCCATTATCCTTCGTGGGTGTGGTTCGGAGAATAGGGTGAGCCTTCGTGGCGCGGGGAATCCTTCGTGGGACCTCCACTCCTCCAAACGTGACGTACCTTGTTGCAAAGCAAGGGAACACGGGAATACATCCTCGTCTCCGCGTGCCTCGGTTATTTCTATACCCGAGCTCTCTTTCCTTGTGATAGCCATCGTGCTTGAAGTACATATATCTTGCTATCACTTGTGCTACATATATCTTGTGCCTATCTTGCTTAGCTCTAGTTGCCATTGTTACACTTAGTTGAGCTTAGCATATCTAGGGTTTGTGCTTGTAAACTAAACGATAGTTTAATTCCGCATTCTTACAAGACAAATCCGCAAGAGTTTGTAATTGCCTATTCACCCCCCCCTCTAGGCGACATCTCGATCTTTCATCTATGTTGACAAATATCCATGAGATATACATATTACAAGTTGAAAGCAACTACTGAAACTTAATCATCCTTTGTGTTGCTTCAATGCATTCTACTTTGAATCTATTGCTTTATGAGTTAGCTCTTATGCAAGTCTTGTTGATACTTGTCTTGAAAGTACTATTCATGAAAAGTTTTGCTATATGATTCAATTGTTTAGTCATTATCTTTTGTTAGCAATCTTTTGCTTCGAATCACTCCATCCATCTCATATGCTTTACAATAATGTTGATCAAGGTTATGTTGGTAGCATGTCATTTCAGAAATTATTTGTTGTTATCGTTTACCTACTTGAGGGCGAGTAGGAACTAAGCTTGGGGATGCTTGATACGTCTCAAACGTATCTATAATTTCTTATGTTCCATGCTACTTTTATGACAATACTCACATGTTTTATACATACTTTACATCATTATTATGCATTTTCCGGCACTAACCTATTAACAAGATGCCGAAGCGCCGATTCTGTTTTTGCTATTTTTGGTTTCAGAAATTCTACAAAGGAAATATTCTCGGAATTGGACGAAATCAACGCCCAGGGTCTTATTTTTCCACGGAGCTTCCAGAAGACCGATGAGCTTACGAAGTGGGGCCACGAGGTGGCCAGACCATAAGGCGGCGCGACTAGGGAGGGGCCCGCGCCGCCCTGTGGTGTGGGTCCCTCGTGTGCCCCCCTGCGCTGCCCTTCCGCCTACTTAAAGCCTCCGTCGCGAAAACCCTATTACCGAGAGCCACGATACGGAAAACCTTACAGAGACGCCGCCGTCGCCAATCCCATCTCGGGGGATTCAGGAGATCGCCTCCGGCCGGAGAGGGGAATCATCACCGGACGGCTCTACATCATCATGCCCGCCTCGGATTGATGCGTGAGTAGTTCATCCTTGGACTATGGGTCCATAGCAGTAGCTAGATGGTTGTCTTCTCCGCTTGTGCTATCATGTTTAGATCTTGTGAGCCGCCTAACATGATCAAGATCATCTATTTGTAATGCTACATGTTGTGTTTGGCGGGATCCGATGAATATAGAATATTATGTCAAGTTGATTATCAATCTATCATATATGTGTTGTTTATGTTCTTGCATGCTCTCCGTTGCTAGTAGAGGCTCTGGCCAAGTTGATACTTGTAACTCCAAGAGGGGGTATTTATGCTCGATAGTGGGTTCATGCCTCCATTGAATCTGGGACAGTGACAGAAAGTTCTAAGGTTATGGATGTGTTGTTGCTACTAGGGATAAAACATCGATGCTTTGTCTAAGGATATTTGTGTTGATTACATTACGCACCATACTTAATGCAATTGTCTGTTGTTTACAACTTAATACTGGAAGGGTGCGGATGCTAACCGAAGGTGGATTATTTAGGCATAGATGCATGCTGGATAGCGGTCTATGTACTTTGTCGTAATGCCCTAATTAAATCTCATAGTAATCATCATGATATGTATTGAATCTTTATTTGTCAATTGTCCGCTTGTAATTTGTTCACCCAGCATGTTATTTATCTTATTGGAGAGACACCACTAGTGAACTGTGGACCCCGGTCCATTCTTTTACATCTGAATACAATCTACTGCAATCATTGTTCTCTACTGTTTTCTTTGCAAACAAACATCATCTTCCACTCGATACGTTTAATCCTTTGTTTTCAAGCCGGTGAGATTGACAACTTCACATTACGTTGGGGCAAAGTATCTTGATTGTGTTGTGCAGGTTCAACGTTGGCGCCGGTTTCAGTGTTGCGCCGCACTACACTCCTCCACCAACAACCTTCACGTGCTCCTTGACTCCTACTGGTTCGATAACCTTGGTTTCTTTTTGAGGGAAAACTTCCTGCTGTGCGCATCACACTTTCCTCTTGGGGTTCCCAACGGACATGTGCTTCACGCGCCATCAGTGGGCAGTGCAACGCCTACTAGCTGCGCACGCTCGCGGAAGCCGAGACACACCATTAACGCGGCCCTGCAAAGGCTGCAGCGCGCCGCCCGGAAGTAATGCCGTGGAAGACAAAGCAGTTGTGCCGCTGCCAGGCGGGCCCGTGCGAGGACCGAGCGGACACTTTGCGCGTCCGCGTAGCGTCCGCAGAGACGCAAACCTGACACATATTTGGGCCAGGTTTGCGTCTCCGCGGACGGACTGGTCACTTTGCGTCGCGCCGCTGGAGATGGTGCAAGCCGCATTTTCGGTCACGGCGGACACAAACGGTCGCTCACGTTGCGCCGCTGGAGATGCCGTGAAACAAGTTTCCATTGCCCTGTTCTGCCTGTTTTCGCGTGCAAGCTAGTAGTACATTCGTAAAAGAACAAACAGCACTACAAACGACTTGTGCCAACACTGCAAATTTAAAATAAAATGTATTGGCGTCAGATTTTAAAACTACTTCATCGATAGTTCTTTGATAATTTTTCTATATAATCGACCCAAAAGGGAAACGGAATCCTATAGCTAGTTCCTAAACCCTACATAAGGTAGCCTTTGAGCCGACGACAACGAAGCCGCGGCGCCACATCTTGGAGGCGATAGAGGCGCATCGAGCCTCCTCCGTCTGCCTCTCCTCCTCCTCAGCCTCGTCGTGGTGGTGCTTGGCGCGCTCCGACACACCGAAGACAACGGTGGTGAGGGTGTTCCGCCGCACAATCTGCAGGTGATTGCGCTCTTGCTCCTTGTCGGAGAGCGTCGCATCTTTTGACCAATCAATTCTAGTGATTTGAGCATATTGCCAAGATTTTCTTTTGATCTTGTTACTCTTGGAGTTTGAGAACTCGTAGGCGGCAGCGACAGCTGGGAGCAATTGGTTTTTGATTCGCCTTAAAGCTTGTTAGAGATTGGAGGTCTCCCTAAGATCTTCACTAGTGGATTGAGCTCCTACTTTGTGGAAGAGGGCCAAGGAGAAAAGGTGATCTCTCGTAGCGTTCAGGGGTCCTTCATGGTACCCCGTACTTCTCCCACGTGATGTAGCTACGACTCAAGGGAGTGAACACCGAAACATTCGCATCCATGTGTCACGATTATTTCCATGGGTGCTTGTGGGGCCCACATGCCGCCATGTTGCAGACCATGCAAGGAATGCATATCAAATGTGCGTAACCCAAAGGCCTCAGACCGCCCTTAGGGTTACATGTTGATGATGTCTGAAGAGCCCCATGAGTGAAATTATTGAAATATCTTCACAAATTCTATAACAGAGCGTACACTTCATGGGTGAAATTGGTCTGGAACTCATATTATACTAAGAAAATTCCACATGTTACTGGCCTATGTGGATCATTTTGGTGGAAAGATATCTGCAAACTTCCTCTAGTACAATTCATGATGGATCTACAACCCTTTCTGGAAAGATTCCTGGATATCAACTATAACCAGTGACACATATCTCAGAGCCTTTTCTTTTGCAATTGATGAAGACATATATGTGCAAGAATTTCTCTCCTCAACTAGTTTGAGTGATCTTTTCCATTTACCACTTTTACCTGAAATAATGGATGAACTCAGAGAACTACAAAGTAACACCAATCATATTACCTTCTCACAGAACCATGATACTTGGACTTATGCATGGGGAACTAGCAAATTTTCAGCTAGCCAGTTCTACAAATTCTGTTTCAGGGACATTACTCCCCATATTACTTACAACTGGCTGTGGAAAAGCAAATGTATACCTAAGATGAACTCCTTTAGTTGGCTGATATTATCTGATAGATTAAACACCAGAATTATGCTTAGGAGAAGACACTTTTGTTTGAATACTAACCCCCCAGAAGAAACAATTGAGCACATGCTCTTTTACTGCCCTTTTAGTACTCTTTGCTGGGAAAAGATTGGCATGAATTGGCACAGCAATGCTGACATGAACACCATAATTCAAAGAGGGAAAGATCAGTGGCAAAAAACCATTGTATATGGAAATCTTTCTAGCGGTTGCTTGGAATATCTGGAAAGAGAGGAATAATCTTCTATTCAAAGGACTTAACCTCGGTATTGACTCTTGGTTGCAAAGGGTCAAATCTAATCTTCTTCTACTGGTTCATAGGACCAAGGATGACCTCCATAGCTTCATTTCTGAATTTGTTGATAGTCTCTAGATTCCTTGTAGGGCTTTTGCAAATCACTGTCCATACCTCTCTTCCACTTGGAAGAAACCATGTAATATTACTGCTGATTAATACAAAAAGACAGTAGGATCCTACTGTCAGAGCTTTCAAAAAAAAAGAGCCCTGTGAGAGTTTTCTTTGACGGACCATGTGAGAGTTATCACATTATTTTACGACCTCTAGGGAGAGTACACGCCTTATGTTCTTCATCCTAGGAAAAAACTTATCATCGTTTCACAACCAAGTGATCTGACCCCATTGGCAGTCGACGTCGTCATGACTTTCTCCATCATCATCGTTTTGTTTCCTCCATCAATGTCAAAGTAATCATTTACAAGAACACATGTCGTATGGAAATGAGATGAATGTAAACATATAAAAGTGATTCCCACGTAGACCCACATGCATGTAGGAAAAACAACGACATCCTAGCATGGCACAACTGCACGCACGCAGCGGCAACTCGGGCACTAGCCCATCACTATAGAATGCATAACATGGCACGAAGAGGCAGAGGCCCTAAGAATGCAACGATCTCAACACGCTTACACTTTAGGTCTTAAATTGGACTTTACTTTTTTTTAAGCAGTTTTTCTTTTTATAATGTTTGATGCTAGGGCTCAAGTGAGTTTATCTCATGTCTAAACCATAGTATTATTTTAAAGGTATTTATGTCTTTGGATCACACCTATAACTTGTATCACCTATTGTATATCCAAATATATGACCACTAACTGATAGACCATAATACCAATAGAAAGATGATTTTACGAGTTATGTTTGTTCATTATAGTGTTGCTCCAACATTCTCATAAAAAATCACCTTAATTACTCTTTATACAATCGATATGACATGTGCAGTAGTCCAGGAGATAAAAGATCTATTTACAAGTATACGAAGCACGACTAGTGCGCGTTCCATGAAACACGTAGGAGAGCGAGCGACCAACGTCTGTGGCCTCTGCAGGTCGTCATGTGGCATGCATGCGGGGAGGGCAGCGGGGTACACACGTATGAGCGCGTGTTGTGCATGCCTGTGTGATTCGGTGAGATAGTTGTGCCGGCGTGGTGCTCAAAACAAGAAAAAAAATTGGGATTAGTAAGTGCACCAAAGACGGTACACCACAAAAAAAGAGAAAAAAAAATAGAAGGCATTGCTCTGTGACCAAAGGAAGTGCAATGTGAAAAGAGAAGGAAATGCTCATGTAGTGCACTTCCATTGAACCGTCTGGTAATGCAACGGGGAGGAGAATGCAGTGCATGGGCGGTGCATTATTCGAGAGGTGCGCTGGTAGTGCGCGGTCCTGTGTAGGGCAGTGCAATGCATGATAAGAAGACAGTGCAGGGAACCGCACCATTCCGTGTACTTCGACTCATTACAGGGCAATGGGAAAGAGAAGATAATGCATGGGTAGTACACTGCCCGGGTAGTGCACTAGCAGTGTGCGGCCCCGTGCAATGTGATTGAAGGCTTCCGACTTAACTTAGCTCTTGTCCAGCCAAGGGCGCATTTGCCTTAGCAGGCTACTAGAATTCTTACTCCTATGGCTACCCGGTTACCCATGATCTTACAATTTTAGAGATATTAACATTAATTATGCGCTATGATATGTTTATGAATATCCATGCAACGCCCTAAATATTATTCATATGCCTACATATTTTAATTTGTTTGCTTCATTTTCATAATTTTACTCGATTAACACCCGGTAACTCATACTTCCATTTTATTTGTCTACACTCGCTAGTGATAAATCATACACCCTCTGCCTAAAAATAGACGTCTCAACTTTATCTAGATATGGATGTATCTATAACTAAAATGTGTCTAGATACATACGTACCTAGACAAAGACTAAGACACTTATTTTTTAAACGGAGGGAGTATCAAGTAGTAAGTACCAAGTGTAGTCCAGTTCAGAATACTGATCGCAGCAACAGTCGCTTAACCACACATGAGCAAGGACTCTAAGTGCGGAGTGTTATTGCCAGTGGATCTCTTACCAACAAGCACGACTCAAAGTTAATATGGAATTCAAGAAAAAAAAATATGTAGAGGTCTACTCCACCGATGTAGAATAACATGTAAAATATATAAAACCTACCTCTAAAGTAGGTGTGACAACTGTAGGGAACGAAAAGAATAAAATAACTTAAAAACAATAGTTAAAGTGTTTTATTTTCTAAATAATGGAGTGCGGAAATTTAAAATACTAGTAAAGTAAAGTAAACGGTATTTGTTATGTGAGCAAATGGACATTTATGGGTTCACCTAATCTCCTAGTAAAGAGAGCAGTTTTTCAGAGCAGGTGCTTAGTGGGCACTTGTATCTGCACCGTTTATACTGCATTAAGATTCGTGCTAGCTCTTTTTTTCCTCTCTCAAACAACTTATTATTTGTGTATCTTTCACACCACACAATCTTTGAACTTTTTGCATATCACTTAAACATAATAACTAAAATATGCGAAAAATATTTTGGATTTTTTATTTCATTGTGTATATATATATTTCAAGAATTTATTTTGAATTTGAAATTTCACAAAAAATTTCCAAACTTTTTTTGTCCCATTCTATTTATTTTTATTTTTGAGTGACTTGCAAAAAATTAAAATCAAAATATTACATAATTTGAGAGAATATAAAAAATAAAAATTCAAAAAATGTGGGGATGCGCAGTGCCCTGTCACACTTCTCCCCCTAGTAAAACAGGGTGGCATAAGATAACAAGTATAGATATGAAAAAAGCATGATAAATACAAGATGCAACTTCATGACTGTCGAGTATGATTTCATGCCTATGGGCATCATGTCCAAATAGCAAACATATACGGCCTCCACAAAATTATGAAGACCCATAAACAAATGTAAACTGCAGTATGTCGTAGTTTAGGTTCAAAGTATAAAGCATTGTCTTAAATTCTTTGACATGAATTTGAGCATCAGTTGGTACAACGGGTATCTGAAGAAGGTTGCCATGTTAACTCGAATTTACAATGAGCTAATCTCACTACAAGTTTCACTACAACTAACACAGACGTTCCATACCTCTCATGTTCTATTTCCTAGATAAATTAGCATAAAAAACATGGTAATAATATGGATCTATAAATACATCAAGTACAAGCATAATGAAGGATTGCATCTAAAATGATCATGTCATAAGCAAGAGACATTGTCAATAAAACATCATACATATAGTAAATTATGTAGGGCAGCTCATACAGTCCAAAGCGATGAAAGCACATCAATAGAAATAAAGCAACCGTCACAAATTCATAGTCCGGGGAGGGACTACTCCTGGCCTATTCATCATGGAAACAGTGGAGGAGTCGATGGAGGTGACAAAGATGCAACCGGGAGAGATTCCGGTGGTATTTTCCCTCCAATCTTGCTCCAGCAGCGGACTATAGCTTCTCTCTCGCTGCTTCTCTGTCATGACAAAATTTAAAGGGATATATATATAGAGATTTTAGCTCAAGATGGAGCACAAGACCGTGGGGGTAATGGGACTTATGGACCCCACAACACCGTAAGGCTCCTGGTCCCCTTCTCAATATCTCGAACGGTTCTAGTGCTAGTCCTCTTCGTTACTATAAGAAAAACTTCCGCATAATCTTTTGCTGATTTGTTTCATCTTTAGAAGGTGACTGAAAGTTAAAATACAAAAATAAAGATTTTTTCCCTTCCAATATTAGATAAAAATGGTATTTATTAGAAAATCTCTATAATCATACAGAAGAGTAAAAACAACATTATAACCATGAAAAATACTCATAAGATTAAATAATAAACTTTGAAAGGCATATACACGTTATGAACGTATCAACCATCAGTATATCACCTCAGGTATGAAAGACTTGTCATTTTTCTTCCGCTCCATTGTGTTGAATATAAGTTTGTGTAAAATACCTCCCATGGAGACTATTTATGGTGCGCTTTAATAGTAGGTATCAGCCAATAATAATAGTTTCTTTATTATTTATAATCCATCTATTTGGTTTTACAAAATAAAATTCATATTAATCTAAAAAATTGTTGGTGACACTAATAATTTGTTCATTAGCTCACTAGGAATTAACTAAATTGATTTTACAAATTTGTTCATACATATTTAAAAAATATATTCATCTGCTGTAATAATTTGTTTGCAAAAAAGGTGTACATTTTCATTGCTTTACAAACTTATGAAATTTTGCATGGTTCTCGAAATTGTGAAAAGCGCTAGTGTAATAAGTGTTTATAATAATAAAAAATGACTCAAACATGTTTAATTCCTTTCAAGCATCTGCCAGTGCTTCTGTTTTTTTTTTTTTTTTTTTTTGTATTTCCTATATTGACAGGGCGGGCGGACGCATGTGTTGGTAACTAGTTGCAGCAATCGCGCTTTGTGAACTCTTTGTAATGGCTTCTTTATTAACCAAGTTGCAGATGAAGTACCATTGTTGCATCCAACAAAAAGTCTGATATGCCATTCAACTGTCTATAAAGAATGATAATTTCACTTAAAACCAGGCAATCCAGAATCGATCTGTATTTTTCATGAATTGGAGGCTTTGCATCACTATTACACAGTACAGAAGAGAAGTAGTGGACATTAGGAGGAAATAGCTGATTTTAAACATGTCTATCAGCATATGATGGTTAATTGGTTTCCGATACAAGTGACCGGACGAACATAAAAAGTAGAATCTGAAGAAACAGAGTTGGATAAGATGGACCCTTTTAGTAATTTAGGCACTAATAATTTCTCCAACTTCTGCAAAGCTCAAGATCATGGGCAATCAATATGCATTGATACAGCTAAGGAAAGCGCCTCAAAACATGGTACAACACTCTAGCAAGGGCGAAAAAAGGACTTGGATAGCCAACACCACAACTTAGTGCTCCTGTTCACAAAGCTGTCACATGATGGCGCAACCACACCTGAAATCTTTTGTCTTCTTGGCTGCTCTTTTATCTGCTAACAGTTCACAGGAAGAAATTAAATAAAACAGTACGAGATAAAAACTGCATCACCTTGCAAAGGACAGAAAAACTTACCAGACTGTTTGTCTTGAGTCGGGGCACGGACTACTACATGCATAGTTGTCATTCCAGAGAAGTCACATATCGGGCTTTTGCATTCTGAGAGGGTTCTATTGTTCTCCAATATCTTCCCAGCGTTGATAAGCTTGATGTCATTCACAGTCCTTGGACCTTTTTCCTTATCTGTTAGAAATGCAAGCTTAATAGGCGCAGAATTGTAAAATGATGAAAAGTGATATTCATCAATTAGCCAGTCAAAGAGTTAGTTAGCATATTAGTACACATGCACTTGATCGATTGTGTTCAGATTGAATAAGCTAAAGGACATGAGAAAACCATAATGGTTGTTCCCTTCGTAATATTGTCTATGATTAGCAGCAAACTCGCTGCATGATGCCTTATTTAACATTATTCAATAGAAATTATGCAACTTCATCAAGCAAAAGGTTTTTTTTCTATCATGATGATATTCTATATCATAAAAGATAGCCAGACAAAGATGAACAAATATTAATTTGGTCTTAATGGTGGATCGACGGCACAACTTGTCAGCATCGATGCTTGCAGCCAATGCTATTTCATATTGTTACTTTTTTAGTTCCATAAATACTTAATAAAAGGTCAAACATGGCATAATGTATGCGCCCCAAGCTTAAATGGTCTGCCAAGTACCACAAATTATGATCTAACTACCATGTTCAGACAATGGTATCCATGCTCAATGGGAATCATCAAGAACTAAGTGTCAATCCAGCAGCATGCTCTGTTGTGAATCTGGATGGGGCTCAGAGTTGAGTTACATAGACTGAGCCAAGTACCCTATAGTATCATTACAGAAATTTAATGAATTATAATCAGTAAAAAACATACAAATATGTGCAAGTTAAATGGTAGCCCACTTGGGACTGGCCTCCAGAGAAAACCAACTGGTTGCCAGATGAATTCCAGCTGAACATTGCTTATAAATCATCCATTTAATATTGGTTCAGCCCAACTTTTAGCTGGCCTCAGCCAGGATATCATCATCAGATAGAAAGTAGAAACTGGCCTATGTTTTTTGGAGAACTAGACATGACAGCTGTTCACAGAGACTTTCCATCTTACATTTATGTAGGAAAACTGGAACCATACCGCTCAAAATTGGCACTTCGAAAATGCCGTTGGCTGTGGTCCCACGGGACACTAAGACATCCAGTGGCATTTTCCAGTGGAAACTACAGTAGTGTCGTGACTTTTTTTTTTCTTAAACATGCATACTTTCTTTTGCAGGGCTCTTAAACATACACTCTGACATCTATTAGACAATAGTTGACTGTATTCCAGTGGAAACTACAGTTTAGTGGGAAATAAACTGACTATTTTATGTCATACACATGTCCATAAATAGTTTTATCTAGTTACCAGTTCTTTCTTGCTAACTGGATCCATAATCCATTTTTGACACTGATGTACCTCAAATTTCTGGAGATAAAAAAATCACAAGAAGCATAACTGCTACTTCAGGAAGGTGTGCAAACCTACTCTTTGTGTCAGACTTACAATAGTAGTGTAGTCCACCTAAAGCTTATGTGCCCTCACAGACAATCAAGCTAGTACTAGTGTGTTTCTTCTTTCTGTGGTCAAAACACAATAGTAACATAGTTCCTGGTTGTCTAATGTTGTAATGTTGGTTATACTTCCAAAGGATTAATAAACATTGACACTATTAGCAAGTATTGTCAATCTGCGCTATGGCTTGTAATGGACATACAACCTCAGTGTTTTTTTCATAATAATTCAGCTGATTAAACTTTGCGTCCAATCGATAGCAGCTTCCCATGTATTATTTCTTCATCACATTTCAGCATTTCACCATAACCAAGATTGTAGAACTCATCTAAAATAAAGATTGTAGAACTCTTGTACAGCTTAGGATGAAGAAGGTACTAAAGCAAATGGTAGGTACTAGGTAGGTGAAACTCCAGAGATGAATAAGAAAAGAAATGGGAATCTTGGATCTAGTTATTTTGAATGAAGCTTGTCACACCAAAAACACTGCTATCCTAGCAAAACAGTGAACAGCTACCAGTCAAGAACAGTACCAACTACATCAGCGGAAGAGCAGCACATTTCTGAACCAACGCTGCTTTCTCACCTGCTCCACAGGAAGCTCCTATCTTCCCTTGAACTTTAAGCTCTCATCTACTTCCCTACCCACGTTGCAGTTCTAAAAGAATAGCTGACATCTGTTATACAGCCCTGCCATCCTAGAAGAAAACATTCATACTGGTGCGATCATTTCAACTTCACCATGGCACAGATTGACATTAGCCAAAACAGATTGAACTGAAGTGGTCAAAGAATAGTGCTTCGCATGGTGATCCAATTGGTGAGGGAGGCAGAAACCCCAATAATTGGTTCTATTGGCCTCTGATGGCGACGCCACTATCGGTGCACATATCAAGGTTGAAGATTCCAAGCTACTAGATAATATTGCCCGTTATAGGGAGAGAATCGATCCGAGAGAGCGACCGCCACACAAATACTAATCACTCAACTCTACAGCCACTCACCGTTGCTAGGAACCAATCTTTATTATGGTCACTCTCGTCACCACGGACAAAGAAAGACAGTAACGGCAAATAGGTGGCCAGAGTGAGGAAGGTAACCTTTGGGCCACTGAGCGATGATGGTCTCCTTGAGGGTGGCGACGGTGGAAGCCGCCGGGTACTGCTTTGGCCCGATGTCGGTGCCGTCCGGCAGTCGGAACTTGATCTCGAACTGTTCTTGCATCCCGGACATCTTCCAGGAACGCGCTCACCCTGCAGAGAGAGGAGCCTCTCTTTAAACTGCTGGAATCGAAAAAAAAGAGGGGACATATATACAAACAGTGATTAACCAGGCATGAGAAATCAATTTCTTACCGGAATCAGCCGGGGAAGAAAACACCGGCGCCGAATCAACCAAAGGCGCTCAGGAATCTCCGAATCTCGGTTGATGAGGGCTCCGGTTTCTTGGGCCAAGAAATGGATCAAGAAGCCAACGCAGGGTGGCGCGGACGGACCATAGGAGGACTCCACGAGAACATCAATAGGCGAGACGCTCCCCCTCGGAGAAGAGAAAGAAAAGAGAAGCAAAGCAAAGCAAAGCTAGAAATGGAGAAGGTGATTGTGGGGAGGGGTCGGTGGGTCAAACATGGGGCTGCTGGGCTGCGGCGCAAGCGCAGAGCATCTGCACGGACAGGATGGAAAGGGAGCTCGTCTCGTCTGGGCTCCTGAGCCACCAAGACTAGACCGCGGTACCACCCGAGTCCTCCGGGGGGAAACAGACGAGAGTTGCCTGCCGAAGATCTGCGACGGAGCTGCCCCACTTTTATTAGGGAAAATTGGCTCTGTACCACTAAAAGATCCACACTTTAGAAAAATACCACTGAAAATTTTGGCTTTAGAAAACTACCATCCAAAGATTGCTCCGTTATAGGATTTTACCATGATCGTGAACTGGACGTGAAACTCAATCTGAAAAAACGAATAGAACACCGCTGCCATGCCACACCTTACTGCCACCGCTCCGTGCAGTCGTGCTCCCGCTACCGGAGGTCCCTGCGTTTATGGGGTGCCCAGCCCGGTCCCTGTTGTGGTGCTTCCCGAGGTGACCACCCGACGCTCCCGTGCGACAGCCACCGTACGTGGCTCGCTTGGCCGCCGTCGCGTGCGAGGCCCATCACCCGGCCTGGAAGCATGGTGCGGCACTGCGGCGGTGCGGCCGCCGAACTCCCCGCACACCTGCTCCCGAATACGTGCACGCGTGGCCGCTGAGTTGCGCAGACGCCGGTGCTAGCGCCAACCTGCAGCTTGCTGGAGAGCTCCACGCAGGGGTGCGGTGTGCGGGACATGCTCAACCATGCGCGTGAGTGAGCAGCAAGGTCTGGGATGGCGCTGAAATGTGTGCAAGTTGACCCTGCTCAATGCCATTGCTATGTGCTCTTGGTGCTCAGACCCACTCCGGCTTGCTTTAGGAACACCAGCTAACATCGAGACCTAATCTTGTGGAGCAGATGCTTGTTCAACGGGGAAGGAGATGGAGCTAGCCTAGAAGGCTAGAGTATAATAAAGTTATTTTGCTGATCCATTCGTTTTTTCAGATTGGGTTCACGTCTACTTCACGGTCATGGTAGAATCCTGTAACAGAGCAATCTTTGGATGGTATTTTCCTAAAGGCAAAACTTTCAGTGGTATTTTTCTAAATCGTGGATCTTTTAATGGTATAGAACCAATTTTCCCCTTTTATTACTACCTGCCTCAAATAAACTATTAAGTGCTTATATTTAATCATGCTTGATGTACTCCTTCCATGACATAAACCGTCAATTTAACCAACTTAATGTATAGATTATACAATACATAAAAATTATATCATTAGAAAGTATAAAATCCAAAGTATCTATGATTTTTTTAATATACACAACGCATTAAATTGATTAAACATAGGATCTACAAATACTGTAAGACTGAGTATAGTCGGCATGGAGGCAGTCGAAAGGTTATTCAAATTCGTATAGTCGATAAAAGAATTATAAACAATACTTACTAGCATTTGTGTTCCGAGTCCCCCAAAAAGGAAAAAAAATTGTATTCTCGAAGCATATGCTATAGTGGCTAGTGTGGTTTATGCAATTGAGCACTAGGGAAATTATTCGCTACATCAGCATGCCATGCCTGTTTTGATGGCATTATGAGAAACATGCCATTATGAGAAACACCGAACCGTCCAAAGCACTTCAACAAAAAGAAAAATTATATCGAAATTCTTGAGATGCCCTTCGCCTTCAACCTCTAGACTAGGTCGACGACGCGTCGCCGCTGCTGCTCCTTTCTAAGATGGACTGACGTAGTTGGTTGCGGACGGAAAGTCGTCAAACGGTCAAGAAGACCACATCCGCCCCGGAGACAAAGAAGAATGTTATGTAGTGGAAATGCCTCACAATCTTTAGTTTTACGTTACGCTTAAGGGAAGAAATATTTTTGATGGATGCAGGCCCTGGTGAAAGGGCATTTTCCCTCTTATGTTTTGGTATTAGTGACAGTGATGTGTATGATCAAACTGTGCGTTGAAGTGTGACATATAGGTTTATGAACGGAAAGTCAGTTAGTTGATCTGTGAAAAACAATCGAAGAGAAGACAGATTCTAAATGATGTTAAGCTGCATGAACTGTAAGGGTACTTTGCCCCTATGTTTGTTTTTGGTAATTGATGACAATTTCTATAGACTAATGTTTCCATTGAGTTTTTGTTTGAAGGAATACTCCATAGGTTCTACTTGAAGACCATTTGTTGGATCAAGATAGTTGATGTCAAGAGAGGAGCTTTGGCTCTAAGTCGGTGTCACAATCCTCCAAGCCTCATGAGTTGAGCTATTGGTGACCAAGACCTAGGGTATTGCAATCAACTGAAGTGTTCGGGCTTGAATGAAACATGAGCACTGTCATCAAGGTCAAGAGCGATGCGGTTAAATTCTCTCACCCTCTTATGGTGTGGGTCAAGATGTGAAAAGGGAACTCGAAGACGAAGTTCGAAAAAGCGCGACAAGGTAGTCTTCCTTTTTCTGTTTTTCTTGAGTATAGGATCCCACACTATTAAGAGGGGGTCGGAGTCATTATTTGGTTCTTTGGCTCAAATCATCTCCTCTTTAATTATATTCGCTTGGCATCTCTCCTACACAATATTTTGCCTTTCATTTGCCATATCTTCGCCACCAAAATATTTCGTCTTTGGCTTCCATTTTATTCTCCTCAATATTTTGCTCTTGCTCTCTCCAAAATTCGCTTACAAAAGGTGTCTCGAAGAGTGCTCAGTTTTATTGCCAAAATTAAGAAAGAAGGAAGAAGAAGGAGAAAAGGAGAAAAGAAAAACAGAAAAACAGAAAACATAGAAATGGGCCGGTTCAACCGGCTGGCCCTGCAGTCTCCCACGTGTGCGCCCCTATCCACTGAATCGGGCCTCAGGCCGGTCATACAGGGCTGGCACACCACGCGCTCCCTGCGCGCCCGCCCGCTCGCGCGCGTTCACGCGGAAGAGCGTCGCCCATTCGCTCATGCATTGCCTCGCTGGCCCACGCGCCCCGTTGCTCCCCTTTTTCCACACCGCACTAATTCGATAAGTATTTGAGTGTCGAACCCACGAGGAGCTGAAGGTAAACTATCTATTCTCGAAAGCTCTATAACCCACTTATATGGCCTTCTTTGCAAATCTAGGATCTATAATGTGTGTGAGAGAGGTTTTTACTATGAAACTATATGTGCTGAAATTAAAACGCAAGAAGTAAAATTAATGCAAGAAAAGTAAAGTGTATTAAAGTAATATGAGATGAAGTGAAGTGAAGTGGAGTAACTCGAGGTAGTAAGTGTTCTAGCAAATTGCCACTTCATTTATGTGGTTGTCATAATTAGTGAAGCACAAAGAAAGTATTTTTATACTTTCTTCTAGAGAGGAGCCATAGATAAGTGTAGCCATAAACATGAGCAATTACACCATTAGTGATTGATCCCAAGGCCAATTAAGAACAGTCAAGGGAATTATTAAGACATACTACCTCCGTTTCAAGGAATAAGACGCCCTCGTTTTACGTATTTTTTGTTTGACCAAGAATTACTTCAAATAGATAAACATTGTTTGTATCAAGTTAGTATCATTAAAAAGTTCTTTTCAATATGAATCCAACGATACTAATTACATATAATATAATCAAGATTTTGTTGCTCAACTTTTATAGTCAAAGTTCGTCTTGGAATATGGGTGTGCCTTATTCCTTGAAACGGAGGTAGTAAAGTCCAACCACCACTCAAAGATTAAGGTCCCCATAGTTATACCCCCTGTTGATTAACCATGAATTAATACAACATGAATCTAAGAATTGGGTTAGGTGTGGCCGCCCTGCGCCTCCTCTTCGACTCCCCTCTGGACTCTGTCTTCGTTACGGTAAAATATTGACTTCGGCTGTACAATTCCGAGAATATTTCCTGTACAAATTTCCTGAAATAACAAAACAATAGAAAACAGGGAACTGACACTGTGACATTATTTTGTCAATAGGTTAGTGCCGTAAAATGTATAAAAGTGCAACGAAGTATGAGCAAAACATATAGGAATTGGTGTAAAACAAGCATGGAGCATCAAAAATTATAGATACGTTTGCGACGTATCAAGCATCCCCAAGCTTAACTCCTGCTCGTCCTCGAGTAGGTAAGTGATAACAAAATAATTTTTTAGGTGACATGAAGCCAACACAATCTTGATCAAGTTATTGTAAAAGCATTGTGAGCTGGGATCAAAGTACTCTAAACATACGCATGATAGATATAATTCTAACAATAGAACTTAGCAACTATGTTATAACATGAGAAGTAACTCAAACAAAGGAGCATGAATAATAGTGAATTGAAAGCAACTATTTGTTTATGAGCATAGAGTAAACATAACAAAGTGGTACTCGACATGTCCTTTATGGAGTAGCAAAACATAAATTCTAGGACACCTTCAAAGTTCAAAGGGTGACTAGATACAAGTAATTTGAGAACAAGCAATAGTATAATCATGAATTAATCAATAATAATTTTGGGACTATGCGTATTGCACTAAGAATGACAAATATTCTCTCGTAATTGGTGCATAAATTAGAAGATGAACACTCAACATAAAAGTAAAAGAGAGACTCTTTGTAGAGTAAGCAAGATAAACAAGTTTTATAAACCTTCCAAAAGTATGGTACTTATTAGTTTTGAGCTCTCATTAAAGTTAATGTGAATCAAAAATGAGCTATATGTTTGCAAATCACAAGTTGAGAATCTCATGCCCCTTGAATGCGAATACCTAAACCTCATGCTACTCAACTTAGGTCCCAAATAAGTTTTTATCATTGTAAGTATACATGTATCATCGAGAACCGCCAACAGGGTACCTCTTGCCCGATGATATGGAGGTACTCTTGTAGGAGCAATCCCATGCAAAAATGACAAGACAAACAGACAATAAGCATCTCAGCAATTTTTTATTTACTGTGGGTATAGCTTTTTTATTGAAAATGCTTCATAGTATGCTCATTATCGTTCGCTGTAAATTTCCACCATGAATGATGCATGGCTTAGATTAGCGGCCCTGATGTTTCCCTAACTCATATACAAACTTCATGGACTTACAAGTTTCCATTTTATTTCGCACTGCTAGGCATCCATAAACAAAAGAACATGACATCGACTAAATATAAGTGCAATGTCGAAAGTGTTCCCCACGAAAGCATGGTTATACTAACTCCCAACTCGCAATTTGCAAACACATAAATTTCATAACATAGTCACAATGATCAAGTTTATTAAGTGCAAGAAAGTAAATGTGTCATCAAGTTCGTGAGACCTTTACTAACTAATTTTCTCATGCCAAAATTTAATTTAGAAGAAAAATAAAAACATGATGAATTACTTGGAATAGCAATAATGCTACTAGGTAGATATGGTGGACACAATTGGCAAACTTTGGTTATTGGTGGTTGGATGCATGAGTAGAGTTCATACTCAGTACAGGCGAAAGCTAGCAAAAGACTGGGAGCGGCCAACTAAGAGAGCACTAATGGCCATAATCATGCATAGCGACAAAACATTATCAATCAACGCATAAAGTGATATTACAAGTTAATAACTAAATGATCATAGAGACTTTAGTTGACTGGTTACAGTCATAACATGGTATAAACATGCGCCAAGTCAACCCAATAAAGCATCAAAGGAGAATACCACAATATTATGCTACAACAATAAATACTACGCATATGACAAGAATAACGTCCAACATGATATGCCAAAGTCTATGCCATAGTCTAGACAAGCTTCCTTTTGCACCACTATAGTCATGAAACTTTTTACTCGTATCCAACACCAATCAACTTATTTGAAATAACTCTCAGAGATGAAAATTAGTATGGAACAGAGAGCTACTCATACATAAATAAAGAATACTAACGAGCCCTGAATAAAATTCAAGTGAAAGAATAAGAGCTAAACGCAGTACTAGAAAACTAGAACACTCGCAGAACAATAACATCGAAAACTAGAGCGTTCTATGCAATTAAAACAGAGCGGGTCTTTCTCCAAAACAAATGTGTCGGGATCAACATATTCTACAGCAAATAAAACAAAACAAAACAAAAAAAACAAAAATAAAGATGCTCCAAGAACAACACATGGTGTATGAAGCAATAAAAAAATATAGCGCATAGAGAGATGAACCGTTGCTTCCCAAACTTTGACGCTTGTACCTCTTGAATATTTATTGGGGTGCAGGGGCATCCTCAAGTTTGAACTTTTTTCTATTCTTCATCTCATCACATCATTCTTCTCTGCCTACACTTGAAAACTTTCTTCAGACAACACTTCACACAATTCTCTATTAGCAGCATTAGTACAATCAAAATAAACAAATCCACTTGGGTTCAGTAATAACATATATCAAACATCTATTAAAGTATTAGCTACTGTAGCAACCTTTCAAAAATATCTTTGATAAAAAGAACTAAAAAAATATTTAAAAGTCAAATGCAAATAGTGCAGAAATCTGTCAAAACAGAACAGCAGGTAAAGATAAAAAATTTCGAAAATCTTATGTTGCTCATCTAGAGAAGTGGTAAACTAAGGAAAGTTAGATAATAACCTGGGGCATATGCATAAAAAATTACAGCTCAAAATTTTGCACTGGCTATTTTTACGATTTTTTTAACAGCATAGAATCTGTTTTTAGGACAGCAACTTCCCCAAATCTTATTTTCTTCCTATTAGAGGCTATTCTTGGCATAAAAAACGAAATAAAAATGATAAAGAGTGATCATTACAGAGGTAATAACTTCCCAGACTCAACAAAAGAAGAACTGCATAAATTAAATCAGGAGTTATCTCCCAAGAGTGCTTTTCTTTAACGCCTTTCAGCTAGGCTCAGTAATTTGAGAAGATGCTCACATAAGAAATATTAATTGAAGCAAAAGAGAGCATCAAGGAGAAAATATGAAACACATTTAAGTCTAACCCACTTCTTATGCATAGGAATCTTGTACACAAATAGATTCACAAAGAACAAAGTGACAAGCATAGGAAGATAAAACAAGAGTAACTTCAAAACTTTCAGCATATAGAGAGGCGTTTTAGTAACATTAAAACTTCTACAACCATATTTTCATCTCTCATAATAACTTTCAGTAGTATCATGAATAAACTCAACAATATTACCATCACATAAAACATTCTTATCATGAGCCACATGCAGAAAATAATTATTACTCCCCACATAAGCATAGTCATTCTTATTAATTGTAGTGAGAGCAAATTTAACAAAATAGCTATCATTATTATTCTCATCACCATAATCATCAAATATAGGAAGAATATTGTAATCATAACTAATTTTCTCCTCACTAGTAGGTGGACTGAAAATAACATAATCATCATTGTAATCATCATATATTGGAGGCATAGTATCATCATAGCAAATTTCCTCCTCAAAAGTTGTGGAACTAAAAAGATCATTTTCATAAAAACTAGTTTCCCAAGCTTAGACTTTTCCATAGCATTAGCAATAATGGTGTTCAAAGAATTCATACTAATATCATTGCTACCAACATGCAAGTAAAGTTCCATAGGTTTTAAAATTTTGTCTTCAAACACCTCATGTCCTAACTCGAGATAAATACTATAAAACTCTCTATTTTTTTATTTTTGATTAAGCCTAACTAGTTAAAATAAAAAAGAAACAAAAATATATAATTGCAGAATCTGAAGGAAATAACTTCGATCTCTCACCAGCAACTAAAAGACTTAGTAGCCAGAGGATGTGAGTACCTTTTACCTTACCTCCCCGGCAACACCGCCAGAAAAGAGCTTGATGTCTACGCACGCTTCTATTCTTGTAGGCAGTGTTGGGCCTCCAAGTGCAGGTTTGTAGAACAGCAGCAAGTTTCCCTTAAGTGGATCACCCAAGGTTTATCGAACTCAGTGAGGTAGAGGTCAAAGGTATCCCTCTCAAGCAACCCTGCAATTAAGATACAAGAAGTCTCTTGTGTCCCCAACACATCCAATACACTTGTCAGATGTATAGGTGCACTAGTTCAGCGAAGAGATAGTAAAATGCAAGTGATATGGATGAATATGAGTGGTAATAACAATCTGAAATAAATGTGGCAGCAAGTAAACATGAAGTAAAATAGTAAATAAACGGTGATTCGATAGTTGGAAATAAGGCATAGGGATCATACTTTCACTAGTGGTCACTCTCAACAATGATATCATAAAGGAATATAAATATAAGCACTTCACTATGCTACTCTGAACTACTCTCCGGTTGGATAACGAACACTAATTCACTGCGTAAGGCTGCAAAAGCAAACCTTAAAGATGTATTCCCAAGTACTAATGAACACCCCACGCTGTCACTTTGAGCATTCGTAGGAGGTACTAAAACACACCACAATTTCATAGAGACATCCAACTCAAATCATAATTTAGTGAACAAGTATTCTGTGAAATATAGCCTACGAGACCCACACGGTGCACACTGTCACCTTTACACACGTGGGACAAGGAGTCTCCAGAGATCACATAAGTAAAATCCACTTGAATAGCATAATGACAACTAGATTACAAAGCTCATGATCACATAAAGATCACACCATGGGAGAGAGAGATAAACCACATAGCTACCAGTAGAGCCCTCAACCCCTGGGGAGAACAACTCCCTCCTCATCATGTGAGTCAGGAACGGCGATGGAGATGGCGGTGGAGTCGATGGAGATGGCTCCGGGGGTGATTCCTCGTCCTGGCAGGGTGCCGGATGATGTCTACGCACGCTTCTACTCCTGTAGACAGTGTTGGGCCTCCAAGAGCAGAGGTTTGTAGAACAGCAGCAAGTTTCCCTTAAGTGAATCACCCAGGTTTATCGAACTCAGGGAGGTAGAGGTCAAAGATATCCCTCTCAAGCAACCCTGCAATTAAGATACAAGAAGTCTCTTGTGTCCCCAACACACCTAATACACTTGTCAGATGTATAGGTGCACTAGTTAGGCGAAGAGATAGTGAAATACAAGTAATATGGATGATTATAAATAGTAATTGCAATCTGAAATAAAAATGGCAGCAAGCGAACATGTAGCAGAAGTTGTTGGAAACGGTGTTTCAATGCTTAGAAACAAGGCCTAGGGATCATACTTTCACTAGTGGACACTCTCAACAATGATCACATAATTGAATAAATAAATGCTACTCTCAAACACTCTCTTGTTGGATAACAAACACCATTCATTGTGTAGGGCTACAAGAGCACCCTCAAGCGGAGTAAACAAGCTCCACAACTTCATAAAGGAATCACACACGATGCGCACACTGTCACCATCACACCGTGGAGAGTGACTCCGGAGTTCATATTAAAGTAACCTCTAGAGTGCATAATAGACTAGAGTAACATCTACATATTCAAATAGATTACAAAGCTCATGATCACATAAAGATCACACCATGGGAGAGAGAGATGAACCACATAGCTAGATAGAGCCCTCAGCCTCGGGGGAGAACTACTCCCTCCTCATCATGGGAGACAACAACGGCGATGAAGATGGCGGTGGTGTCGATGGAGATGGATTCGGGGGCACTTCCCCGTCCGGCGGCGTCTTGGAACAAATACTTCTATCCCCGAACTTGGCTTCGCGATGGCGGCGGCTACGTAACTTTTCGTGGAGGAAGACCGATCTCCCTAGGGTTTTTACGGGAGAATATATAGGCGGAAGAGGCGGCCTCGGAGGGGCCCCGGGGTGCCCTCCCCCACGGTGGCGCGCGAGAGGGTGGGTCGCGCCCCCTATGGTGAGGGGCCCCTTGGCCCTCTGGCCCTTCTCGGGCTCTGGGTCCGTCTCGGTAAAATATTGACTTGTCTTCGTGGGGTCCAATTCCGATAATATTTTGTGTAGAATTTCTGAAACCAAAAACAGAAAACAGAACGGCACTTTGGCATCTTGTTAATAGGTTAGGCCAGAAAATGCATAAAAACATTATAAAGTGTGAATAAAACATGTAGGTATTGTCATAAAACTAGCATGGAACATAAGAAATTATAGATACATTGGAGACGTATCAAGCATCCCCAAGCTTAGTTCCTACTCGCCCTCGAGTAGGTAAACGATAAATAGAATAATTTCTGAAGTGACATGCTACCAACATAATCTTTATCAATACTATTGTAAAGCATATGAGATGAATGAAGTGACTCAAAGCAATGGTCTATAGTTTGCTAACAAAAAGATAATGACTAAACAACTGAATCATATAGCAAAAACTTTTCATGAATAGTACTTTCAAGACAAGCATCAAAAAGTCTTGAATAAGAGTTAACTCATAAAGCAATAGATTCTTAATAAAAGGTTTTGAAGCAACACAAAGGAAGATTTAAGTTTCAGCAATTGCTTTCAACTTTCAACATGCATATCTCATGGATAATTGTCAACACAAAGTAATATAATAAGTGCAATAAATAAGCATGTAAGAATCAACGGACATAGTTGACACAAGTGTTTGCTTCTAAGATAGAAAGAAGTAGGTAAACTGACTCAACATAAAGTAAAAGAAAGGCCCTTCGCAGAGGGAAGCAGGGATTAAATCATGTGCTAGAGCTTTTCAAGTTTTGAAATCATATAGAGAGCATACAAATAAAGTTTTGAGAGGTGTTTATTGTTGTCAACGAATGGTAGTGGGCTCTCTAACCCCCTTGTCAAACAGACTTTCAAAGAGCGGCTCCCATGAAGGACGTTATCTCTACCAGCAAGGTAGATCATCCCTCTTCTCTTTTGTTTACACATGTATTTTAGTTTTATTTATAGATGACACTCCTCCCAACCTTTTGCTTTCACAAGCCATGGCTAACCGAATCCTCGGGTGTCTTCCAACATTTCACATACCATGGAGGAGTGTCTATTGCAAAATTAAGTTGCTTACTGATAAATCAGGGCAAAACATGTGAAGAGAATTATTAATGAAAGTTAATTAATTGGGGCTTGATGTCTACGGGTGCTTCTATTCTTGTAGACAGTGTTGGGCCTCCAAGAGCAGAGGTTTGTAGAACAGCAGCAAGTTTCCCTTAAGTGGATCACCCAAGGTTTATCGAACTCAGGGAGGA
The DNA here is from genome assembly GCA_030979885.1 of Lolium multiflorum. Taxonomy (NCBI): domain Eukaryota; kingdom Viridiplantae; phylum Streptophyta; class Magnoliopsida; order Poales; family Poaceae; genus Lolium; species Lolium multiflorum. The sequence goes on along the minus strand of CM061750.1, from coordinate 236,555,066 downwards.
AGAGGTCAAAGATATCCCTCTCATGCAACCCTGCAACCACAAAGCAAGAAGTCTCTTGTGTCCCCAACACACCTAATAGGTGCACTAGTTCGGCGAAGAGATAGTGAAATACAGGTGGTATGAATAAGTATGAGCAGTAGTACGGCGCCAGAATAACTGGCGTGCAGTTGATGGTAGTAATATTGTAGGAAATAAACATGCGTAGTAACGCACAGAGTAACTCGGAAACGGTAACAAGCGATGATAGCGGTATTTAGGAACAAGGCCTAGGGAATAGACTTTCACTAGTGGACACTCTCAACATTGATCACATAACGAGAATAGATAAATGCATACTCTACACTTTTGTTGGATGATGAACACATTGCGTAGGATTACACGAACCCTCAATGCCGGAGTTAACAAGCTCCACAATAATGCTCATATTTTAGTAACCTTTAGTGTAAGATAGATCAAAAGACTAAACCAAGTACTAGCATAGCATGCACACTGTCACCTTCATGCATATGTAGGAGGAATAGATCACATCAATATTATCATAGCAATAGTTAACTTCGCAATCTACAAGAGATCATGATCATAGCATAAACCAAGTACTAACACGGTGCACACACTGTCACCTTTACACACGTGCAGGAGGAATAGAACTACTTTAATAACTTTGCTAGAGAAGCACATAGATGAATAGTGATACAAAACTCATATGAATCTCAATCATGTAAAGCAGCTCATGAGATCATTGTATTGAATTACATAGGAGAGAGATGAACCACATAGCTCGGACAGCCCCGAGCCTCGATGGAGAACTACTCCTCCTCATGGGAGCAGCAGCGGTGATGAAGATGGCGGTGGAGATGGCAGCGGTGTCGATGGAGAAGCCTTCGGGGCACTTCCCCGCTCGGCCGGAACCAGAGACTCCTGTCCCCCAGATCTTGGCTTCGCGATGGCGGCGGCTCTGGAAGGTTTCGCGTACCGTGGCTTCCTCTGTAAGGGTTTTCGATGCAGGGGCTTTATATAGGCGAAAGGGCAGCCTCGGAGGGGCACCAGGGTGCCCTCACCACCAGGTGGCGCGGCCAGGCCGGGCCGCGCCCGTGTGTGGTGTGGGGCCCCGGCCCATCTCTCCCCTCTTCGGTGCTCTGGAAGCTTCCGGAAAAATAGGAACCCGGGCGTTGATTTCGTCCAATTCCGAGAATATTTCGTTACTAGGATTTCTGAAACCAAAAACAGCAGAAAACAGGAACTGGCACTTCGGCATCTTGTTAATAGGTTAGTTCCAGAAAATGCATAAATATGACATATAATGTGCATAAAACATGTAGGTATCATCAATAACGTGGCATGGAACATAAGAAATTATCGATACGTCGGAGACGTATCAGCATCCCCAAGCTTAGTTGCTTGTCCCGAGCAGGTAAAACGATAACAAAGATAATTTGAAGTGACATGCCATCATAACCTTGATCATACTATTTGTAAACATATGTAATGAATGCAGCGATCAAAACAAAGGTAATGACATGAGTTAACAAATGAATCATAAAGCAAAGACTTTTCATGAATAGTACTTCAAGACAAGCATCAATAAGTCTTGCATAAGAGTTAACTCATAAAGCAATAAATCAAAGTAAAGGTGTTGAAGCAACACAAAGGAAGATTAAGTTTCAGCGGTTGCTTTCAACTTATAACATGTGTATCTCATGGATATTGTCAACATAAAGTAATATACCAAGTGCAATATGCAAGTATGTAGGAATCAATACACAATTCACACAAGTGTTTGCTTCTTAAGGTGGAGAGAGATAGGTAAACTGACTCAACAATAAAAGTAAAAGAATGGTCCTTCAAAGAGGAAAGCATCGATTGCTGTATTTGTGCTAGAGCTTTTATTTTGAAAACATGAAACAATTTTGTCAACGGTAGTAATAAAGCATATGAGTTATGTAAATTATATCTTACAAGTTGCAAGCCTCATGCATAGTATACTAATAGTGCCCGCCTCGTCCTACTTAGCTTGGACTACCGGATCTTCGCAATGCCATGTTTCAACCAAGTGTCACAAAGGGGTACCTCCATGCCGCCTGTACAAAGGTCTAAGGAGAAAGCTCGCATTTTGGATTTCTCGCTTTTGATTATTCTCAACTTAGACATCCATACCGGGACAACATGTACAACAGATAATGGACTCCTCTTAAATGCATAAGCATGTAACAACAATTATTATTCTCATATGATATTGAGGATATATGTCCAAAACTGAAACTTCAACCATGATTCATGGCTTTAGTTAGCGGCCCAATGTTCTTCTCTAACAATTTGCATGCTCCAATCATTAAGGTGATAGATCCTTCAGACAAGACGGACATGCATAGCAACTCACATGATATTCAATAAAGAGTAATTGATGGCGTTCCCCAGATGGTTATCGCACAACAAGCAACTTAATAAGAGATAAAGTGCATAAGTACATATTCAATACTACGATAGTTTTTAAGGCTATTTTGTCCCATGAGCTATATATTGCAAAGGTGAATGATGGAATTTTAAAGGTAGCACTCAAGCAATTTACTTTGGAATGGCGGAGAAATACCATGTAGTAGGTAGGTATGGTGGACACAAATGGCATAGTGGTTGGCTCAAGGATTTGGATGCATGAGAAGTATTCCCTCTCGATACAAGGCTTAGGCTAGCAAGGTTATTTGAAACAAACACAAGGATGAACCGGTGCAGCAAAACTCACATAAAAGACATATTGTAAACATTATAAGACTCTACACCGTCTTCCTTGTTGTTCAAAACTCAATACTAGAAATTATCTAGACCTTAGAGAGACCAATTATGCAAACCAAATTTCAGCAAGCTCTATGTATTCCTTCATTAATGGGTGCAAAGTATATGATGCAAGAGCTTAAACATGAGCACAACAATTGCCAAGTATCACATTATCCAAGACATTTTACCAATTACTACATGTAGCATTTTTTCAATTTCAACCATATAACAATATAACGAAGAGGAAACTTCGCCATGAAAATTAAAAGCTAAGAACACATGTGTTCATACGAACCAGCGGAGCGTGTCTCTCTCCCAAATAATCATTTATTCAAACAAAAACATACAGACGCTCCAAGTAAAGTACATAAGATGTGACCGAATAAAAATATAGTTTCAAGAGAAGGAACCTGATACTTTGTCGATGAAGAAGGGGATGCCTTGGGCATCCCAAGCTTAGATGCTTGAGTCTTCTTGAAATATGCAGGGATGAACCGGGGCATCCCCAAGCTTAGACTTTTCATTCTTCTTGATCGTAGTATATCATCCTCCTCTCTTGACCCTTGAAAACTTCCTTCACACCAAACTTCAAGCAAACTCATTAGAGGGTTAGTGCATAATCAAAAATTCACATGTTCGGAGGTGACACAAACATTATTTTCACTTCTGGACATTGCATAAAGCTACTGGACATTAATGGATCAAAAAAATGAATCCAACATAGCAAAAGAGGCAATGCGAAATAAAAGGCAGAATCTGTCAAAAACAGAACAGTCCGTAAAGACGAATTTAAAGCTGGCACCAGACTTGCTCAAATGGAAAAACTCAAAACTAATGAAAGTTGCGTACATATCGGGGATCACGCTCGTAAATTGGCAGATTTTTTCGAATTTTTTCGTGCCCAGATTCGTGACAGACAGCAATGCTGTTTCTGCGCAACGATCCCAAATATAACATCAACTTTAGCATAGAAACTTTACTTGGCACAAAAACTTGATAAGGAGAGGTTGCTACAGTAGTAAACAACTTCCAAGACACAACAAAACAAAATTGCTGTAGTAAAATAAACACATGGGTTATCTCCCAAGAAGTTCTTTCTTTATAGCCATTAAGATGGGCTCAACAGTTTTAATGATGCACTCGCAAGAAATAGAAGTTGAAGCAAAAGAGAGCATCAAGAGGCAAATTCAAAACACATTAAAGTCTAACATGCTTCCTATGCATAGGAATCTTGTAAATAAACAAGTTCGTGAAGAGCAAAGTAACAAGCATAGGAAGATAAAACAAGTGTAGCTTCAAAAATTTCAGCACATAGAGAGGTGTTTTAGTAACATGAAAATTTTTACAACCATATTTTCCTCTCTCATAATAACTTTCAGTAGCATCATGAGCAAACTCAACAATATAAATATCACTTAAAGCATTCTTATCATAAGTCTCATGCATAAAATAATTACTACTCCCAACATAAGCATAGTCATTCTTATTAATTGTAGTGGGAGCAAATTCAACAAAGTAGCTATCAAATATAGGAGGTATATTGTAATCATAATAAAATTTATCCTCCATAACAGGTGGTAACAAAAGACTACTATCATTATAATCATCATAAATGGGAGGCAAAGTATCATCAAAGTAAATTTTCTCCTCAATGTTTGGGGGACTAAAAATATCATGCTCATCAAAGCCAGCTTCCCCAAGCTTAGAATTTTCCATATCATTAGCAACAATAGTGTTCAAAGCATTCATATTAATATGTTCCATGGGTTTTTTAATTTTTGCATCAAACCATCCATGTCTTAAATCAGGAAATAGAATAAAAAGGTCATTGTTGTCCATTATGCCTAACTAGTGTAAACAAGAAACCAAATGTCGCAATTGCAGAGTCTAAAGGAAATAGCTTCGAGCACACACACAATGGCGCGAGAAAAGTACTGTTACCTGGAACCGGAGTATGAGTGCCTTTTACCTTTCCTCCCCGGCAACGGCGCCAGAAAAGTGCTTGATGTCTACGGGTGCTTCTATTCTTGTAGACAGTGTTGGGCCTCCAAGAAGAGGTTTGTAGAACAGCAGAAGTTTCCCTTAAGTGGATCACCCAAGGTTTATCGAACTCGGGGAGGAAGAGGTCAAAGATATCCCTCTCATGCAACCCTACAACCACAAAGCAAGAAGTCTCTTGTGTCCCCAACACACCTAATAGGTGCACTAGTTCGGCGAAGAGATAGTGAAATACATGTGGTATGAATAAGTATGAGCGATAGTACGGCGCCAAAAATAACTCGCTGGCGTGCAGCTGATGGTAGTAATATTGTAGGAAATAAACATGCAGTAGTAACAGCGGTAGTAACTCGAAAACAGATAACAGTGATAAGATTTAGGAACAAGGCCTAGGGAATAGACTTTCACTAGTGGACACTCTCAACATTGATCACATAACAGAATAGATAAATGCATACTCTACACTTTTGTTGGATGATGAACACATTGCGTAGGATTACACGAACCCTCAATGCCGGAGTTAACAAGCTCCACAATAATGCTCATATTTTAGTAACCTTTAGTGTAAGATAGATCAAAAGACTAAACCAAGTACTAGCATAGCATGCACACTGTCACCTTCATGCATATGTAGGAGGAATAGATCACATCAATATTATCATAGCAATAGTTAACTTCGCAATCTACAAGAGATCATGATCATAGCATAAACCAAGTACTAACACGGTGCACACACTGTCACCTTTACACACGTGCAGGAGGAATAGAACTACTTTAATAACTTTGCTAGAGAAGCACATAGATGAATAGTGATACAAAACTCATATGAATCTCAATCATGTAAAGCAGCTCATGAGATCATTGTATTGAATTACATAGGAGAGAGATGAACCACATAGCTACCGGTACAGCCCCGAGCCTCGATGGAGAACTACTCCTCCTCATGGGAGCAACAGCGGTGATGAAGATGGCGGTGGAGATGGCAGCGGTGTCGATGGAGAAGCCTTCGGGGGCACTTCCCCGCTCCGGCAGGGTGCGGAACAGAGACTCCTGTCCCCAGATCTTGGCTTCGCGATGGCGGCGGCTCTGGAAGGTTTCGCGTACCGTGGCTTCCTCGTAAGGGTTTTCAATGCAGGGGCTTTATAGGCGAAAGGGCAGCCTCGGAGGGGCACCAGGGGTGCCCTCACCACCAGTGCGCGGCCCCGGGCCGGCCGGGTGTGGTGTGGGGCCCCCCTGGCCCATCTCTGGCCCCTCTTCGGTGCTCTGGAAGCTTCCGGGAAAAATAGGAACCTGGGCGTTGATTTCGTCCAATTAAATATTTCGTTACTAGGATTTCGAAACCAAAAACAGACTGAGGAACTGGCACTTCGGCATCTTGTTAATAGGTTAGTTCCAGAAAATGCATAAATATGACATATAATGTGCATAAAACATGTAGGTATCATCAATAACGTGGCATGGAACATAAGAAATTATCGATACGTCGGAGACGTATCACTGCGCACCCCGTTGCCAGCTCTTTTTGCAAAATTATTGGATAAGCGGATGTATATGCCACTAGTCCATTGGTGAAAGTCTGCCCAACAAGATTGAAAGATAAAACACCACATACTTCCTCATGAGCTATAAAACATTGACACAAATAAGGAGTAATAAAGTATTGGATTGTTTAAAGGTAGCACATGAAGTGTTTACTTGGAATGACAGAAAAATACCACATAGTAGGTAGTTATGGTGGACACAAATGGCATAGGTTTTGGCTCAAGGTTTTGGATGCACGAGAAGCATTCCCTCTCAGTACAAGGCTTTGGCTAGCAAGGTTGTTTGAAGCAAACACAAGTATAAACCGGTACAACAAAACTTACATAAGAACATATTGCAAGCATTATAAGACTCTACACTGTCTTCCTTGTTGCTCAAACACTTTTACCAGAAAATATCTAGACCTTAGAGAGACCAATCATGCAAACCAAATTTCAACAAGCTCTACGGTAGTTCTCCACTAATAGATTTAAACTACATGATGCAAGAGCTTAAACATGATCTACTTGAGAGCTCAAAACAATTGCCAAGTATCAAATTATTCAAGACAATATGAAGCATTTTCTGTTTCCAACCAAATAACAATAACAATAAGTGTTGCGGCTTTCAGCTTTCGCCATGAACATGAAAAATAAAACGAAGAACACAAGTGTTCAAATGAAAAAGCGGAGCGTGTCTCTCTCCCACACAAGGATTGCTAGGATCCGAATTTATTAAAACACAAACAAAAATAAAAGCACACAGACGCTCCAAGTAAAGCGCATAAGATGTGAAAGAATTAAAATATAGTTTCACAAGAGATGACCTGATAAATTTGTTGATGAAGAAGGGGATGCCTTGGGCATCCCCAAGCTTAGACGCTTGAGTCTTCTTGAAATATGCAGGGATGAACCACGGGGGCATCCCCAAGCTTAGACTTTTCACTCTTCTTGATCATGTAATATCATCCTTCTCTCTTGATCCTTGAAAACTTCCTTCACACTAAACTCAAAGCAATCTCATTAGAGGGTTAGTGCATAATCAAAAATTCACATGTTCAGCAAAGACACAATCATTCCGAAAACTTCTGGACATTACCCAAGGCTACTGAAATTTAATGGAGCAAAGAAATCCACTCAAACACAATAAAAGAGGCAATGCGAAATAAAAGGCAGAATGTCAAAAACACCGTAAAGACGAATTTTTCGAGGCACTTAACATGCTCAGATGGAAAAGCTCCAGTTGAATGAAAGTTGCATACATATCGAGGATTACTCATGAATTGTTTCAGCATTTTTAGATTTTTCTACGAGAGAAAAGCGTAAATTCGTGATGACTAAAAATCTGTTTCCGCAGAAATCCAAATCTAGTATCAACTTTCTATCAAAGACTTTACTTGGCACAAAAACGAAATAAACATGATAAGGAGAGGTTGCTACAGTGGTAACAACGTCCAAGACACAACAAAACAGGAGCAAAATAAAAACATGGGTTATCTCCCAAGTGCTTTCTTTATAGCCATTAAGATGGGCTCAGTAATTTTAATGATGCTCTCGCAAGAAATAAGAGTTGAAGCAAAAGAGAGCATCAAAAGCTAATAAGAAACACTTTTAAGTCTAACCCACTTCCTATGAAAAGGAATCTTGTAAATAAACAAGTCATGTAAGCATAATGCAATAAGCATAGGAAAACAAGACAAGCGCAACTTCAAGATTTTAAGCAAAAAGAGAGGTGTTTTAGTAACATGAAAATCCCTACAACCATATTGTCCTCTCTCATAAAGATTTTCAGTAGCATCATGAATAAACTCAACAATATAACTATCACATGAAACATTCTTATCATGCATAAAATTATTACTCTCCACATAAGCATAGCCATTACTATTAATTGTAGTGGGAGCAAATTCAATAAGATAGCTATCATTATTATTCCCATCACCATAATCATCATATATAGGAGGCATATTGTAATCATAATTAATTTTCTCCTCAATAGTAGGTGGACTGAAAATATGATAGTCATCATTGTAATCATCATATATAGGAGGTAAAGTATCATCAAAGTAAATTTTCTCCTCCATGCTTGGGGGACTAAAAATATCATGCTCCTCAAAACCAGCTTCCCCAAGCTTAGAATTTTCCATAGCATTAGAAACAATGGTGTTCAAAGCATTCATACTAATAACATTGCAATTAGCATGCATATAAAGTTCCAAAGGTTTTTTAATTTTCTCTTCAAACACCTCATGTCCTAACTCAAGATAAATACTATAAAGATCTCTAATATTTTTGTTGTTTTCCATTAAGCCTAACTAGTGAAATAAAAACAAGAAACAAAAAGATATAATTGCAGAATCTAAAGGAAATAGCTTCGAGCACTCACACACAAGCAACAGTGCTAGGAAATAGCTTAGTAGTCGGAGGATGTGAATACCTTTTACCTTACCTCCCCGCAACGGCGCCAAAATAGCTTGATGTCTACGCACGCTTCTATTCCTATAGACAGGTTGGGCCTCCAAGAGCAGAGGTTTGTAGAACAGGCAAGTTTCCTTAAGTGAATCACCCAAGGTTTATCGAACTCAGGGAGGTAGAGGTCAAAGATATCCCTCTCAAACAACCCTGCAATTAAGATAGAAGAAGTCTCTTGTGTCCCCAACACATCTAATACACTTGTCAGATGTATAGGTGCACTAGTTCGGCGAAGAGATAGTGAAATACAAGTAATATGGATGATTATAAATAGTAATTGCAATCTGAAATAAAAATGGCAGCAAGCGAACATGTAGCAGAACTTGTTGGAAACGGTGTTTCAATGCTTAGAAACAAGGCCTAGGGATCATACTTTCACTAGTGGACACTCTCAACAATGATCACATAATTGAATAAATAAATGCTACTCTCAAACACTCTCTTGTTGGATAACAAACACCATTAATTGTGTAGGGCTACAAGAGCACCCTCAAGCCGGAATAAACAAGCTCCACAACTTCATAAAGGAATCACACACGATGCGCACACTGTCACCATCACACCGTGGAGAGTGATTCCGGAGTTCATATTAAAGTAACCTCTAGAGTGCATAATAGACAAGAGTAACATCTACATATTCAACTAGATTACAAAGCTCATGATCACATAAAGATCACACCATGGAGAGAGATGAACCACATAGCTACGGTAGAGCCCTCAGCCTCGGGAGAACTACTCCCTCCTCATCATGGGAGACAGCCGGCGATGAAGATGGCGGTGGTGTCGATGGAGATGGATTCCGGGGGCACTTCCCGTCCGGCGTGCGTAACGAGACTTCTGTCCCCGAACTTGGCTTCGCGATGGCGGCGGCTACGTAACTTTTCGTGGAGGAAGATCGATCTCCTTAGGGTTTTTACTTGGGAGAATAGGCGAAGGGCGGCTCGGAGGGGTCCCAGGGTGCCCTCCCCACCTGGTGGCGCGAGGGTGGGTCGCACCCCCTATGGTGTGGGGGCCCCTTGGCCCCCTCCGGCCCTTCTCTGGCTCTCTAGGTCCGTCTCGGTAAAATATTGACTTGTCTTCGTGGGGTCCAATTCCGAGAATATTTCCTGTGTAAAATTTCTGAAACCAAAAACAGCAGAAAAAAGGAACTGACACTTCGGCATCTTGTTAATAGGTTAGTCCTAGAAAATGCATAAAAACATTATAAAGTATGACTAAAACATGTTGGTATTGTCATAAAACTAGCATGGAACATAAGAAATTATAGATACGTTGGAGACGTATCAAGCATCCCCAAGCTTAGTTCCTACTCGGTAAATGATAAAAATAATAATTTTTGAAGTGACATGCTACCAACATAATCTTGATCACTACTATTGTAAAGCATATGAGATGAATGAAGTGACCCAAAGCAATGGTCTATAGTTTGCTAACAAAAAGATAATGACTAAACAACTGAATCATATAGCAAAAACTTTTCATGAATAGTACTTTCAAGACAAGCATCGAAAAGTCTTGCATAAGAGTTAACTCATAAAGCAATAGATTCTTAATAAGAGGTTTTGAAGCAACACAAAGGAAGATTTAAGTTTCAGCAATTGCTTTCAACTTTCAACATGCATATCTCATGGATAATTGTCAACACAAAGTAATATAATAAGTGAAATAAGTAAGCATGTAAGAATCAGTGCACACAGTTGACACAAGTGTTTTCTTCTAATATAGAAAGAAGTAGGTAAACTGACTCAACATAAAGTAAAATAAAGGCCCTTCGCAGAGGGAAGCAGAGATTACTCATGTGCTAGAGCTTTTTATTTTGAAAGCATGGAAACAATTGTGTCAACGGTAGTAATAATTCATATGGGTTATGCAAAAAACTTCCTATAAGTTGCAAGCCTCATGCATCGAATACTAATAGTGCCCGCACCTTGCCCTAATTAGCTCGGATTTCCATGGATTATCATCGCATTACATATGTTTCAACCAAGTGTCACAAAGGGGTCCCTCTATGCCACCTGTACAAAGGTCCAAGGAGATAAATCGCATTTGATTCCTCGATTTTGATAGATCTCAACTTGAGGACATCCATACCGGGACAACATAGAAAACAGATAATGGACTCCTCTTTTATGCTTTAAGCATTCAACAACAAATAATATTCTCATAAGAGATTCCGAGGATTAATGTCCAAGCTGAAACTTCCACCATGATACATGGCTTTGGTTGGCGGCCCAATGTTCTTCTCTAACAACATGCATACTCAAACCATTCAAATCATGGCAAATCTCCCTTACTTCAGACAAGACGAACATGCATAGCAACTCACATGATATTCAACAAAGGTGTGACAGGTTGATGGCGTCCCCAGAAACATGGTTACCGCTCAACAAGCAACTTATTAGAACTAAGATACATAAGAGACATATTCATTACTGATATGTCCCAAACGTATCTATAATTTCTTATGTTCCATGCTACTTTTATGATGATACTTACATGTTTTGTTCACACTTTATATCGTTTTGATGCGTTTTCCGGAACTAACCTATTGACGAGATCAAGTGCCAGTTCATGTTTTCTGCTGTTTTTGGTTTCAGAAATCCTAGTAAGGAAATATTCTCGGAATCGGAAGAAATCAACGCCCAGTACCTTATTTTCACCGGAAGCTTCCGAGCATCGAAGAAGTACGAGAGAGGAGCGAGGGGCCCACACGCCCGGCGGCGCGGCCAGGGGTGGGCGCCCCTTAGTGTGTGGGCCCACCAGGCCCCTCCGAGGCTCCCCTTCCGCCTACTTAAGGTCTCGTCGCGAAAACCCTATGACGATTGACGAAACCCGAGAAAACCTTCCAGAGGCGCGTCGTCGCGAAATAAAGATTCGGAGGACAGAAGTCTCTCCAGCCGCGGGACGGGAATTGCCCGGAAGCCATCTCCACCGCCATCTTCATCGCCATCGCTGTTCCCATGATGAGGAGGGAGTAATTCTCCCCTGGGGCTGAGGGATCTACCGTAGCTATGTGGTTAATCTCTCTCTGTACTCCAATACAATGATCTCATGAGTTGCTTTACATGATTGAGATCCATATGATGAGCTTTGTATCGCTACTAGTTATGTGCTACTCATGTGATGTTATTAAAGTAGTCTATTCCTCCTGCATGGTGTAATGGTGACAGTGTGTGCATCGTGTGGTTCTTGTCGTAGATTATGATCATAATCTCTTGTAGGTTATGGAGTTGATTATCGCTATGATAGTATTGATGTGATCTATTCCCCCTTTCATAGTGTAATGGTGACGGTGTGTATGCTATGTTAGTACTCGGTCTATTTTGCAAAGATCTATTATGCTCTAAGGTTACTTAAACATGAATATCGAATGTTGTGGATCTTGTTAACTCCGGCATTGAGGGTTCGTGTAATCCTACACAACGAATGGTGTTCATTATCAAACAAGAGTGTATGTAGCACAAATGAGAAGAAGTTATTATTTATTATGCGATCAATGTTGAGAGTGTCCACTAGTGAAAGTATGATCCCTAGGCCTTGTTTCCAATACTGCAAACACCGCTTATTTACTTGTTGTTGCATGTTTACTCGCTGCCATATTTTATTCAGATTGCTATTATCAATCATATACATCCATACTACTTGTATTTCACTATCTCTTCGCCGAACTAGTGCACCTATACATCGACAAGTGTATTAGGTGTGTTGGGGACACAAGAGACTTCTTGTATCGTGATTGGGGTTGCTTGAGAGGATATCTTTGACCTCTTCCTCCCGAGTTCGATAAACCTGGGTGATCCACTTAAGGAAAACTTTGCTGTGTTCTACAAACCTCTGCTCTTGGAGGACAAATACGGGGAAAGAAGCGTGAGTGGACATCAAGCTATTTTTGCAATGCCGGGGAGAAAGGTAAAAGGTACTCACACTCCGGATCTCGGCTACTAAGCTATTTTCGGCGCCGTTGTAAGTACTCGAAGCTATTTCCTTTAGATCTGCAATTGCATCTTTTTTTCTTGTTTTTATTTTCACTAGTTAGGCATAATGGAAAACAACAAAAAATTAGTGAGCTTTTTAATCTTTTTCCTGATTTAGAATTGTTTGATGCAAAAATTATTAAACCTATGGAACCTTATTTGCATGCTAGTAGCAATGTTATTAGTATGAATGCAATCACTGCTAATGCTATGGAGAAGTCTAAGCTTAGTTTATGTGATCTTTTTAGCCTCCCATCTTTAGGGGAGAAAATTTGCTCTGATAATACTTTATCTCCCATATGCGATAACTCTAATGATGCTTGTGACATTTTAAATCCACCTACTGAAAGTATTCCTTACAAGATACCTATGAAAATTATTGAACGTGTTATGGACAACCGCTATGAAGGGGATGGAGGAACTGTTCATCCTGAAGATCATTTACTGTTTTTGCATGAATTATGCGGGTTATTCAAGTGTGCAGGTATTTCAATGGATGAAGTTAGGAAGAAATTATTTGTTATGTCGCTATCTGGTAAAGCGACGCATTGGTATAAACTGCTGAAGGAGCGCTCTCTTGATTGGAAGGATATTGTGCCTCTATTTTATTCCAAGTTCTATCCTCCAAGTGAAATTCACAAAGATCGAAACCGTATATATAATTTCTGGCCTCATGATGGAGAGAGTATTGCCCAAGCATGGGAGAGATTGAAGTCCTTAATGCTCAAATGCCCCAATCATGAGCTTCCTGGTAATGTTATCATTGATAATTTCTATGCAAGACTTTCTTTTCAAGATAAAACCTTGCTGGATACTGCTTGTTCTGGATCATTCACACGCAACAAAGAAGAGTTTAAATGGGACCTTCTTAATCGGATTCAGGAGAACGCTGAAGATTGGGAGAACGACAAAGGTAAAGAGTCAGGTATAAATTATGATTATGAATGCATTGAAACTTTTATGGATATTGATAAATTTCAAAATATGAGTGCTACTTATGGTCTTGACTCTCAAGTTATTGCAAATCTTTATAAAGCTTTTGCTTCTCACATTGAATTGCCTAGGAAGAGTTTTGATAAGTATCATGAACCTTTTAAAGACGCTTACATGAAGGATGAAACTGTTATTAATGATTGCAATGAACATGTTGAAACTCCTGAAAATGCTATTTCCTATAAGCATGTTAATTTTTGTGGAATACATAGACCTTGTGGAATTAATCAAATAGAAGATGAATATTGTATCCATCACAGAAATGAAAAAACTAGAAAGTGGTCTAGAGCTCTAGATGATCTTGGAGAAAAAGTGTGTGCCCTCTATCCTTTTATTTGTGAACTTTGCCATAGAGTTGGTCACTTTAATTTTCAATGCTCCTCCAATGATAATTCGAACCCCATGAGTGCTGCAAATTTGTATTGTGATGATGAAATTATTCCTAATCAGCATGATGAACTTACCTTATTTTTGAAGTGTGAAGAGTTATCAAGAAAAATTTCTTTGTTAGATATTAACGATCTTGATATTGATGATGTCCTGCATGGGTGTCTTTCTTATTGCATTAATAATTGCCATACAAATACTTACATACAAAATATTTTAGAAGATGACACTTTGCCAAAATATGATAGGATCGCTATGTGTTTCAAATTTATTAATGAAAAGAAGGAATCCTCCAAGGTTTCTTCTATTATTTCTGGAAATAAAGCAGGTTATGTGGAGAAGCCTCTCATCAAGCCTCTCCCTCCTAAAGAAGGGAACGAGGAGCAGAAGAAGAAGAAGAAGAAGAAGAAGAAGAAGAAGGGAACGAAGAAGAAGAAGAAGGGGAATAAAAAGAAAGAGGTAACAACATATCCCCGCGTGTATGAGGTAACAATAGGTAACCGTAAGCATGTTGCTCCTAATGATTATTATGATAATGAATCTGAGTACGATGATCTTCCTATGCCCTGTACCCATGTTAGTGATCATGATTTGGAAGAGCACACTATCTTTGATATTGGAATCTCTTTGGTACTGATTATGAAAGTGCCGCCGTCGTCGCGAAATCAAGATTTGGGGGACAGTCTCTGTTCACATGCCGGGACGGGGAATTTCCCCCGGAAGCCATCTCCACCGCCATCGCTGTTCCCATGATGAGGAGGGAGTAATTCTCCCCTGGGGCTGAGGGATCTACCGTAGCTATGTGGTTACTCTCTCTCTCTCTCTGTACTCCAATACAATGATCTCATGAGCTGATTTACATGATTGAGATCCATATGATGAGCTTTGTATCGCTACTAGTTATGTGCTACTCATGTGATGTTATTAAAGTAGTCTATTCCTCCTGCATGGTGTAATGGTGACGGTGTGTGCATCGTGTGGTTCTTGTCGTAGATTATGATCATAATCTCTTGTAGGTTATGGAGTTGATTATCGCTATGATAGTATTGATGTGATCTATTCCCCTTTCATAGTGTAATGGTGACAGTGTGTATGCTATGTTAGTACTCGGTCTATTTTGCAAAGATCTATTATGCTCTAAGGTTACTTAAACATGAATATCGAATGTTGTGGAGCTTGTTAACTCCGGCATTGAGGGTTCGTGTAATCCTACGCAACGAATGGTGTTCATTATCAAACAAGAGTGTATGTAGCACAAATGAGAAGAAGTTATTATTTATTATGCGATCAATGTTGAGAGTGTCCACTAGTGAAAGTATGATCCCTAGGCCTTGTTTCCAATACTGCAAACACCGCTTATTTACTGTTTTGTTGCATGTTTACTCGCTGCCATATTTTATTCAGATTGCTATTATCAATCATATACATCCATACTACTTGTATTTCACTATCTCTTCACCGAACTAGTGCACCTATACATCTGACAAGTGTATTAGGTGTGTTGGGGACACAAGAGACTTCTTGTATCGTGATTGCAGGGTTGCTTGAGAGGGATATCTTTGACCTCTTCCTCCCTGAGTTTGATAAACCTTGGGTGATCCACTTAAGGGAAAACTTGCTGCTGTTCTACAAACCTCTGCTCTTGGAGGCCCAACATTGTCTACAGGAAAAGAAGCGTGAGTAGACATCAATTACCACAATAGTTTTTTAGGCTACTTTCCCATGAGCTATGTATTGCAAAGACAAGGAATGAATTTTTTAAAGGTAGCACGCAAGAAATTTACTTGGAATGGCAGAAAAATACCACATAATAGGTAGTTATGGTGGACACAAATGGCATAGGTTTTGGCTCAAGGTTTTTGGATGCACGAGAAGCATTCCCTCTCAGTACAAGGCTTTGGCTAGCAAGGTTGTTTGAAGCAAACACAAGTATGAACCGGTACAGCAAAACTTACAGAAGAACATATTGCAAGCATTATAAGACTCTACACTATCTTTCTTGTTGTTCAAACACTTTTACCAGAAAATATCTAGACCTTAGAGAGACCAATCATGCAAACCAAATTTCAACAAGCTCTACAGTAGTTCTCCAGTAATAGATTTAAACTACTTGATTCAAGAGCTTAAACATGATCTACTTGAGAGCTCAAAACAATTGCCAAGTATCAAATTATTCAAGACAATATGAAGCATTTTCTGTTTCGAACCAAATAACAATAAGTATAAGTGCTGCGGCTTTCAGCTTTTGCCATGAATATGAAAAACGAAGAACACAAGTGTTCAAATGAAAAAGCAGAGCGTGTCTCTCTCCAACACAAGGATTGCTAGGATCCGAATTTATTCAAACATAAACAAAAATAAAAGCACACAGACGCTCCAAGTAAAGCACATAAGATGTGACGGAATTAAAATATAGTTTCACTAGAGGTGACCTGATAGTTATTGATGAAGAAGGGGATGCCTTGGGCATCCCCAAGCTTAGACGTTTGAGTCTTCTTGAAATATGCGGGATGAACCAGGGGCATCCCCAAGCTTAGACTTTTCACTCTTCTTGATCATATTATACCATCCTCCTCTCTTGATCCTTGAAAACTTCCTTCACACCAAACTCAAAGCAATCTCATTAGAGGGTTAGTGCATAATCAAAAATTCACATGTTCTACATGGACACAATCATTACCAACACTTCTGGACATTACCCAGGCTACTGAAATTTAATGGAGCAAATAAATCCACTCAAACAGCAAAAGAGGCAATGCGAAATAAAAGGCAGAATCTATAAAAAACAACAGTCCGTAAAGACGAATTTTTTCGAGGCACTTAACTTGCTCAGATGGAAAAGCTCCAGTTAAATGAAAGTTGCGTACATATCTGAGAATTACTCATGAATTTTTTCAGCATTTTACGAGTTTTCTACAGAGAGAGAAACACAAATTCATGACAGCTAAAAATCTAGTATCAACTTTCTATCAAAGACTTTACTTGGCACAAAAACGAAATAAACATGATAAGGAGAGGTTGCTACAGTAGTAACAACTTCCAAGACACAACAAAACAGTAGCAAAATAAAAACATGGGTTATCTCCCAAGAAACTTTCTTTATAGCCATTAAGATGGGCTCATTAATTTTAATGATGCTCTCGCAAGAAATAAGAGTTGAAGCAAAAGAGAGCATCAAAAGCAAATAAGAAACACTTTTAACTCTAACCCACTTCCTATGAAAAGGAATCTTGTAAATAAACAAGTCATGTAAGCATAATGCAATAAGCATAGGAAAACAAGACAAGCGCAATGATACGTCTCCAACGTATCGATAATTTCTTATGTTCCATGCTACTTTATTGATGATACCTACATGTTTTATGCACATTATATGTCATATTTATGCATTTTATGGAACTAACCTATTAACAAGATGCCGAAGAGGTTGCTGTTTCTGCTGTTTTTGGTTTCAGAAATCCTAGTAAGGAAATATTCTCGAATTGGACGAAACTTTCGCCTGGGGTCCTATTTTTGCACGAAGCTTCCCGAAGACCGAAGAGATAACGAAGTGGGGCCACGAGGCAGCCAGGGGGCTGGCGGCGCGCCCAGCCACGGCCGCGCCGACCTACCCCCTAGGCCCCTCGTGTGGCCCCCGCGTTGACCTTCCCACTTAAAGCCTCCGTCGCGAAACCCCCAGTACCGAGAGCCACGATACGGAAAACCTTCCAGCCGCGCCGCCGCGAATCCCATCTCGGGGATTCAGAGATATCCGGCTTGCCGAGAGGGATTCATCTCCGAGGACTCTACACCGCCATGGTCGCCTGAGTGATGAGTGAGTAGTTCACCGGACCATGGGTCCATAGCAGTAGCTAGATGGTCGTCTTCTCCTTGTTGTGCTTCATTGTTGGATCTTGTGAGCTGCCTAACATGATCAAGATCATCTATATGTAATTCTATATGTTGTGTTTGTCCCGATGGATAGAGAGTACTATGATTATGGTGATTATCAATCTATTGTTTATGTGTTGTTTATGATCTTGCATGCTCTCCGTTATTAGTAGAGGCTCTGGCCAAGTTTTTGCTCTTAACTCCAAGAGGGGTATTTATGCTCGATAGTGGGTTCATGCCTTCATTGAATGGGATCGTGACAGTAGGTTCTAAGGTTGTGATGTGCGTGTGCCACTAGGGATAAAACATTGATGCTATGTCTAAGGATGTAGTTGTTGATTACATTCACCATACTTAATGCAATTGTCTGTTGCTTAGCAACTTAATACTGAATGGGGTTCGGATGATAACCTGAAGGTGGACTTTTTAGGCATAGATGCGGTTGGATAGGTCTATGTACTTTGTCGTAATGCCCGGATTAAATCTCACTATATTTATCATATCATGTATATGCATTGTTATGCCTTTCTCTATTTGTCAATTGCCGACTGTAATTTGTTCACCCAAACATGCTTTTATCTTATGGGAGAGACACCTCTAGTGAGCTGTGGACCCCGGTCCTATTCTTTACATAGCATACAATCTACTGCAATTGTGTTTACTGTTTTGTTTGCAAACATCTTCCACTCGATACGTTTAATCCTTTGTTACAGCAAGCCGGTGAGATTGACAACCTCCTTTGTTTCGTTGGGGCAAAGTACTTTGGTTTTGTTGTGCAGGTTGGTGAGGAATCCCTGGTGTTGCGCCGCATCACATTTCGCGACCATCAACCTTCAACGTGCTTCTTGGCTCCTCCTGGTTCGATCAACCTTGGTTTCTTTCTGAGGGAAAACTTGCCACCGTGCGCATCATACCTTCCTCTTGGGGTTCCCAACGGACGTGTACATTTACGCGCATCAAGCCTGTTTTCTGGCGCCGTTGCCGGGGAGATCAAGACACGTTGCAAGGGGAGTCTCCACTTCTCAATCTCTTTACTTTGTTTTTGTCTTGCTTTATTTTATTTACTATTTGTTTGCTGCACTAAATCGAAACACAAAAAAATTAGTTGCTAGTTTTACTTTATTTCTGTCTTGCTCTCTATATCGAAAACACAAAAAAATTAGTTACTTATCTTTACTTTGCCTAGTTTACTTTTTGCTTATTGCATCATGTTTCCTTTTAATTTCACCACAAAAGACATACCGGTAGGACGTGGGTCCATAGTTGGGAGAAATAATATAGAAGAATTTTTCAATCATGTTAGTATTAATGAAAATTTTGAAGATAAACACTTGGTAGAACTTGCACCTACCTATGAAATTGCTGCTGCTGCTTTAGTTCGCATGTTGGAAACTAAATTTGTTAATCTCAATCCTATAATCCAACACATGTTTCTTACACTTGGTGATATGGAAGAAGGGGAAAAGAAAGATTTTGTTCTAGAAACTCTTCTTAGAGAATTTGGCGGTCTAGCAAGAGAGGCTAGAAAGGTTTTTGCTAAATTTAATATGCTAGGTTCTCATACCAATTTTATTGGTCTTCTTGAAAAAATGGACATGGATAGAATAAGGTACACTAATAACATTAATGATGGTGGGGAAATCAAAGCACCAATACCATGTAAACTCCTAGCTATGAATGATGCATTAGAAAATAACTATGCTTGGCTTGTTCCTGAAAATTTGTTCGATGAGAGTAGCAAGCCCAAGACTAATGAAAAGGGAGACGCTAAAACTTATATATCAAATATACTATGCTTGGTTGAGAAAACTCCCAACACCCCTGGTTATAATGTTGATGCTTCTTCATTTGATAATACTTGATTTGCACTTTCTGCGCCTAGCTGAAAGGCGTTAAAGAAAAGCGCTTATGGGAGACAACCCATGTTTTTACCTACAGCAATTTTTGTTTTGTTGAGTCTTGGAAGTTGTTTACTACTGTAGCAACCTCTCATTATCATGTTTTTGTGCCAAGTAAAGTTTCTATGTCAAAGTTGATGTTATATTTAGGATCGCTGCGCAGAAACAGCATTGCTGTGTGTCACGAATCTGGGCACAGTTCTCTGTAGAAAATTCGAAAAAATCTGCCAATTTACGAGCGTGATCCTCAGATATGTACGCAACTTTCATTAGTTTTGAGTTTTTCCATTTGAGCAAGTATGGTGCCAGCTTTAAATTCGTCTTTACGGACTGTTCTGTTTTTGAATTCTGCCTTTTATTTCGCATTGCCTCTTTTGCTATGTTGGATCTATTTCTTTGATCCATTAATGTCCAGTAGCATTATGCAATGTCCAGAAGTGAAAATAATGATTGTGTCACCTCTGAATATGTGAATTATTAATTGTGCACTAACCCTCTAATGAGTTTGCTTGAAGTTTGGTGTGAAGGAAGTTTCAAGGGTCAAGAGAGGAGTATGATATACTATGATCAAGAGGAGTGAAAGCTCTAAGCTTGGGGATGCCCCGTGGTTCACCCCTGCATATTTTAAGAAGACTCAAGCGTCTAAGCTTGGGGATGCCCAAGGCATCCCTTCTTCATCGACAACATCATCAGGTTCCTCCCCTGAAACTATATTTTTATTCAATCACATCTTGTGTTCTTTACTTGGAGCGTCGGTTTGTTTTTTGTTTTTGTTTTTGTTTGAATAAAATGGATCCTAGCATTCACTTTGTGGGAGAGAGACACGCTCCGCTGTTGCATATGGACACATGTGTCCTTAGGCTTTACTCATAATGTTCATGGCGAAGTTTCTTCTTCGTTAAATTGTTATATGGTTGGAATTGGAAAATGCTACATGTAGTAATTCTAAAATGTCTTGGATAATGTGATACTTGGCAATTGTTGTGCTCATGTTTAAGCTCTTGCATCATATGCTTTGCACCCATTAATGAAGAAATACATAGAGCTTGCTAAAATTTGATTTGCATATTTGGTTTCTCTAAGGTCTAGATAATATCTAGTATTGAGTTTTGAACAACAAGGAGAGACGGTGTAGAGTCTTATAATGTTTACAATATGTCTTTTATGTGAGTTTTGCTGCACCTGTTCATCCTTGAGTTTGCTTCAAATAACCTTGCTAGCCTAAACCTTGTATCGAGAGGGAATACTTCTCATGCATCCAAAATCCTTGAGCCAACTACTATGCCATTTGTGTCCACCATACCTACCTACTACATGGTATTTCTCCGCCATTCAAAGTAAATTGCTTGAGTGCTACCTTTAAAATTCCATCATTCACCTTTGCAATATATAGCTCATGGGACAAAATAGCCTTAAAAACTATCGTAGTATTGAATATGTACTTATGCACTTTATATTTTATTAAGTTGCTTGTTGTGCGATAACCATGCTTCTAGGGAACGCCATCAACTATTGTTGAATATCATGTGAGTTGCTATGCATGTCCGTCTTGTCTGAAGGATCTATCATTTTAGTGGTTGGAGCATGCAAAATTGTTAGAGAAGAACATTGGGCCGCTAACTAAAGCCATGAACCATGGTGGAAGTTTGAGTTTTGGACATATATCCTCAATCTCATATGAGAATAATAATCATTGCTACATGCTTATGCATTTAAGAGGAGTCCATTATCTTTTGTCCATGTTGTCCCGGTATGGATGTCTAAGTTGAGAATAATCAAAAGAGAAATCAAAATGCGAGCATTCTCCTTAGATTTGTACAGGCGGCATGGAGGTACCCCTTTGTGACACTTGGTTGAAACATGGCATGCAAAGATCCGGTAGTCCAAGCTAAGTAGGACGAGGTGCGGGCGCTATTAGTATACTATGCATGAGGCTTGCAACTTATAAGATATAATTTACATAACTCATATGCTTTATTACTACCGTTGACAAAATTGTTTCATGTTTTCAAAATAAAAGCTCTAGCACAAATACAGCAATCGATGCTTTCCTCTTTGAAGGACCTTTCTTTTACTTTTATTGTTGAGTCAGTTTACCTATCTCCTTCCACCTTAAGAAGCAAACACTTGTGTGAACTGTGCATTGATTCCTACATATTTGCATATTGCACTTGTTATATTACTTTATGTTGACAATATCCATGAGATATACATGTTATAAGTTGAAAGCAACCGCTGAAACTTAATCTTCCTATGTGTTGCTTCAATACCTTTACTTTGATTTATTGCTTTATGAGTTAACTCTTATGCAAGACTTATTGATGCTTGTCTTGAAGTACTATTCATGAAAAGTCTTTGCTATATGATTCACTTGTTTACTCATGTCATTACCTTTGTTTTGATCGCTGCATTCATTACATATGTTTACAAATAGTATGATCAAGATTATGATGGCATGTCACTTCAGAAATTATCTTTGTTATCGTTTTACCTGCTCGGGACGAGCAGAACTAAGCTGGGGATGCTGATACGTCTCCAACGTATCGATAATTTCTTATGTTCCATGCTACTTTATTGATGATACCTACATGTTTTATGCACATTATATGTCATATTTATGCATTTACGGAACTAACCTATTAACAAGATGCCGAAGAGCCGATTGCTGTTTTTGCTGTTTTTGGTTTCAGAAATCCTAGTAAGGAAATATTCTCGGAATTGGACGAAACTTTCGCCCGGGGTCCTATTTTGCACGAAGCTTCCAGAAGACCGAAGAGATAACGAAATGGGGCCACGAGGCAGCCCGGGGGCTAGGCGGCGCGGCCCAAGCCCCGGCCGCGCCGACCTACCCCCTAGGCCCTCGTGTGGCCCCGCGTTGACCTTCCGCCTACTTAAAGCCTCCGTCGCGAAACCCCCGTACCGAGAGCCACGATACGGAAAACCTTCCAGAGACGCGCCGCCGCGAATCCCATCTCGGGGATTCAGGAGATCGCCTCCGGCACCCTGAGAGGGGATTCATCTCCCGGAGGACTCTACACCGCCATGGTCGCCTCCGGAGTGATGAGTGAGTAGTTCACCCCTGGACCATGGGTCCATAGCAGTAGCTAGATGGTCGTCTTCTCCTTGTTGTGCTTCATTGTTGGATCTTGTGAGCTGCCTAACATGATCAAGATCATCTATATGTAATTCTATATGTTGTGTTTGTCGGGATCCGATGGATAGAGAGTACTATGATTATGGTGATTATCAATCTATTGTTTATGTGTTGTTTATGATCTTGCATGCTCTCCGTTATTAGTAGAGGCTCTGGCCAAGTTTTTGCTCTTAAATCCAAGAGGGGGTATTTATGCTCGATAGTGGGTTCATGCCTTCATTGAATCTGGGATCGTGACAGTAGGTTCTAAGGTTGTGATGTGCTGTTGCCACTAGGGATAAAACATTGATGCTATGTCTAAGGATGTAGTTGTTGATTACATTACGCACCATACTTAATGCAATTGTCTGTTGCTTAGCAACTTAATACTGAATGGGGTTCGGATGATAACCTGAAGGTGGACTTTTTAGGCATAGATGCGGTTGGATGGCGGTCTATGTACTTTGTCGTAATGCCCGGATTAAATCTCACTATATTTATCATATCATGTATATGCATTGTTATGCCTTTCTCTATTTGTCAATTGCCCTGTAATTTGTTCACCCAACATGCTTTATCTTATGGGAGAGACACCTCTAGTGAACTGTGGACCCCGGTCCTATTCTTTACATAGCATACAATCTACTGCAATTGTGTTTACTGTTTTCTTTGCAAACATCTTCCACTCGATACGTTTAATCCTTTATTGTTACAGCAAGCCGGTGAGATTGACAACCTCTTGTTTCGTTGGGGCAAAGTACTTTGGTTTTGTTGTGGTTCGCGTTGGCGGAATCCCTGGTGTTGCGCCGCATCACATTTCGCGACCATCAACCTTCAACGTGCTTCTTGGCTCCTCTGGTTCGATCAACCTTGGTTTCTTTCTGAGGGAAAACTTGCCACTGTGCGCATCATACCTTCCTCTTGGGGTTCCCAACGGACGTGTACATTTACACGCATCAAGCACGCAACTTCAAGATTTTAAGCAAAACGAGAGGTGTTTTAGTAACATGAAAATCCCTACAACCATATTGTCCTCTCTCATAAAGATTTTCAGTAGCATCATGAACAAACTCAACAATATAACTATCACATGAAACATTCTTATCATGAGCTACATGAATAAAATTATTACTCTCCACATAAGCATAATCATTACTATTAATTGTAGTGGGAGCAAATTCAATAAGATAGCTATCATTATTATTCTCATCACCATAAACATCATATATAGGAGGCATATTGTAATCATAATTAATTTTCTCCTCAATAGTAGGTGGACTGAAAATATGATAGTCATCATTGTAATCATCATATATAGGAGGTAAAGTATCATCAAAGTAAATTTTCTCCTCCATGTTTGGGGGACTAAAAATATCATGCTCCTCAAAACCAGCTTCCCCAGGCTTAGAATTTTCCATAACATTAGAAATAATGATGTTCAAAGCATTCATACTAATAACATTGCCATTATCATGCATATAAACAAGAAACAAAAATATATAATTGCAGAATCTAAAGGAAATAGCTTTGAGCACTCACACACCAGCAACAGTGCTAGGAAATAGCTTAGTAGTCGGAGGATGTGAATACCTTTTACCTTACCTCCCCGGCAACAGCGGCGCCAGAAAATAGCTTGATGTCTACGCACGCTTCTATTCCTGTAGACGGTGTTGGGCCTCCAAGAGCAGAGGTTTGTAGAACAGCAAGTTTCCCTTAAGTGAATCACCCAAGGTTTATCGAACTCAGGGAGGTAGAGTTCAAAGATATCCCTCTCAAGCAACCCTGCAATTAAGATACAAGAAGTCTCTTGTGTCCTCAACACACCTAATACACTTGTCAGATGTATAGGTGCACTAGTTCGACGAAGAGATAGTGAAATACAAGTAATATGGATGATTATAAGTAGTAATTGCAATCTGAAATAAAAATGGCAGCAAGCGAACATGTAGCAGAACTTGTTGGAAACGGTATTTCAATGCTTAGAAACAAGGCCTAGGGATCATACTTTCACTAGTGGACACTCTCAACAATGATCACATAATTGAATAAATAAATGCTACTCTCAAACACTCTCTTGTTGGATAACAAACACCATTCATTGTGTAGGGCTACAAGAGCACCCTCAAGCCGGAGTAAACAAGCTCCACAACTTCATAAAGTAATCACACACGATGCGCACACTGTCACCATCACACCGTGGAGAGTGACTCCGGAGTTCATATTAAAGTAACCTCTAGAGTGCATAATAGACAAGAGTAACATCTACATATTCAACTAGATTACAAATCTCATGATCACATAAGAGATCACAATGGGGAGAGAGATGAACCACATAACTACCGGTAGAGCCCTCAGCCTCGGGGAAGAACTACTCCCTCCTCATCATGGGAGGCAAGCGGCGATGAAGATGGCGGTGGTGTCGATGGAGATGGATTCGGGGGCACTTCCCGTCCGGCGCCGTGCCGGAACAGAGACTTCTGTCCCCCGAACTTGGCTTCGCGATGGCGGCGGCTACATAACTTTTCATGGAGGAAGACCGATCTCCTTAGGGTTTTTACTTCTGGGAGAATATATAGGCGGAAGGGCGGCCTCGGAGGGGTCCCAGGGTGCCCTCCCCACCTGGTGGCGCGCCAGAGGGGTGGGCCGCCCCCCCTATGGTGTGGGGGCCCCTTGGCCCCCCTCTGGCCCTTCTCTGGCTCTCTGGGTCCGTCTCGGTAAAATATTGACTTCTGTCTTCGTGGGGTCCAATTCCGAGAATATTTCATGTGTAGAATTTCTGAAACCAAAAACAGCAGAAAACAGGAACTGGCACTTCGGCATCTTGTTAATAGGTTAGTCCCAGAAAATGCATAAAAACATTATAAAGTATGACTAAAACATGTTGGTATTGTCATAAAACTAGCATGGAACATAAGAAATTATAGATACGTTGGAGACGTATCAGTGGGCCGCTAGAGACACTTATAACATGTTGTAATAATATTAGTTGGGCCGAATTTTGTAAAGTGGCCTTCTTTGGCTGGGTTTTATGTATATCTTATATGTTTCCAATATGTGGGAATTATATATGATAAAGAACAAAGTTCATGTATGCATTTTACATGCATCAACATCCCCAAGCTTAACCTATGCTCGTCCCGAGCATGAAGGTGATAAAACTAACATAAAATTTGGAGTTTATAATATATAGCTTCTAAATAATCATGCAAAGTATCACAAGGTCCAGTCAATAAAGAATGACAATAAGTAATATGAACTCATCAAGTGGTAACTCTTACATTCTACACAGCATGCATAATATTAAATATCATTGTAAGAAACATGAATAATAAGTAATATGAATCATAAAGCATGCTTAGGACAATCCTATAGAATTGTTGGAAGACTCTTTGTCTTCTCTTTTCAGGAATATTTCGTTTGACTCTTGAACACAATAAAGTAAGCAGGAAATGTATGTGCTAAACCTCCAACAAAATAAAAAGTAGAGAGCATAAAACATGGTTTCGAGCTATGCAATTCATGTCAACAATAATAGTAAGGATGGGGTACCAAGTATGTCATGTATGAAGATATCTATGTGTCGTGAGTTTAACCTCTTATGAGTAAGTGTTGCCTCACTTTCTTGAATGCCAAGGACTACACCTCCTGTTTCACAACTTCGGATTAGCAAGACCTTTCAACATACATGTTTCAACCAAGTACCGCAATGGGGTACCTCCATGCTGCCCGTACAAAGGACCAAAGGAGATGCGTATCTCAACTATAGGCCACCCATACCAGGACAACATGAAAAATAGACGTTGAGCATCCTCTCTAACTCTCTCTCGCTTTTTTCTCATACTCTTTTTTCTTTCTTTTTCTTTTTGCACTCTTTTTTCACCAGTCTTTTTCTCTTACTTTTTTCACTCTTCCTATTGAGGATGCGCGTTGCTAAAACTTCCACCATGATTAGGCATGGCTTCGGTTAGCGGCCCATTGCCCTTCTCTAACAATGCATGCCTACTTGCTTAAAATAACCTCCATTCATTTCACAAGAGATAGCCATCAACAAAACAAAATAGGGATTTCTATTTTCGTGCCCTCGGATCCTTAGTTGTGCTCAGTTTTCCCCAGTTGCTTAGTTTTTCCTCAGTTTTGCACAAACCCTTGTCTGAAACCCTCACAAGGAGCTCGGACGGGAGGAATCCCGTTTAGTTGACTGTTGGCTGGTGCTGGCAAGTGGGGCCGCTGTTGGTGTCCCGTAGTGGACACGTCTCCACTTATCCAGATCATCGTGGGACCCACAACTTGTCCACGTTAGCGCGCCGGACCCACAGCTTACCTAGGTGACCGTTGCAAAATGGGAGCCCGAGCTAGCCCCGCGCCCGTGCCCGTGCCATTGCTTCCCCTTTCTTTCCCCGCGCCCCATTGTTCTTCTTCTCCGCCAGCGGCAGCCCTTCTCCGCGGGGGATGTCTAGTTTCTCTTCGACCTCCATTCTTCATGGCCGCAGTATGGACCCGTGCCTTTAACAAGATGCCCTGACTGCCCACGCCAGGAGCCTCTGAAGCGGACGATCTGTAAGACGAACGACAACGGCAACCGTGGACGTGAGTTCTTGCATGCGAGAGCTTGCCATATAGAGAGGGGGATAAGGTTAGATCTCGCTCCAATTGCTCTATTCTCTCGATTTTCTTGTTATTCCCTCGAATTTGGGATTTAGGGTTCACGTTGTTGTTTTCAGATCCTGAAGAAATGCAGACATTTCGAGTGGATCGATGTGTACGTTCAGAGGCTTCAATTGCAGGAATCAATTGGCGCTATTGGGGAGCGCAATTTGGGAGGGGGGACTTGCTGTAGAGAATGCGGCGGAGAGAGGAGCCGTTCCGATTATGCCTAATGCTCCCAATGCAGAACTGGTGGAAGTGAAGGGAGAAATGAAGAAAATGAACAAGCAGTTAAGGCAGCTGATCGAGTTGAAGAAGCAAGCTAATCTGATGGCTTTTTTTGTTGTATAATTGCGATCGGATTCTTATCATTGCTCACCAGGCGCTAGAAGTTGTTACAAGGGATCCCTTGTTACAAATCCATTATTCAGTTACATTATAGTTGTTTTCAAAGTTAGTGTGTGCATTCACCAAAATTACCAAAATAAGTGTTAGGGAATATATGAATGCTAAAGATAGTTGATAATTGTAGAGGGGTGACAAATAATGCATTCGCCGAAATCCCACAAAAATGTATGTCTCATGTTTATACCAAAATTATACCACTTTTGGGACGTTTCAAATAACCAAAACTATATCCCAAACTATATTCCCTAAAAGAAAAGGAATGCTAAAGAAAGTTGATAATTGTTAGAGGGGTGATAAATAATCCATTCACCGAAATCCCCCAAATATGCCAAATATGTATGTCTCATGTTTATACCAAAATTATACCACTTTTGGGATGTTCAAATCAAAACTATATCCCAAACTATATTCCCTAAAAGAA
Organism: Lolium multiflorum; assembly: GCA_030979885.1. Taxonomy (NCBI): domain Eukaryota; kingdom Viridiplantae; phylum Streptophyta; class Magnoliopsida; order Poales; family Poaceae; genus Lolium; species Lolium multiflorum. The sequence goes on along the minus strand of CM061750.1, from coordinate 236,526,579 downwards.
AAGGAATGCTAAAGAAAGTTGATAATTGTTAGAGGGGTGATAAATAATCCATTCACCGAAATCCCCAAATATGCCAAATATGTATGTCTCATGTTTCTACCAAAACTATATTCCCTAAAAGAAAAGGAATGCTAAAGATAGTTGATAATTGTTAGAGGGGTGATAAATAATCCATTCACCAAAATTCCTCAAATATGTATGCCTCATGTTTATACCAAAATTATACCACTTTTGGGCCATTTCAAATTACCAAAACTATATCCCAAACTATATTCCCTAAAAGAAAAGGAATGCTAAAGAGAGTTGATAATTGTTAGAGGGGTGACAAATAATGCATTCACCGAAATCCACAAATATGTATGTCTCTTGTTTACACCAAAATTATAGCACCTTTTAGTTTAACATTTTTAGATCGTGGAAAATAATGCATAAATAGAGGGAATATAGTTACGTGGCAAACTCATTATTGCACATAAATAGAGGGGTGACACTCTCCACCGACAGAGAGAGAGAGAGAGAGAGAGAGAGAGAGAGAGAGAGGGTGGCCACGAAGAGACGGAGAGGGGTATACTGCCCGTTAGATCAGTGGATCAACGGTTCGTGGAGTCGATCCGTGTGACAACGACTCAACCAATCAGGATAAGTTTGGGCTTCTGTCAGCATTTGTGACAGTACTTGAGGGCAAAACTGAGTAGTACTAAGAAACCAATGGCACATAAATAGTAAATAGACTAAGAGATTCAAACAAAAGAATTACAAAATGAAAAATATGTGTTTTGTGCAATATAATTCATATTGGACTACTACATCAAATTATTTGCAATTCAAACATGAGTGTGACAATTATGGCCTCATTTAGACAAACTATGTTTTGGGGAATGTTTTGCAAAGGGGTTTGAGTGGAAAACCATGCATCTTCATAGCTACTAGTGATTCTGAGAAGTGGCAATCTGTGGTAAAACTTGATTTATCTATGTTTGTTAAGGTTTCTTAGGTGGCAGGTTGCGTAGGAAGACTCCTTGCGCATGAAATGGCTCAATTAGCTATGTTAATCTCATTTGTTGACTCTGTGTTGACCAGCTACTTGAGGGTAAAATTGAGTATATTGCACTTGCCAGTCTAAGTACTCGAGGGAAAAACTTAGTACAGATAAAATTTATGTATAAGGCTAAGGTTATAACTGAGTACACCAAATGTCCCAGTGTTAGACTCGTGTCGCGGTGCACGCTGCAACCGTGCATAGCAGACGCGTGTTGCGGTACACGCCACCTTCGTCTTTAAAGAGCCCCTCTTTCTCTCCCTTGACGATCGCTCACTCTCTCACTCTCACTGCAACCGCCTCTCCTGTCCCATCATCTTCTCCACAACCGAAGAAAAAACCCTGAAGAAAAACGCCAGCGATAGAGAAAATGAGATTCCCATTGTCGGCGCATCAGCCGCCGTGAAAGTGCATGGAGCCCCCATGTGTGGTTTTGGTAATTAATGACAATCCCTATGGACTAATATTTGCATTGAGTTATATTTGTAGGTGTTGTCCATAGGCAATGCTTGAACCATATGTTGGCTTCAAGGTTGCAATAAGAAGAAATTGATGAAGGATATCAAGTGTCAAGTATGTCTTGAAGATGAAGATGAAGTGAGCCCTCAAGTTACTTCAAGACATCAACATGATGAAGAATGAAGAAATGAAGTGCAAGTTCAAGATGAGCCAAACTCGAAGAGATCATATTCTTGAAGCTTGCCATGAAGAAATGAAGTGCAAGTTCAAGTTGAGCCAACTCGAAGAGATCATATGCTTGAAGCTTGCCATGAAGAAATGTAGTGCAAGTTCAAGATGAGCCAACTCGAAGAGATCATATGCTTGAAGCTTGCCATGAAGAAATGTAGTGCAAGTTCAAGGTGAGCCATCTCAAAGAGATCATTTGCTTGAAGCATGCTCTCCATATGGTGTTCATGGATATGTGAAGATGCGGCGAAGAAGAAGCTCTCCCATGATGGATTATGGGGAGCAATCCACAAGACTTCGTCAAGCAAGCACAATCAAGAAAGGCGTTCCATCTTGTTGCGGTCAAGATCATCATCATCGAGCTCAAGTGGAATGCGCAAGTATAAAGTTTGCTCTTGATAGGATTTCTTTCTCACCGGTCTCATAGTGTAGTTGGAGACCGGTTTATAGTTTAGTTGACGTACTATCAAGAGGGCTCTCGAGTGAGTAACTCGATCGTATCGTTCGGAGAGAGCTCAAACCTTTGCATCATTGCATCATCTTTCTTGGTTGTTATTTGGATCTTATCCATTTGATGTTTTAGAGCTTGTGTTTATTCTCATTACAAGCTCTAGTTCATCAAGAATGGTTTTTGCACGGGCAACTTGTTGCATTTTCAAGGTTGGAGGTTTTACCGGTATGTCTTTTTTAGATAGGTAAAACCTTTCATCATTTATTTCTATCCTACCTTGCTGGGCTATGATGGTTCCCTGCATGATCTTTTAGAGCTTGTTACTAGCTTCGAAACGAGCCCAAGATCATCAAAATCGGAGTCCGGATGTTCAAGTTATGATCATTCTCGTTTTGTTGTTTCTGCCAGTTTTCAGGGGGGCGGATATTCCGGCCCAAGTTGGGGGCGGATTATCGGCCCCCGGAATATCCGGTTTAACGAAATATCCGGAAATATCCGGCCCCATCCAGGGGCACGTTTTTCTGGTCCTTAGCCGTTTTTGGGGCCCGGATTTTTCCAAATATCCGGCCGGATAATCCGGCCTGAGCATACCCAAACGGTCATATTTCGATGGGAGGGGTATTTAAGCACCCCTTCTTCCTTCTTGGGCTGGTTCACTCTCTCTCTCTCCCCTCCATTGTTGTCCTTCAAAGCTTGCCCTAGTTCTTGATTCCTCCCATGATTCTTGCATATTCTTGAGGGAAAAGAGAGAGGAGATCTAGATCAACATCTTCACTAATCAAATCCCTCTCTTTGTGAGGGGAACCCACTAGATCTTGATCTTGGAGGATTTCGTGTTCTCCTCTTTGTTCTTCCTCTCTTATTCCCCCAATAGCTTTTGTAGCTTTGTTGGAATTTGAGAGAGAAGGACTTGAGCATCTTTGTGGTGTTCTTGCCATTGCATTTGGTGCATTGATACGTCTCAAACGTATCTATAATTTCTTATGTTCCATGCTACTTTTATTACAATACTTCAATGTTTTATACATACTTTACGACATTATACATTTTTCGGCACTAACCTATTAACAAGATGCCGAAACGCCTTTTTTCGCTGTTTTTGGTTCAGAAATCCTAGTAAGGAAATATTCTCGGGACGAAATCAACGCCGATTTTTGCACGAAGCTTCAAGACCGAAGAGGAGACGAAGTGGGGCCACGAGGTGGCCAGACACCGGGCGGCGGGCCCCTGGGCCGCCGGCCTGTTGTGTCGGCGCCTCGTGGCCCACGACCTACCCTTCCGCCTACTTAAAGCCTCGTCGCGAAACCCCCTGTACCGAGAGCCACGATACGGAAAACCTTCGGAGACGCCGCCGTCGCGAATCCCATCTCGGGATTCAGGAGATCGCCTCCGGCACCTGCCGGAGGGGAATCATCACCGGAGGGGCTCTACATCATCATGCCCGCCTCCGGATTGATGCGTGAGTAGTTCATCCTTGGACTATGGGTCCATAGCAGTAGCTAGATGGTTGTCTTCTCCGCTTGTGCTTTCATTGTATTAGATCTTGTGAGCTGCCTAACATGATCAAGATCATCTATTTGTAATGCTACATGTTGTGTTTGGCGAGATCCGATGAATAGAGAATATTATGTTAAGTTGATTATCAATCTATCATATATGTGTTGTTTATGTTCTTGCATGCTCTCCGTTGCTAGTAGAGGCTCTGGCCAAGTTGATACTTGTAACTCCAAGAGGGAGTAATTATGCTCGATAGTGGGTTCATGCCTCCATTTAATCTGGGACAGTGAGAAAGTTCTAAGGTTGTGGATGTCTGTTGCTACTAGGGATAAAACATTGATGCTTTGTCTAAGGATATTTGTGTTGATTACATTACGCACCATACTTAATGCAATTATCTGTTGTTTACAACTTAATACGGAAGGGGTTCGGATGATAACACGAAGGTGGATTATTTAGGCATAGATGCATGCTGGATAGCGGTCTATGTACTTTGTCGTAATACCCTGATTAAATCACATAGTAATCATCATTGATATGTATTGAATCTTTATTTGTCAATTGCTCGCCTGTAATTTGTTCACCCAGCATGTTAGTTATCTTATTGGAGAGACACCACTAGTGAAGCGTGGACCCCGGTCCATTCTTTTACATCTGAATACATTCTACTGTTTTTACCGTTCTTTGCAAACAAACACCATCTTCCACTCGATACGCTTAATCCTTTGTTTCAGCAAGCCGGTGAGATTGACAACCTCACTGTTATGTTGGGGCAAAGTACTTTGATTGTGTTGTGCAGGTTTCACGTTGGCGCCGGTTTCACCGTGTTGCGCCGCACTACATTCCTCCACCAACAACCTTCACGTGCTTCTTGGCTCCTACGGTTCGATAACCTTGGTTTCTTACTGAGGAAAACCTGTGGCATCACACCTTCCTCTTGGGGTTCCCAACGGACGTGTCGACTACACGCCAGCAAGACTTTTTCGGCGTTGCGGGGAGATCAAGACGTGCAAGGGAGTCTCCACTTCCAATCTCTTTACTTTGTTTTTGTCTTGCTTTATTTATTTACTACTTTGTTTGCTGCACTTAAACAAAACACACAAAAATTAGTTGCTAGTTTTACTTTATTTACTGTCTTGTTCTCTATATCAAAAACACAAAAAAAATTAGTTACTTGTTTTTACTTTATTTGCCTAGTTTATTTTACTACTGTTACAATGAGTAATCATGAAGTCGAAGTTCGCTCTTTTAAGCAACAAGGTGGAGAAAGTTTTAAAGATGCTTGATACAGGATTAGTAATGCTCATCATAGGTGCATTAAGAAACACTCCACCACTATCCTTCTTAGGAACTTTTATGTTGGTTTATCTAGTTGGAATAGGTATGTTCTTGATACTCTTTCGGGAGGTAATTTCCTAGGTACTCCTGCTTTAGAAGCTAGTTGCATCATTGAGAGTCTAGTTGGAATACCACCTGTTAATGAAGTTAAAATTGAAATCTCTCTTGAAGATGTTATGAAAAAATTGGAAACCATAGAGAAAAATTTTCCAAGTATTGAAACTAAATTGGAAATGTTATTTGTTAAAACTGATGAACTTGATAAATCCCTAGGAGGGATTGATGAAAGAATTAGTGTCCTAGGAACTTGTGTTCTCCATGATAATCAAACCAATAGGATTGATGAACTTGAAAAAGCTATGGGAACCTTGGGTTCAACCTTTTCTTCTCTCAAGTATAAGGAGAAAGCTTATGTGGGTAAAGAGCAAAAATTCATGTATGCCTCTAAAGTGCCTAAACAAAAGAATTATTATAGGCCTAAAATTGCTAAAACCCCTAGCACCACCATAGAAAATTTAGATAATGGAACACCTAAAGTACCCTCTGCAACAAGTTGTGTTTGCAAGAAAAATAATAATGTTGATGCTCCATCTCTTGATGTTACTTGATTTGCACTTTCTGCGCCTAGCTGAAAGGCGTTAAAGAAAAGCACTTCTTGGGAGATAACCCAAGTTTTATTTTATTACTGTATTGTTGAGTCTTGGAAGTTGTTTAGTACTGTAGCAACCTCTCCTTATCATGTTTTTGTGCCAAGTAAAGTTTCTATGCTAAAGTTGATGCTATATTTGGGATCGCTGCGCAGAAACAGCATTGCTGTCTGTCACGAATCTGGCATAAGTCTCTGTAAAAAATTCGAAAAAATCTGCAAATTACGAGCGTGATCCTCAGATATGTATGAAACTTTCATTAGTTTTGAGTTTTTCCATTTGAGCAAGTTAAGTTCCCAGTCCAGATGCATCTTTACGGACTGTTCTATTTTTGACAGATTCTGTCTTTTATTTCGCATTGCCGCTTTTGCTATGTTGAATGAGTTTCTTTGTTCCATTAACTTTCAGAAGCTTTGTGCAATATCCAGAAGTGTTAAGAATGATTGTGTCACCTCTGAATATGTGAATTTGTGATTATGCACTAACCCTCTCATGAGTTTGCTTGAAGTTTGTGTGAAGGAAGTTTTCAAGGGTCAAGAGAAGAGGATGATATACTATGATCAAGAAGAGTGAAAGGTCTAAGCTTGGGGATGCCCCGGTGGTTCATCCCTGCATATTTTAAGAAGACTCAAGCATCTAAGCTTGGGGATGCCCAAGGCATCCCCTTCTTCATCGACAACATTATCAGGTCACTTCTAGTGAAACTATATTTTTATTCCATCACATCTTATGTTCTTTACTTGGAGCGTCGGTTTGTTTTTGTTTTGTTTCAATAAAGTTGGATCTCGCCATTCTTATATTGGAGATATTACGCTCCGCTTTTTCATATGGAACACTTGTGTTCTTAGTTGTGCTTTAATGTTCATGGCGAAAGCTCATTGCTTCGTTAAATTGCTATTTGGTTGGAATTGGAAAATGCTGCATATGGTTTGGTAAATTTGGCAATTGTTTGAGCTCTCATAGATCATGTTTAAGCTCTTGCATCATGTAGTTCACTCTATTAATGAAGAACTACTGTAGAGCTTGTTTAATTTGGTTTGCATGATTGTTCTCTCTAAGTCTAGATATTTTTTTTTGTTTGAACAACAAGGAAGACAGTGTAGAGCCTTATAATGCTTGCAATATGTTCTTGTGTGAGTTTTGCTGTACCTGTTCATACTTGTGTTTGCTTCAAACAACCTTCCTAGCCCAAACCTTGTACTGAGAGGAAATGCTTCTCGTGCATCCAAACACCTTGAGCCAAAACTCCATGCCATTTGTGTCCACCATATCTACCTACTATGTGGTATTTTCCTGCCATTCCAAAGTAAATTACTTGAGTGCTACCTTTAAAATTTCATTCCTTTACCTTTGCAATATATAGCTCATGGGACAAATAGCTTAAAAACTATTGTGGTGATGAATATGTAGTTATGTGTCTTAATTCTTATAAGTTGCTTGTTGAGCGGTAACCATGCTTTCTGGGGACGCCATCAACTTTATCTTTGTTGGATATCATGTGAGATGCTATGCATGTTCGTCTTGTCGAAGTAAGTGGACTTCATGATCAAATGGTTTGAGTATGCATATGTTAGAGAAGAACATTGGGCCGCTAACTAAAGCCATGTATCATGGTGGAAGTTTCAGTTTGGACATACAACCTCAATCTCTTATGAGAATATTAACTGTTGTTGAATGCTTAAGCATTAAAAGAGGAGTCCATTATCTGTTGTCTATGTTGTCCCGGTATGGATGTCTAAGTTGAGAATAATCAAAAGCGAGAAATCCAATGCGTGCTTTCTCCTTAGACCTTTGTACATGCGGCATAGAGGTACCCCTTTGTGACACTTGGTTGAAACATATGTTATGCGATGACAATCCGTGTTTCCGAGCTAAGTAGGACAAGGTGCGAGCACTATTAGTACTCTATGCATGAGACATGCAACTTGTAGGAAGTATGCATAGCACATATGAATTATTACTACCGTTGACAAAATTGTTTCTATGTTTTCAAAATAAAAGCTCTAGCACAAAAATAGTAATCAATGCTTCCCTCTGCGAAGGGCCAATCTTTTACTTTATTGTTGAGTCAGTTTACCCACTCCTTTCTATCTTAGAAGCAAACACTTGTGTTAATGTGCATTGATTCTTACATGTTTACTTATTGCACTTGTTATATTACTCTATGTTGACAAATATCCATGAGATATACATGTTACAAGTTGAAAGCAATTGCTGAAACTTAATCATCCTCTGTGTTGCTTCAATGCATTCTACTATGAATTTATTGCTTATGAGTTATCTCTTATGCAAGTCTTATTGATACTTGTTTGAAAGTACTATTCATGAAAAGTTTTGCTATATGATTCATTTGTTTAGTCATTATCTTTTTTAGCAATCTTTTGTTCAGATCACTCCATTCATCTCATATGCTTTACAATAATGTTGATCAAGATTATGTTGGTAGCATGTCACTTGAGAAATTATTTGTGTTATCGTTTACCTACTCGAGGACGAGGAACTAAGCTTGGGGATGCTTGATACGTCTCAAACGTATCTATAACTTCTTAAGTTCCATGCTACTTTTATTACAATACTTGAATGTTTTATACATACTTTACAACATTATTATACATTTTCCGGCACTAACCTATTAACAAGATGCCGAAGCGCCAGTTTTCTGCTGTTTTGGTTTCAGAAATCCTAGTAAGGAAATATTCTCGGAATTGGACGAAATCAACACACAGGGTCCTATTTTTGCACGAAGCTTCAGAAGACCGAAGAGGAGCAGAAGTGGGCCACGAGGTGGCAGACACTGGCGGCGCGGCAGGCTGGGCCGCGCGACCCTGTTGTGTGGCGCCTCGTGACGCTCCACGACCTACCCTTCCGCCTACTTAAAGCCTCCGTCGCAAACCCCTGTGCGAAAGCCACGATACGGAAAACCTTCCAGAGCCGCCGTCGTGAATCCCATCTCGGGGGATTCAGGAGATCGCCTCCGCACCTGGGAGAGGGGAATCATCACACGAGGGGCTCTACATCATCATGCCCGCCTCCGGATTGATGCGTGAGTAGTTCATCCTTGGACTATGGGTCCATAGCGGTAGCTAGATGGTTGTCTTCTCCGCTTGTGCTTTCATTGTATTAGATCTTGTGAGCTGCCTAACATGATCAAGATCATCTATTTGTAATGCTACATGTTGTGTTTGGCGAGATCCGATGAATAGAGAATATTATGTTAAGTTGATTATCAATCTATCATATATGTGTTGTTTATGTTCTTGCATGCTCTCCGTTGCTAGTAGAGGCTCTGGCCAAGTTGATACTTGTAACTCCAAGAGGGAGTAATTATGCTCGATAGTGGGTTCATGCCTCCATTTAATCTGGGACAGTGAGAAAGTTCTAAGGTTGTGGATGTTTGTTGCTACTAGGGATAAAACATTGATGCTTTGTCTAAGGATATTTGTGTTGATTACATTACGCACCATACTTAATGCAATTATCCGTTGTTTACAACTTAATACTGGAAGGGGTTCGGATGATAACCGAAGGTGGATTATTTAGGCATAGATGCATGCTGGATAGCGGTCTATGTACTTTGTCGTAATGCCCTGATTAAATCACATAGTAATCATCATTGATATGTATTGAATCTTTATTTGTCAATTGCCCAACTGTAATTTGTTCACCCAACATGTTAGTTATCTTATTGGAGAGACACCACTAGTGAACTGTGGACCCCGGTCCATTTTTACATCTGAATACATTCTGTTGCTTTTCTGTTCTTTGCAAACAAACACCATCTTCCACTCGATACGCTTAATCCTTTGTTTTCAGCAAGCCGGTGAGATTGACAACCTCATTTACGTTGGGGCAAAGTACTTTGATTGTGTTGTGCAGGTTCCACGTTGGCGCCGGTTTCACTGGTGTTGCGCCGCACTACATTCCTCCACCAACAACCTTCACGTGCTTCTTGGCTCCTACTGGTTCGATAACCTTGGTTTCTTACTGAGGAAAACTTGGCTGTGCGCATCACACCTTCCTCTTGGGGTTCGAACGGACATGTCGACTACACGCCAGCATGCATCGGTTTGAGTTCTCCATGGTGATTCGTGGTGGTGAAAGCAAGAAGGTTGTTACTCTTGGGTTCTTGGAACCCTAGACGATTCTAGACCTTTGTGGTGATTTGTTGGGAGCCTCCAATTAAGTTGTGGATGTGTGCCCCAACCTTTGTGTAAGGCCCGGTTTCCGCCTCGAAGGAAATCCCTTAGTGGAACCGTGACCTAAGCCTTTGTGGCGAGGGTCACCGGAGATTTAGGTGAGGCGCTGATGCGCGTAAATGTACACGTCCGTTGGGAACCCCAAGAGGAAGGTATGATGCGCACAGTGGCAAGTTTTCCCTCAGAAAGAAACCAAGGTTTAATCGAACCAGGAGGAACCAGAAGCACGTTGAAGGTTGATGGTGGCGAAATGTGATGCGGCGCAACAACAGGGATTCCGGTGCCAACGTGGAATCTGCACACAAAACAAAGTACTTTGCCAAGCAGCAGTGAGGTTGTCAATCTCACCGTGTAACAAAGGATTAGCGTATCGAGTGGAAGATGATTGTTTGCAAGAAAATAGTAAGAACAATTGCAATAGATTGTATGCTATGTAAAGAATAGGACCGGGGTCCACAGTTCACTAGAGGTGTCTCTCCCATAAGATAAAAGCATGTTGGGTGAACAAATTACAGTCGGGCAATTGACAAATAGAGAAGGGCATAACAATGCATATACATGATATGATAAATATAGTGAGATTTAATCCGGGTATTACGACAAAGTACATAGACCGCCATCCAACTGCATCTATGCCTAAAAAGTCCACCTTCAGGTTATCATCCGAACCCCATTCAGTATTAAGTTGCAAAGCAACAGACAATTGCATTAAGTATGGTGCGTAATGTAATCGACAACTACATCCTTAGACATAGAATCAATGTTTTATCCCTAGTGGCAACAGCACATCACAACCTTAGAACTTTCTGTCACTGTCCCAGGTGTCAATGAAGGCATGAACCCACTATCGAGCATAAATACTCCCTCTTGGAGTTAAGAGTACAAACTTGGCAGAGCCCTACTATAACGGAGAGCATGCAAGATCATAAACAACACATAAACAATAGATTGATAATCACCATAACATAGTATTCTCTATCCATCGGATCCGACAAACACAACATATAGTATTACATATAGATGATCTGATCATGTTAGGCAGCTCACAAGATCCAACAATGAAGCACAACAAGGAGAAGACGACCATCTAGCTCTGCTATGGACCCATGGTCAGGGGTGAACTACTCACTCATCACTCCGGAGGCGATCATGGCGATGAGGTCCTCCGGGAGATGAATCCCCTCTCCGGCAGTGCGAGGCGATCTCTGAATCCCGAGATGGGATTCGCGGTGGCGCGTCTCTCCGTATCGTGGCTCCCGTCTGGGGTTTCGCGACGGAGGCTAAGTAGGCGAAAGAGAAGGTCAAGAGGCGGCGCGAGGGGCCACACCTGCCGGCGCGGCCAGGGCCTGGGCCGCGCCGCCCTATGGTGTGGCCACCTCGTGGCCCCACTTCCTTCCCTCTTCGGTCTTCGGAAGCTCGTGCAAAATAGGACCCTGGGCGAAGATTTCGTCCAATTCCGAGAATATTTCTTTAAGAAACCAAAAAGAAATGGCACAGCATCTTGTTAATAGGTTAGTTCCGAAAATGCATAAATACGACATATAATGTGCATAAAACATGTAGATATCATCAATAATGTAGCATGGAACATAAGAAATTATCGATACGTTGGAGACGTATCAGCATCCCCAAGCTTAGTTCTGCTCGTCCCGAGCAGGTAAAACGATAACAAAGATAATTTCTGAAGTGACATGCCATTATAATCTTGATCATACTATTTGTAAACATATGTAATGAATGCAGCGATCAAAACAAAGGTAATGACATGAGTAAACAAGTGAATCATATAGCAAAGACTTTTCATGAATAGTACTTCAAGACAAGCATCAATAAGTCTTGCATAAGAGTTAACTCATAAAGCAATAAATCAAAGTAAAGGTGTTGAAGCAACACAAAGGAAGATTAAGTTTCAGCGGTTGCTTTCAACTTATAACATGTATATCTCATGGATATTGTCAACATAAAGTAATATAACAAGTGCAATATGCAAGTATGTAGGAATCAATGCACAGTTCACACAAGTGTTTGCTTCTTAAGGTGGAAGGAGATAGGTAAACTGACTCAACAATAAAAGTAAAAGAAAGGTCCTTCAAAGAGGAAAGCATCGATTGTTGTATTTGTGCTAGAGCTTTTATTTTGAAAACATGAAACAATTTTGTCAACGGTAGTAATAAAGCATATGAGTTATGTAAATTATATCTTACAAGTTGCAAGCCTCATGCATAGTATATTAATAGTGTCCGCACCTCGTCCTACTTAGCTTGGACTACCGGATCTTTGCATGCCATGTTTCAACCAAGTGTCACAAAGGGGTACCTCCATGCCGCCTGTACAAAGGTCTAAGGAGAATGCTCGCATTTTGGATTTCTCGCTTTTGATTATTCTCAACTTAGACATCCATACCGGGACAACATGGACAACAGATAATGGACTCCTCTTAAATGCATAAGCATGTAGCAACAATTATTATTCTCATATGAGATTGAGGATATATGTCCAAAACTGAAACTTCCACCATGATTCATGGCTTTAGTTAGCGGCCCAATGTTCTTCTCTAACAATTTTGCATGCTCCAACCACTAAGGTGATAGATCCTTCAACAAGACGGACATGCATAGCAACTCACATGATATTCAACAATAGTTGATGGCGTTCCCCAGAAGCATGGTTATCGCACAACAAGCAACTTAATAAAAGATAAAGTGCATAAGTACATATTCAATACTACGATAGTTTTTAAGGCTATTTTGTCCCATGAGCTATATATTGCAAAGGTGAATGATGGAATTTTAAAGGTAGCACTCAAGAAATTTAATTTGGAATGGCGGAGAAATACCATGTAGTAGGTAGGTATGGTGGACACAAATGGCATAGTAGTTGGCTCAAGGATTTTGGATGCATGAGAAGTATTCCCTCTCGATACAAGGTTTAGGCTAGCAAGGTTATTTGAAGCAAACTCAAGGATGAACCGGTGCAGCAAAACTCACATAAAAGACATATTGTAAACATTATAAGACTCTACACCGTCTTCCTTGTTGTTCAAAACTCAATACTAGATATTATCTAGACCTTAGAGAGACCAAATATGCAAATCAAATTTTAGCAAGCTCTATGTATTTCTTCATTAATGGGTGCAAAGCATATGATGCAAGAGCTTAAACATGAGCACAACAATTGCCAAGTATCACATTATCCAAGACATTTTAGAATTACTACATGTAGCATTTTCCAATTCCAACCATATAACAATTTAACGAAGAAGAAACTTCGCCTTGAACATTATGAGTAAAGCCTAAGGACATATTTGTCCATATGCAACAGCGGAGCGTGTCTCTCTCCCACAAAGTGAATGCTAGGATCCATTTTATTCAAACAAAAACAAAAACAAAAACAAACCGACGCTCCAAGTAAAGAACACAAGATGTGATTGAATAAAAATATAGTTTCAGGGGAGGAACCTGATGATGTTGTCGATGAAGAAGGGGATGCCTTGGGCATCCCCAAGCTTAGACGCTTGAGTCTTCTTAAAATATGCAGGGATGAACCACGGGGGCATCCCCAAGCTTAGAGCTTTCACTCCTCTTGATCATAGTATATCATACTCCTTTCTTGACCCTTGAAAACTTCCTTCACACCAAACTTCAAGCAAACTCATTAGAGGGTTAGTGCACAATTAATAATTCACATGTTCAGAGGTGGCACAATCATTCTTTACACTTCTGGACATTGCATAAAGCTACTGGACATTAATGGATCAAAAAAATGAATCCAACATAGCAAAAGAGGCAATGCGAAATAAAAGGCAGAATCTGTCAAAAACAGAACAGTCCGTAAAGACGAATTTAAAGCTGGCACCAGACTTGCTAAAATGGAAAAACTCAAAACTAATGAAAGTTGCGTACATATCTGAGGATCACGCTCGTAAATTGGCAGATTTTTTCGAATTTTCTACAGAGGACTGTGCCCAGATTCGTGACAGACAACAATGCTGTTTCTGCGCAGCGATCCCAAATATAACATCAACTTTGACATAGAAACTTTACTTGGCACAAAAACATGATAAGGAGAGGTTGCTACAGTAGTAAACAACTTCCAAGACTCAACAAAACAAAAAAATTGCTGTAGTAAAAACATGGGTTGTCTCCCATAAGCGCTTTTCTTTAACGCCTTTCAGCTAGGCGCAGAAAGTGCAAATCAAGTATTATCGAGAGATGAAGCATCAACATTATTACCTTGGGTGTTGGGAGTTTTCTCAACAATGCATGTTATCTCGTCTATGTAAGTTTCAGAGGCTCCTTTTTCATTATTCTTAGGCTTGCTATTCTCATCAAACAAATTTTCAGGAACAAGCCAACCATAGTTATTTTCTAGAGCTTCATGCATTCCTAGGAGTTTACATGGTATTGTTGTCTTAACCTCCCCACCATCATTAATATTATTAGTATACTTAACTCTATCCATATCCATCTTTTCAAGGAGACTAACAAAATTGGTGTAAGAACCAAGCATTTTATATTTAGCAAAGACTTTTCTAGCCTCTCTTGCTACACCACCAAATTCTTTAAGAAGGGTTTCTAAAACAAAATCTTTCTTCTCTCCTTCCTCCATATCACCAAGTGTGAGAAACATGTGTTGGATTATAGGATTGAGATTAACAAATTTAATTTCCAGCATGTGTACTAAAGAAGCAACAGCAATTTCATAAGTAGGAGCAAGTTCTACCAAGTGTCTATCCTCAAAATCTTCAGCTGTGCTAACATGAGTGAAAAATTCTTCTATATTATCTCTTCCAATTATAGACCCTCGGCCTACCTGTATGTCTTTTAGAGTGTACTTAGGAGGAAACATGATGAAATAAGCAAAAAATAAACTAGGCAAATAAAGTAAATGCAAGTAACTAATTTTTTTGTGTGTTTTTGATATAGAGAACAAGACAGTAAATAAAGTAAAACTAGCAACTAATTTTTTTGTGTTTTGTTTAGGTGCAGTAAACAAAGTAGTAAATAAAATAAAGCAAGACAAAAACAAAGTAAAGAGATTGAGAAGTGGAGACTCCCCTTGCAGCGTGTCTTGATCTCCCCCGCGCCAGAAACAGGCTTGATGCGCGTAAATGTACACGTCCGTTGGGAACCCCAAGAGGAAGGTATGATGCGCACGTGGCAAGTTTTCCCTCAAAGAAACCAAGGTTTAATCGAACCAGGAGGAGCCAAGAAGCACGTTGAAGGTTGATGGTGGCGAAATGTGATGCGGCGCAACAACAGGGATTCCGGCGCCAACGTGGAATCTGCACAACAAAACCAAAGTACTTTGCCCCAACGAAACAGTGAGGTTGTCAATCTCACCGGCTTGCTGTAACAAAGGATTAAGCGTAGCGGAAGATGATTGTTTGCAAGAAAATAGTAAAGAACAATTGCATTAGATTGTATGCTGTAAAGAATAGGACCGGGGTTCACTAGAGGTGTCTCTCCCATAAGATAAAAGCATGTTGGGTGAACAAATTACAGTCGGACAATTGACAAATAGAGAAGGGCATAACAATGCATATACATGATATGATAAATATAGTGAGATTTAATCCGGGCATTACGACAAAGTACATAGACCGCCATCCAACTGCATCTATGCCTAAAAAGTCCACCTTCGGTTATCATCCGAACCCATTCAGTATTAAGTTGCAAAGCAACAGACAATTGCATTAAGTATGGTGCGTAATGTAATCGACAACTACATCCTTAGACATAGAATCAATGTTTTATCCCTAGTGGCAACAACACATCACAACCTTAGAACTTTCTCACTGTCCCAGGTGTCAATGAAGGCATGAACCCACTATCGAGCATAAATACTCCCTCTTGGAGTTAAGAGTACAAACTTGGCCAGAGCCTCTACTAATAACGGAGAGCATGCAAGATCATAAACAACACATAAACAATAGATTGATAATCACCATAACATAGTATTCTCTATCCATCGGATCCCGACAAACACAACATATAGTATTACATATAGATGATCTTGATCATGTTAGGCAGCTCACAAGATCCAACAATGAAGCACAACAAGGAGAAGACGACCATCTAGCTCTGCTATGGATCCATGGTCCAGGGGTGAACTACTCACTCATCACTCGGAGGCGATCATGGCGATGAAGAGTCCTCCGGGAGATGAATCCCCTCTCCGGCAGGGTGCCGAGGCGATCTCCTGAATCCCCGAGATGGGATTGCGGCGGCGTCTCTGGAAGGTTTTCCGTATCGTGGCTCCGTCCGGGGTTTTCGCGACGGAGGCTTTAAGCAGGCGAAAGGGTAGGTCAAGAGGCGGCGCGAGGGGCCCACACCACAGGTCGGCGCGGCCGGGGCCTGGGCCGCGCAGCCCTATGGTGTGGCCACCTCGTGGCCCCACTTCCTTCCCTCTTCGGTCTTCTCCGTGCAAAAATAGGACCATGGGCGAAGATTTCGTCCGATTCCGAGAATATTTCCTTACTAGGATTTCTGAAACCAAAAAAGCAAAACAAGGCTCTTCGGCATCTTGTTAATAGGTTAGTTCCATAAAATGCATAAATACGACATATAATGTGCATAAAACATGTAGATATCATCAATAATGTAGCATGGAACATAAGAAATTATCGATACGTTGGAGACGTATCAGCGCCTTCGTGACGTTTGGTGTGTGGTGTGAGTACCGCATCTTGGGGTGAGGCCTTTGTGGCGTTGGTGTGCATCGAGCAACCACACCTCAAGGTGAGCCTCTTGTGGCGTTCGGGAGCACTAAGCCCGCACCTCTCCACCGGAGATTAGCACTCGCAAGAGTGTGAACTTCGGGATAAATCATCGTCTCCCGCGTGCCTCGGTTATCTCTATACCCGAGCTCTTTACTTATGCACTTTACCTTGTGATAGCCATCGTGCTTGAAGTTATATATATCTTGCTATCACATAAGTTGCTTGTCTTGCTTAGCATAAGTTGTTGGTGCACATAGGTGAATCATTGCTTAGAATAAGTTGTTGGTGCACATAGGTGAACCATAGTATATAGGCTTTGGGCTTGACAAAGTAAACGCTAGTTTTATTCCACATTTGTTAAGCCCATCTCGTAAAAGTTTTAAACCGCCTATTCACCCCCCCTAGGCGACATCCGTGTCCTTTCAATTGGTATCAGAGCAAGGTCTCTCATTCTTAGGCTTCACCGCCTTGAGAGTAAAGATGTCGGTTAGGGGATTAGCGCACAATAACTTGTTTATATTTGATGGCACAAATTATGATCCATGGAAAATTTATGTGCTTAATATTTTGCGGGGTATGTCCCCGGACATGGAGCGATTTCTTGACATGGGTTTTTCTTCTCCTAAGGATCCCCAAAATTTATCTTATGAGGAGAAGAAAAACTCTTGCCTCGATGCTCTTGCTTCTCATGTGTTTTCCATTGTTGTGAGCAATGTAGTTACTTCTTCAATCATGCCTTTTGGGAGCGCTCATGAATTATGGACAAGCGAGGATGATTGTATTGCTTCCACTTCCGGCCGTGATGAGTTCTCATCTTCATCCATTTCACCAATGTGTGGCAAGACACAAGGTAATGATATGGTGAGTGGTGATGGAAATTGCAATGTTGATATTGATCTTACTATTGATGACCCTTCATCTATATCTCATTGCAATGGTTCATCTTTAGACTTAAACACATCTAGCACTAGAAATGATCTACATGCTTATGTTGATAGTCCGTGCATATCATGTGTAAGTTGGTTGAATAAATCTCATAATGATATGCTTGATTTGTCTTGTGGCCATGATAAAAATGCTTCTATTTCCTCTACTTGTTATGTGACTAACAATGTAGAGGAAACCAAATATTCTATTGGTCAAGACAAGATCTTGAAAGGAGCCTCAAGTAACTCCTCATCTTTATCTCACGGTCCTCATATATGCCTTATGGCCAAGGGTTCCACGGTACCTCCTACCATGGAACCTAATATGTCTCGTGGTGATAAGGGTGAGGATGAATATGAAGAAGAGGATTGGGTTGTCTCTCTACGCGATAAGGGTAAGAATGTATTCAAGGTTCTTTGCAAAGATAAAATTGCTAGCTCTCACTTCTTTGAAATCTTGACTACCGCTATTGAGAGCCAAAAATGTATTTGGATGCGTGAGAACACCATTGATAAAATGGGTGCTCTTGAACGTGAGTATGCCAATGATGTAGCATCCCTAAAGGATGAACTTGAAGAAGAACAAACCACCAAGGAAGCTCTTGAGGAGACCTTTGCTCTAGAATTGTCTAGAGAAAAGGAAAACCATGATAGAGCTCTTGAGGTGGCAAATGAACTAAAGCTAAAAAATGATAAGCTTGTGTTTGTTATTTCTAAACTCCTTGAGGATTTTGAGCAACTCAAAAAGGGCTCAAGGGTCATTGAGAGTGCACTCACCAAACTCACTGATTCGCATGAGCAACTTAAAGCTTCATATCTAAAAGAGCATGCCAACTTGCCTTCTCCTATTTCTATTAATAATGATGCTTGTGCTACTAACTCTACTTCTTGTGAAGCATCTATATTAAAGGAGAATGTTGAGCTAAGGGCTCAACTTGATTTGCTAACTAGCAATTATGGGAAATTGGTAGAAAATCATGGAAAGCTTTCTAGCTCCCATGAGGATCTTCTAGCCTCTCATGATAGGCTAAAGTTAGCTCATGAGGCTATCATATGAAATTCAACACCTTGTGAGCCTCATGTGGATACTAGTACTACTACTCAAAATGCTATATTGCCATGTGCTGGTCCTAGTAATTCATCCACTCATAGTATTGCTAAATCTTGTGATGAATTATCTTCCTTGCCTTATTGCTCTAACAATGAAGGTTCTACTTCCTCTAGTACTTGTGTTGTTACTAACCATGTAGAGGAAATCAAAGAGCTCAAGGCCCAAGTCACTTCTTTGAAGAACGACTTGGTAAAGAGTCATGAAGGGAAATGCAAACTTGACACGATGTTAAGTGTGCAACAATCCCCCAATGACAAGAGTGGACTTGGATTCAAATCCAACAACAAGAACAAGTCCAAGAACAACAACAACAAGAAGAAGGGCCATGTACAAGTCAAAGACCCAGCCAAGATTGTTTGCTTCAAATGCAAAATTGAAGGGCACCATGTTAGATCTTGCCCTTTGAAGAAGAAGCAAAAAGGGAAGCGGCCTCAAATTCAAACTCATATTCAACCTCAAGTTGAATAAATGCCACTTCCCAAGAAGAAACAAGTCAATGCTCCCATTATGGATAAATCTAGTGAGAAGAAGGAGAAGAAAAGAACTTGCTACATATGCCGTGAGAAGGGCCACATCTCCTCCTTTTGCACTATTGGTACCTCATCCAACTCTATCACCATTGATGATGTGTATTCTCTTCATAAGGATGAGGGTGGCAATATGTTTGCCAAATATGTTGGTGCTCAAAGTGGTGTCAAGAAAAGAACCATTTGGGTTGCCAATCCTGTTGTGACTAACCTCTTAGGACCCAAATTAGTTGGGGAACAACAATCCAAAACTTGATCAATAGGTGCTTGTTGGAGGGCATTGGAGACTTGGCTACATCATGAAGAATTAAGGGATCTTCATCATTTATATTATATCAAGCCAAGTCTTTTGGTTATCTTGCTTCTATCATATATTCAATGTTCCTCCGTGCTGTAACATGTGCTCAACTCATTTATGTTGAAAGTTACTCGCCCCTTTGCATGTGTTAGTTTTGTTCCTAACATGTGTTTGTATATGATGTGCTTCCTACACCCTTTTCTTGAGAAATCAAGTCTATGCATGTTGGGTTGCACACCATGTATTTGTGTTTGTGTTGGAGCCACTTTGCATCTTATTGTATCTTATATGGCTCTTATGAGCGATTAATGGACTATCCCATTTTGGGGGAGTGATATTCCTTTGGGAATTTGATGTGTACATGAGGAATATCACTTAGAATTGATATTGCAAGATTATCTAGTCTCTATGTGGTATGTCATCTTCATGAGAAATTCAAATTCTAATGTCCATTAATATCTCTAGTTGGATCTTATTTGCCTCTTGTGAAATTAAATTCCTTATCACATTATGGGGGAGTAATAAGCTTTGTGCATATTACAAGCCTAAAAAATGTGAATATTTGAGGTTGTGTCACATAGAATTGATATTTTAAATTATCTCTCTCCTATGTGGCATGTTTGCTGAAACAAGTTCCAATTTGTTTAAATGGCTTCATTGCTAATATATTTTTGGATCTTATTTGTGAAAGTTTTTCTTGGCATGGTTTTTCACAACGTGTCCCTCAATACATTTTTGGAAAACCATGTGCTTCAAGTCATACTATTAATTGCTTTGCATGTTGGTATGAATACTATTAATTGCTTTGCATGTTGGTATGAATACTATTAATTGCTTTGCATGTTGGTATGAATACTATTAATTCCTTTGCATGTTGGTATGAATACTATTAATTGCTTTCCATGTTGGTATGAATACTATTAATTGCTTTGCATGTTGGTATGACTAATTGAAGCTATCAAGAAACTCTCTTTGCATGATGGTTAAATCTTATCTTTTACCATATGCTTTATTTGGTGTAAATATGATCTTACGTATACTTACAAACTACCACCGGGAAATATTTCCTAATACCTCTTGTCCTAGGACAATTGGCAATCTATTATGAGGTAGAAATTTATTGATCATATTTACATTGGCTCTTGTGTTTAAATTGTCTTATTTATTGCCATGAATTTGTTGTACTTTGACTCCCATGTGTCTTCCTTGCATCTTATGGATCTAATTTGTCTATTCAAACTTTCTTAGCATTTTTGGTAGCGTGATGATCCTAGTTTTGTGCATTTTGTATTCATATGCAAAATCCTAGATAATGCACTAATCTTGGGGGAGCTCTCCTATATTTGTTAGAATGCTTAACATCTCTTGATCATTATCAAAAATTTGGTTTTGGGAGACATAAATTTTCTTTTTGGTACTTTGTGCCATCATAAAAAGTGTTGAGGGTTTGGTTTATTTGTTGGAACCTTGCTCTCTTGGGAGTTGGTTATCTCATTCCTTTGTTTTTGGATTTAATTAGCTTCTTATAATGAGATAAGTCTTTGGAGTCAATCTTGTGTTGATTTGATTCTTTGATATAATTTGGACAACCATTGTCTCTTGATTTATTTGGTATTTTATCCAAATTGTATCTTCCTTTGGTTCTTGAAGTATTGTGCATGCACATTTAATATATGTATATCTTATGGCATGTGTTACTTTCTTTGATCCAATATATAGGGTAAACTCCATCAAATCCTAATTTGGCTAAGATGTGCATGAAATTCAATTTCATATCTATATGCACATAGTATTGTGGAGTTTGTCCTATATGTTGTAGTGTGTCTAACTACTTCGGACCCAATTAGTTTGGGGACCTTTTTGTACTTACCGTTGTGTTAGGTACAATGGATATGCATTGGACGCTTGTCTCACTCTTGGGAATAAGTGGTGACTCAATGGTAACTTGAGGCAAGCTAAGATGGTCAACGAACACATATCAACTACATCCACACCAATGCTATCTCGGTAACAAGTATCTTCTCATGCATATTTTTCTAGCATCCAACCATGTGGTTGCATCTTGGCATGAATCTTTTGATTTGCAAATATTGTGCTTCTTGCAAAAGTCCTAATGAAATCTCTTTATTGTGATTGTGAGTAATTTGAGATGAGTGCATTTGTTGGGAAGTATATTAAATCATGCTCATGATTCATCCATCCCAACTATGCCTATCTAGCAATTTTATTGCATATCAATTCCTCAAGGCTCTCACGTGTGCAATATAGATGAAAGTGCAAATTTAGTTATTTCTTTTGGTATCCTCGTTTGTGATACTTGTTGCCTTTCTAAATGCATCCCAACTATCTTCTATCCCTTGTTGATATTTGTGATGTATTTTAGATGTTTGTGGTTGAAGTTCATGAATGTACCATAAGATAAAATTGAGCCTTTGGCCATGCAATTAAGCAAAAATTCTTATTGGTATATTGCATGACTTAGTCGTGGATATCATGCTATATTTCTTGTGTACCTATTTTGTGTGTGCATGTTTCTTTGTGGATAAACATCTTAGTGATTTTGCCCACTTAGAGAAACTTATACACATAAGAAATGATACATCTCCATTTGATAGCTTATTTATTTGTTATTGTGTTGATTGGTCATGCTAAGCAATATAATTATTTGAAGACTATGATCATGTTTTTTGCTCATCCTTGTAATAGTCTTATAATATGCTTTGTCATGCCTATCTTTATTTTGGTATCTTCTATGCGGTTCATTTGGTTGCTTGCTTCATTTGTTGAAGCTTCTTGACCTTGTTATCTTTTTGCAATCTTTGATCCTCTCTAGAGTGTGATTCCTTCCGAATATTCGTCATCGGATACGTGCATTTGATTCCACTCAAATTATGAGAAATGCACAAGATATGGAGGAACTCTCACTATATTGGCCTTCTAAATTTTTCACCCATTTCGGCAATTGGTGCCAATGGGGGAGAAGTTTGGAGGGTTTAAGGGAATTTGGCTATGTCTTTGCTTTGTGCTTAAGCATATGCCTCTCTTGCATTGCATCTTGTTGTTTTGCATAGTTCAATATTTAGAGGAAACTCCACTAGGCTTTGAATGCCGATATATGCAATGAAAGTCAAGTTCATTCACACATGCATATATTATGGGGGAGTTTGCTCTATATATTCAACTTGTTTGTTATTTAAATTCTTATACAAACCCTCTCAAAGAGATTGTCATCAATTACCAAAATGGGGGACATTGAAAGTGCATGGAGCCCCCATGTGTGGTTTTGGTAATTAATGACAATCCCTATGGACTAATGTTTGCATTGAGTTATATTTGTAGGTGTTGTCCATAGGCAATGCTTGAACCATATGTTGGCTTCAAGGTTGCAATAAGAAGAAATTGATGAAGGATATTAAGTGTCAAGTATGTCTTGAAGATGAAGATGAAGTGAGCCCTCAAGTTACTTCAAGACATCAACATGATGAAGAATGAAGAAATGAAGTGCAAGTTCAAGATGAGTCAAACTCGAAGAGATCATATTCTTGAAGCTTGCCATGAAGAAATGAAGTGCAAGTTGAAGATGAGCTAACTCGAAGAGATCATATGCTTGAAGCTTTCCATGAAGAATTGTAGTGCAAGTTCAAGATGAGCCAACTCGAAGAGATCATATGCTTGAAGCTTGCCATGAAGAAATGTAGTGCAAGTTCAAGGTGAGCCATCTCAAAGAGATCATTTGCTTGAAGCATGCTCTCCATATGGTGTTCATGGATATGTGAAGATGCGGCGAAGAGAAGCTCTCCCATGATGGATTATGGGGGAGCAATCCACAAGACTTCGTCAAGCAAGCACAATCAAGAACGACGTTCCATCTTGTTGCGGTCAAGATCGTCATCATCGAGCTCAAGTGGAATGCGCAAGTATAAGGTTTGCTCTTGATAGGGTTTCTTTCTCACCGGTCTCATAGTGTAGTTGGAGACCGGTTTATAGTTTAGTTGCCGTACTATCAAGAGGGCTCTCAAGTGAGTAACTCGATCGTATCGTTTGGAGAGAGCTCAAACCTTTGCATCCTTGCATCATCTTTGTTGGTTGTTATTTGGATCTTATCCATTTGTTTAGAGCTTCTGTTTATTCTCATTACAAGCTCTAGTTCATCAAGAATGGTTTTTGCACGGACAACTTGTTGCATTTTCAAGGTTGGAGGTTTTACCGGTATATATTTTTTAAATAGGTCAAACCTTTCATCATTTATTTCTATCTTACCTTTGCTACTATGATGGTTCCCTGCATGATCTTGTAGAGCTTGTTACTAGCTTCGAAACGAGCCCAAGATCATCAAAATCGGAGTCCGGATGCTCAAGTTATGATCATTCCCGTTTTGTTATTTCTGCCAGTTTTCAGGGGGGCGGATATTCCGGCCCAAGTTGGGGGCGGATTATCCGGCCCCGGAATATCCGGCCCAAACAAAATATCCGGGCCCCATCCAGGGGCACGTTTTTTCTGGTCCTTAGCCATTTTTCGGGGGCCAGATTTTTCCAAATATCCGGCCCCGGATAATCCGGCCTGAGCATACCCAAACGGTCATATTTCGATGGGAGGGGTATTTAAGCACCCCTTCTTCCTCCTTGGGCTGGTTCACTCTCTCTCTCTCTCCTCCATTGTTGTCCTTCAAAGCTTGCCCTAGTTCTTGATTCCTCCCATGATTCTTGCATATTCTTGAGGGAAAAGAGAGAGGAGATCTAGATCTACATCTTCACCAATCAAATCCCTCTCTTTGTGAGGGGAACCCACTAGATCTTGATCTTGGAGGATTTTGTGTTCTCCTCTTTGTTCTTCCTCTCTTATTCCCCCAATAGCTTTTGTAGCTTTGTTGGAATTTGAGAGAGAATGACTTGAGCATCTTTGTGGTGTTGTTGCCATTACATTTGGTGCATCGGTTTGAGTTCACCACGGTGATTCGTGGTGGTGAAAGCAAGTAGGTTGTTACTCTTGGGTTCTTGGAACCCTAGACGGATTCTAGACCTTTGTGGTGATTTGTTGGGAGCCTCCAATTAAGTTGTGGATGTGTGCCCCAACATTTGTGTAAGGCCTGATTTTCGCCTCGAAGGAAATCCCTTAGTGGAACCGTGACCTAAGCCTTTGTGGCGAGGGTCACCGGAGATTTAGGTGAGGCGCCTTCGTGGCGTTCGGTGTGTGGTGTGAGTACCGCATCTTGGGGTGAAGCCTTTGTGGCGTTGGTGTGCATCGAGCAACCACACCTCAAGGTGAGCTTCTTGTGGCGTTCGGGAGCACTAAGCCACCGCACCTCTCCACCGGAGATTAGCACTCGCAAGAGTGTGAACTTCGGGATAAATCATCGTCTCCCGCGTGCCTCGGTTATCTCTATACCCGAGCTATTTACTAATGCACTTTACCTTGTGATAGCCATCGTGCTTGAAGTTATATATATCTTGCTATCACATAAGTTGCTTGTCTTGCTTAGCATAAGTTGTTGGTGCACATAGGTGAACCATTGCTTAGAATAAGTTGTTGGTGCACATAGGTGAACCATAGTATATAGGCTTTGGGCTTGACAAAGTAAACGCTAGTTTTATTCCGCATTTGTTAAGCCCATCTCGTAAAGTTCTAAACCGCCTATTCACCCCCCTCTAGGCGACATCCATGTCCTTTCACGCCGGCGCATCGGCCGCCGCCCCCGTCCAGGCCTCCGTCGCTGCTTCCAACTTAGCCGCCGGCGCATCAGCCACCGGCGCATCGGCCGCCGCCCCGTCCAGGCCCCCGTCGCTTGGGACCCGTACGAACCAGTGTCGTACATCGCGCCGGAGAACCCCTATGACACCAGCATCGTCGATGACGAGCCGGAGGTAACCCTTTGTTCCCTTGTTCTTATCCCATTTCAATCCTTTTGTGTTAGATCTAGCGTTATTAGGGTTTGTCTATTCCTAGATCAACCCTTTTGTGTTAGATCTTGCGTTATTAGGGTTCGTCTATTCCTAGTTCTAGATCTTGCGTTATTAGTGTTTGTGATTTGCGTTTGTTTAAGATTCGGTTAACTTATGTGAGTAATTAATCCCATCCGGTTAATTTGTGCCGATGATGATGAATATTTGGGCACAAATTAATTCAGGGTTTGGTCAGTGACTAATTGGTGTGTACAAATTTGTTATATATGCATGATCTTTGGTTCACTGACTCAAATCCTGGATATAAGTGTGTCCAATGTAACTGAGGCTACCTCTTTTTTTCGTGCCCATATTATCATGCATGATCTTTTGTTCACTCTCTGTTCCATCATCGTTGCAATTGACTCCATGTTTTTTGCATGATCTTTTTTTCGTGCCCATATTATCATGCATGATCTAGCAGCGACGTCGACAACGACGATGAGTCCTTCCACATCAAGACTCGTCATGTCCTCAGGAGGCTGCAGTTCGGCCATTACGATGGCTACTTTGATCGAGGCATTTACAGATGCCCCTTCTGCAGTAGGAAGCTCCGCGCCCCCGACTTTCACTGCCTGGTGAACCATGCTGAATCCATTGGCAGATGCGGCGCTAGAGTTGGAACGACCGTAAACGTGCATGCATGACCCAACACAAATAACTTGAGATTCACCTGCGAGCCTCCAAGCGAGTCACATGCGCTACATGGAGGCATTGAACGTTCCTACTGCACTCTCTGTATGTGACTGCTCTTTCTGTAGAGCAGCTTAAATTCATGTAAAATGTAGATTATGTTGGATCTATCAGTAGTATTGTTGGATCTGTCGTGAATATATCTATGCTATGTTGGCTGCTGTATGCAGCTTATACTATATTTTCTCTGGATTTGTGCCCTAGATTTCCTACCTGATTGGGTAAAAACGAAGGCATAAAGAAATTAATGGCGTTAAAAAAAGAAGGAGAAGCTGCTCTAGATTTGCTACCAATTTGGGCAATCAAGAATGAATGAGATCGAGCGAGAGAGAGAAAAAAGGTGCATTGAGAACTGCTAATCTGGGCGAAAGAGACAGAAACCACTCGTGCCCACGTCCCGGACCCACACGGCTCCACACGCTACGGCCACCGCTCCGCTCGTATGACCAAACAGGGTCTTGTCATGTCACACGCGGTCCCTTTCTACTAGCCCCACACGACGCGGCTCCACTCGTCAGCACGGAACAGTCAACTTAATGAGATTCCTCCCGTCCGAGCTCCTTGTGAGGGTTTCAGACAAGGGCTTGGGGAAATTTAGGAAAAACTAAGGAGCTGGGGAAAACTGATTACAACTAAGGACCCGAGGGCACGAAAATAGAAATCCCAAAAAATAAATTATGATCAACGCAGGGTGCAATACCCCAAAACTGCAATGTTGAAAGACTTCCCCGGAAAACATGGTTACGGTATAGCTCATTACTCATAATCAGTCAAACCAACAACATCCTAGCTATATGGCTATAAAAAAACGCTTTACGGGGGGCAACCCGAGATGTTTTTATATTAGTTTTTTTTACATGATTGATGTAGAATTTTAATTTTATTTTATTTTACTCTCTGTTTTTTTAATAAAGTATCAATTTTTTACCCATTTGGATATTCAAAGTTGCAAACATAATATGTAGTTGCTGATTTCTGCGCTGCACTTTTTGGTGCATGATTTTTTTGGTAACTCCTAAAATATTGATAAAATCACAGTAGCTGTATGTTTTCATCCTATATATGAACGTAAATTGGCTAAATTTTCCGAGGTGTCTAAGTCGTGCCAAAAATTTAGTTTTACTGCACCAAAAATTCTGGACAGATTCTATCTTACTTTGTTTACTTTGTTAGATCCATTCTTTTGAGTATCAAAATGATTTTATTGGAACTTATGATATGCTAGAATGATTAGAACATTATTTGCTCTCTGGTTCATGAATATATAATTTTATTCTTGAGTAAAATAGCAGCAATCATGATTTCTTTGTACCGCTAACATCACCCCATAGAAAAAATGGGCAGAAAAGTTTGTGTTGAAGTTTTTTCACATGGAATGGAGGAATATCACACTAACATGATTCAAGTATGATGAATACCATAATCTTGGGTATGCCCATGACACCCCACTAGGCTCATTCAAAAACTTATGGTTTGAGCACCTCTAAACTCTGTTTTTTGAGCAACATAGAATTTTCGCAAAAACTTGAAGCGTCCTTGTTTTATATGTGTATAGTTTTGTCTTTTATGAGAGGACCGTCACATTGAGTGTTTATAATGCATATGCATGGGCTACTGGACCAAACTCTTTATCTCTGAATGTTCAAAGTAAAATAAGTTGCATGTCTATAAAAGAAAAGGAGGAATGCCTAAAAGCTGAAATTTATTTTGTGTATGGTATTTCTAGTTTCACATGTGTTACCCTCCAAAACCCACCGACGGGCAATGGCTGAGCAACATGAAGAGCCGGGAAGCTCCCAGGGCCGCTTAGTGGACCCTGGCACCTCGCGTCGTCCCGCAAATCTTCTAGCCACGTCCGGCGGTTGCTAGGGCGTGCCACTGACCTAGACCCGATCAGGAAGGTGTTAGAGTGCTTCGATTGTTCCTGCATGGTAGACACGTAAACATTAAATACGAGCCCTATCGGCTCTCGGGTTTCCCTGTGGATCGGCTCAAGGAGCCGATCGCCCCATGTTTCACGTTGGATTTACAATGACATGGGGATCCTGCTTGATCAGGACAAAGCTAAAACGATCCACGACAGTTTAGGGTTTTCACCGCATAACCGGAACGTCCTACGTGTGATCGGGCCTAGCAGCTATGGAAGATGATGCAAACCACCCCTACGAGAGGCCTAAAAACCAACATAACGTCGATTCCCGGAACATCCCTCAGGGACGGTGAACAACATCTAACGCACCACCGGATCCTCCGACCCAGCGTAAGGCCTAACTATGCGAGATGTTAAACTAATACTGCCAGCAAGGAGCAACTATAACGGATCGGATCTACTAAGTAACGAACAAGCAGATGCTGCCCTTACGTCCGGATAGACGTAAGGGCAGCTAGGTGTCGAGGGACGGCATCGCCACGCAGATATGCACGTGAAAGCACCAATGCAAGCCCCTAAACACCTAAGGATAAATAGTACCGCTCGCCATCAACAAGGCTTCAGCACGACGAGTACAAGGTTGACGAATAAACGTGTCTTTGCCTAGATCGCGAGATGCGATCTAAGCAGCATGGTGCTTACCGGGAGAAACCCTCGAAGAAAGGGGTGGCGATGCGCCTGATTTGTGTTGGTTGAACGATGATTGTCCCCCTTTTCCGATAACCCTAGATACATATTTATAGTCCAAGGGACTTTCTAATTGAGGCGTGCACCTAACCGTGCATGGGCCAGACTCTATCTCTTAATCTAAATTACAATGCGATCTACTATACTACAGATACACGGGCAACTTAGCCCAAACTCTTAGCGCAAGGCCGCTTCGACGACACTCCATGTGTAGTCCTTTAAGCCCATCTTCATTTACGGCCCATCTCCTGATTTGGCCAAAATCGGGTGATAACACATGCCCCCCTGGTTTTGATAATGATAATTGCAAAACCATCTGTCTCCTTCGAAGGGTCATGTCGTGGCGAACCGTCGCAGATTCTCTTCATGATAACGTCACGCCTCCTCTTCACGATTTAACGGTTCGGCACCACGTCCTTGGGAACTGCTTAGGCATTAAATTTCTATACTCCCCTTTTATTTGGCCACTCCTTGTAGTTCTCTTCTTCATCTCCCTGCTCCACAGTAGCCATCGGCAAACCAAAAACCCTCCTAGCCCCCATGGATTCATCCTCCTCCTCCGTCTCCTCCCTGTCCCTCAGTCCTCCTCCTCCCGGCGAGCTCGAGCAGGAGGTCGATCTGATGGCCATCTACGAGGCCCGCGCCCCGAGCATTGGGACGCACGGGGCTGGGATTCCTCCACCGAGTCGGAAGACGGCGACCCCTCACCGACGGGGAAGAAGACCTTCAGTTCCTCATTGACGGGGAGCTGGAGGCAACAAGCGAGGACGACCTCTTCCCCTGGGGAGGAGCTTTTCCTCCGACGAGGAGGAAGAAGAAGAAGGAAGAAGCACGACGACTCCCTCGAGGGTTACCCACCGCGAAACGCCTCCGCATGTGGTGGGACGACGACGACAACGATGATGAAGAAGAGGATGAAGCTCAGAGGGCTATGGGAGCGACGAGAGCCCGTCGGCAGCAGCGCCAATGGGAGCTCCGAAGATGATGACGGGTAGCGACGGCCCGTAGACTAGGATCTACTAGTGTAGGCCTAGCAGCAGTAGATTGGTCAACAGACCCTTTTGTTCTCCCTTTAAGCAATCGGCTCTTCCCTTGTAAGAAATCTGGTTTATCAATGAAGAATTTCTCCCATTTGATTTTACCAATTCTTTTTATGCTAATTTAGCCGATTGTCAACTCAACTGATGTTTAATGAGCCGATCTCTACGCATCGATCCCCCATGATCCACTCCTCATATTTTTGACATCGGAGCGATCGTGAACTTGGTCGATGCTCAACAAGTCATTGTCTGCGGGACCAGCCGATGACTCTCCAATCGGCTTCTAAAAACAGAGCATCCACGAGGCCAGTTGCCCCCCGAGCCTCAGCCGAGGTGAAAACAGTGACAAGAACCCGTAATTTAGACAAACAGTCCCGGGCTTGATCACGTCTGAAAGAGACATCACCCAGGGCCAACCAGCCGATCACCTTTCTTCCATTGTTGGCCGATACTTTAGATGATCACCCATAGCTCAATGAGCAACAGGCTGTCTCGGATACCAACTCTCCCCTGGCAGCACTGCCAAACTGGCAACGAGGAAATTTTGAGCACTTGTGCTAGAGTTGACGGCTGTGCATCGGCTTTGCACCATGAGACACCTCAAACAGGGTCCTGACTCTTACTAACCAACCCAACAGACTGGTAATCTGGTTTTGGGCAGGTGTCTTCAGTAGAGCTCTAGGCTTGTCGCTCAATTGACTTGTATGCGGAAACTGATATTTTTTGCGACATCAACACCATTCCTCAAACAAGTTGTGATGCAGAGCCAGCTGATTCCGAAAAAATCGGCTTCCTTTAGCAAAGGATCCTTCAGGGCAAACTGCCCCCCGAGCTTCTTCCGCTCAAGTCCTGCGCCTTGCTAATCAGATTGGCTCGTCATCTTTGGCAGGCTAATGCAGCTCCTGGTGAGGATGTTTCCTGATGCTCTCCCCACTTTGGTCCCAACAACCTTTGACAGTAACGCCGACCAAGTCATAGCCAAGCCTTAAGCAAAAAATGCCATAGCCGATTGCTTTATCATCGACTGCCCTCCTGGTATTAGCAGAGACATGCTCCTTCGTCGGGCTCACCCTTAATCTAAACTGCATGCTTGTGCTACGTGGTTGGTCGGGGCCGCGATCTTCCACTTGCCGGCAAATATCGGCAGCTTAAATGAGAAAAGGGTCGTCTTGGACGCAAACGATGCTTCTGATGGTGCTGCCGAGCTTGAAGTTTTGCAGAAGGGTTGGAAGTTCTTGAAGGGAGGGCCTGAGTCGCCAAGCAATTCCAATGAGGGGTTCCTCCAGTAGATGTTACTGCTCTTATTGGGCTTGCCTGTAGCAGTTGTATCCCTTGAGTCGATGGCCGTGCATCGGCTTTTCATTCTTAAGTCGATGTCTACGCATCGGCTGTGCTCAAAGTTTTGGATTTTCCATTTTTTACGGCCGATTTGTTTATGTATCATCTTTGAGCTGTTCTGCTGGGCGTTTGGCATGCATTCTCAGCTTCGTATCCTCGTGTCTTATCCATCTATATGCCCCCCGAGCCGATTCTGTCAAGTCATTGATGGTATCGGCTCTTCAGGCATCTGTTGGATCAATGCTGAACACAGACAAAAGGATATTGAGGATAATTTTGGCCGATTGCGGGAATCGGCCTCCTTTTCGTTGCAATGCTTTGACGATGGTTTGCAACTTCTTGGATTTCCGCTGTAGCTACGTGGCATGCTGGAGATAAGATCCCTTGCTTTTCATTTTTTTTGAGGGCCGATCTCAGGGATCGGCCTTGCCACGTACGTCCAATGTCTTGAACCTGCTACTCTGTTAGGCCGGTGGATAAAACCAGCCTTACCCCATTTTTGAAGCTTCGATGCGCTCACAACCCTCTAAACTGATTCCAGAGAGCGGCTCTTGGTTATCGCTTCCCACACGCTCATGGCAGCTAATGATATCTCGATTGAGTCATCCGCCCGAACGACTTCCACTTCATCTCCATCCCAGTATGATGCATTGGTGCATTGTAAACGGGATGCAACAGTTAGCATGAATCCAGTCCCTTCCTAATAGGACGGCGTAATTGCTTTTGTCGTCGACAATGAAGAACGCATAGGTATGGTCTTCCGGCCTACGGTAAGCTCTACATTGAACACCTTTCGCCGATGCCTGGCCGTTGAAGTCACTTAATGTGATGTTGGTCTTGATCAGATCGTCTGGAATGCCCCAAACGACGTAGCATGGAATACGGCATTATGTTGACTGCCGCTCCGGATCAACCAACAGGCTGCCCGTTGATGTAACCCCTCAAGTATAGGGCTTTCAGATGCAGCTTTCTCTCGTGGCTTTTCAAAGATAACGGTCGTGGACCGCAGTCGAATTGAGCCACTGAAACTTCCTCGTCGCTTGGAGCGCGAAACTCCGACGGGAGTATAAACACCATGTTGGTGTCAGCCGATGTCTGCATCGGCATCAGCCGATGCTGCATCGGCTTTCGTCTTTTTGGGCGCCATACTTTCTTTGGCGGGCGCGCCTTCGTCTCCAATGTTTGCTGAATTTTCACGGCCAGATCGGGCCGTGCTCTTCTCAACGTGTACTGTGCCTCGGCTTCTTCAAGGTTTCGCAGCCGCTGCACTCTACGCTTCGAGAATGGTGAGTCCATCGGGCACCACCTTGGCCGGTGATACCTATCTTCTTCCCCATCGACTCCTCGAAGTCTTCTTCTTGAGATGACTCAGCTCGCTTGTTATGAGGTGGGAGAGGTCCTAGACGCTCGAACACTGAACTTGTCCTCTTCCTTTGCTGTTTGCACTCGGGCAGTTCTCGATTGTTGGCAATCGGCTCATTCTGAGTCCCAGCAATGTTTCAAGAAGGGACAGTCCAGTGCTTATCCACGTCGTCTTGCTCCCTTGACCTCCCTCTAGCGACGTTTGTACCCGTCGTTGTTCTGTCATGCGACGATACCTCCTGTTTTCCGCATCAGACCGATGATATTTTTCATCGTCTTCGCCGTAGCGTCGACGTCGGTCGTGCTGCTGCTCATATTTGTTGAGTAGATGCACGGAGAGTGGGCGCTGATACCGTATGCTTCTCACCTCCTCCTCGGTTAGGTACCGTCTATCATCATCTTGGGGCCGGTCGCGTGGAACGACCTCCTCTTTATCCTTGCCACGAGAGTGGCTGCTCTCTGCTTTATCTTTGCCATGGCGGATCACAAACCCTGCCATATTGATATCAAAAGAGAACCCAGGTTCCTTTATGGAATGGCTTAGGTCCACCATGTTGACGTCCGGAAACGGACGCATGTCTACCTTCATGGCAAACTGTCCGAAAGTTAATCGGCCTGATTCTATCGCCATCTAATTTGTGCGCGCAACACTTTGCAGTCGTTGGTGGCGTGCGTGAACGTATGATGCCATTTGCGGTATGGCCTTTTGTTCATCTCCTGCGCCGTAGGGATCTTGTGGCCTTCGGGAGCTTCAACTGCTTCTCTTTTAGTAGTAGATCGAAGATCTGTTCAGTTTGCTCACATCGAAGTCCAACCCTCTTGGAGGCCCTGGCGGGTTCACCCATTTGCGGGACAGGTAGTGCGCGTCCGAGTCCACTCGGCTACCGCAACTTCCCGATCTTCCGCAAAATCTTCATCCTCATCGCATTGACCAGGGTTATCGCGCTTGAACTTGTCTGGTACATTCGGATGGCGCTGTTCGTATAATGTCGGTCGGCGACCAGTGCGCCAACGAGTTGTACTCCACTTGGAACGTCGGATCTTTGAATGACGCTGCAAGGCCTGCCACGGCAGCTCGACTGCTTCTTTCTCAATTAAATGAACCGAATAGCATCGGTTCTTGACAGTTCTGAAGCGCTGAATGTACTCAGCCACTGTCTCTCCTCGTCTCTCTGCCGAACTGTGCTAGTTCGGCAATACCAGCTTCAGTAGCTTCTGAATGATATTGGGTGTGAAATTGTTCCTCCAACTGCTTCCATGATCGCTGCGAGTTCGGCTGCAGAGGTGTACCATCCAAAAGCTGGACTAGTGAGGGATTGCGAAGCACCTCACCGTAGCTGATCCGATGCGAAGCCATGCCAGTGGGCCAAGTATCGCTCACATGTTCAATGGAGCTAGACCCTTCGACCCTGAATTTGTTGAAGCCGGTACTTAGGTGGTAGTGGGATTAGGTCGAACTCATTGGGGTACGGCTTGGAATAGCCGATTATCTTCTTCTTCGGCAAGATGCCGAACGATCTCTCGGAGTGCGGATCTGATCTGCGGTGGAGGTAGTGGCAGCGGAGCTTTCTGGGACGGTGCGGTGGTATACTTGGCTAGCCACGCTGTTTCTCAGCTTCCGCTCCCAAACTCCCCTGCTGCAGTTGTTCCTCCAGGAACAATGGCTCCTGCTCCGGCAATCCCTCTCTTGGAGCTGGATGCCTGTGTCCGTTGTTGCAATCCGGCACAAACGTGCACACGTATCCGTGTGGGATCTCCTTGGCGGCTCATATAAAGGTAGTCGCCGGATCACCTCCGATCTTGTAGACAACGTATGCCGGCGAACCTTGTGGCTGTGGAGCTGCCATCGAGTACGGCAATGGTGGCCTGATGTGGAGTTGCACTTCTCCTTGGTGAGTCCCTAGAGCAGGTCCTGAAGGGGAGTACCGACGCTCCATGATCTCTTGGACCACCGGAACGCAACGCGCTCCAAAGAATTCAGGCTCTCAGAATGCCGATGCGGTGAATGGGCCACCACGTAGTTGATTTCTGTCGCGGGGCTGGTACGTTCATCCGAAGGGCGAGATAGATCTACCCCGTCAAGGACGCCTTGTGGCGTGAATCCTTTGAACCTGATACCGTGCGGGTCTTCTCAAAGGAGCCGATGAGTTCGGCTTCAACGATGGCCTTCGGCTCATCGTACTTCTTCTTATGATCAGGGGGAAGATCCTCGTATGTGATCTGTTCCTCCGCCATCTCGGGTGCCGATGTTGACGTGGATGTTGCGGGAGGTTGTCCCACTGTGCAATGTGTTACCCTCCAAAACCCACCGACGGGCAATGGCTGAGCAACACGAAGAGCGGGAAGCTCCGGGGCCGCTTAGTGGACCTGGCACCTCGCGTCGTCCCGCAAATCTTCTAGCCACGTCGGCGGTTGCTAGGGCGTGCCACCGACCTAGACCCGATCGGAAGGTGTTAGAGTGCTTCGATTGTTCTGCATGGTAGACACGTAAACATTAAATACGAGCCCTATCGGCTCTCGGGTTTCCTGTGGATCGGCTCAAGGAGCCGATCGCCCCATGTTTCACGTTGGATTTACAATGGCATGGGGATCTGCTTGATCGGGACAAAGCTAAAACGATCCACGACAGTTTAGGGTTTTCACGCATAACCGGAACGTCCTACGTGTGATCGGGCCTAGCAACTATGGAAGATGATGCAAACCACCCCTACGAGGCCTAAAAACCAACATAACGTCGATTCCCGGAACATCCCTCGCAGGGACGGTGAACAACATCTAACGCACCACCGGATCCTCCGACCCCAGCGTAAGGCCTAACTATGCAGATGTTAAACTAATCCTGGAGCAGGGAGCAACTATAACGGATCGGATCTACTAAGTAACGAACAAGCAAGATGCTGCCCTTACGTGCGGATAGACGTAAGGGCAGGTGTCGAGGACGGCATCGCCACGCAGATATGCACGTGAAAGCACCAATGCAAGCCCCTAAACACCTAAGGATAAATAGTACTGCTCGCCATCAACAAGGCTTCAGCACGAGCGTACAAGGTTGTGAATAAACGTGTCGCCTAGATCGCCGGATGCGATCTAGGCGCATGGTGCTTACAGGAGAAACCCTCGAAGAAAGGGGTGGCGATGCGCTGATTTGTGTTGGTTGAACGATGATTGTCCCCCTTTTAGATAACCCTAGATACATATTTATAGTCCAAGGGACTTTCTAATTGAGGCGTGCACCTAACCGTGCACGGGCCAGACTCTATCTCTTAATCTAAATTACAATGCGATCTACTATACTACAGATACACGGGCAGCTTAGCCCAAACTCTTAGCGCAAGGCCGCTTCGACGACACTCCATGTGTAGTCCTTTAAGCCCATCTTCATTTACGGCCCATCTCCTGATTTGGCCAAAATCGGGTGATAACAACATGCTCTATTGATTGATGATTTGTTATGTGACTTATTCATTTCTACTTCTTGCTAGTATACATAGATGTTTAATTTTAAGTATCATTGATTGACGATAAATGAATAGTCTATGGATAGTATTGCATGCTTTTAGGCCTCTTGCTAGCCAAAAGATTTGAATTCTTACACAAGCATAGACTTGTTTTCAAGATCAAATCAAATCCAATGTCTATCATACCTACCTATATATAACTTGCTATTCCAAGTATAATGTGTGTGTTTTGCCTTCAACCTTTTCAAAATTTCCTTTTTGTGTAATTTAACGCTCATAAGAAAGTAAGGTTTGGTAGGAAAATACCACTATGGGGATACACGGTACCCCATCCTTATGAGTATTGTTGACATGAATTGCATATCCCAAAATCTTGCTTTATGCTCTCTTTACCTTTTATTTTTTTTTAGATAACTAGCACATGTAATCCCTACTTACTTTCTTGTGTTCAACAGTCAAGATGATCAAAAGAATCAAAAGAGAAGACAATGATTCTTCCAAACAAT
Source organism: Lolium multiflorum (assembly GCA_030979885.1). Lineage (NCBI taxonomy): Eukaryota > Viridiplantae > Streptophyta > Magnoliopsida > Poales > Poaceae > Lolium > Lolium multiflorum. The sequence goes on along the minus strand of CM061750.1, from coordinate 236,490,188 downwards.
TTCTATAGGATTATCCAAACACGCTTTATGATTCGTAATACTTATCATTCATTTGCTTACAATGATATTTAATATCATGCATGCTTTGTAGAATGTAAGAGTTATCACTTCATGGGTTCATATTGCTTATTGTCATTCTTTATTGACTGAATCTTAAAGACTTGGCATGATTACGCAGAAGCAATATAATAAACTCCAAGGTTCATTTTAGTTTTATCACCTTTATGCTCGAGGACGAGCATAGGTTAAGCTCGGGGATGTTGATGCATCTAAAATGAATACATGAACTTTGTACTTTATTAACATATATTACCACATATTTGCAACATATATGATGTTATTTCCATGTTTTATATTGATTTATGGGGAGTTACCAATGATCCCCTTTATTTGGGTTACAACTATGCAGAACAGGAAACCCCTGTTTTGTGTATTTTTTACTTTCAGAGACTTATACGGAGTCAAATTGAGCTAGAATTTTCAGGACGTCATTTTTTTCCTAAAGAGAAGCAACATGGACTCTTGGACCGGGGGCTGAGGCCCAAAAGGGATCTCCACCTTCTCCAACGTCTTCCTCATCAACACCACGTTCAAAGGGGGGGGGGGGTAGTACACCTATGGACTACGGGTTTGTGTAAGTATCTTGATCTATTTCTATTATGTTCTTCATACATCTTAGTACCATATGAGCTGTACAACATGATTATGATCATATATGTAATTCCTATGTGGTTGATCTTTATTCTATGATATTGTGCTATGAGATTTGACTCTATCTTGTGTAAGATGTATTGATGGATGCATATTATCTACCTTGTTCTTAAGTATTTTTTTTGATACAACTTGTATGCAAGAACATGCATGGAGAGATGTGTGTGATTGTTAGATGGAATAGCATGGTTTTAGTTATTTAATATTGACAACAAATGTATGATCTATTATGGCTTTGCCTTTACTTTTGCTATCTCACTAGGGATAAAGTGAATGCATGTGCTATGTTCGTCACGTGACAAAAGTGATGATCTTGTTTTGTCAAGGTAGCATATTTGATATTCATTCATCATGTCAAAGTACTTATAGCTATACTCATTCTTAATACAAGATTGCATGGAGTTTTCCCTTTCTTGTGGAGTATAAGATAGATGTGTTGCATCATCTCTATGTTAGGACGATGATGCCCATAAGAATGAGTATCTTACACATATTGAAGTTATATTCTTATTATCTCATTGATGGATTGCTATTATCCACTACAAGTTTAAAGAGAGAGTAGACAAGTGAACCCGAACCCCGGTACAATTTTAATCATAAGAATCACCTTTCCATTGAATTTATCTTACTTTCTATTTGCAACACTATTTATCCGAAAATACAAAAATATGTAGTTATCTTATTTGCACACAAAACCCAAAAACAATCGATCCTTACTTAGTTTACTTTACTTGTCTAGTTTATTTTACTTGTGTTACTACTTTATTTACTATTACTAATAGGAAACCTTGTGTTTGACAACCACATGGTGGAGTTGGGGACACAAGGCTTTATTTTATTTTGCAGGATTGCCCCAAGAGTTCGATATAACCCTCGAGTCACCCTTGTGGGGAAAATACTCTGCTAACACAACAACTCTGCACTTAGAGTCTCAACGTCATTAGCAAGTACGTAGTAGCCGCGATCAGGGCACCTTCTGGAGTTTTGGCCATGAGGTTGCCTGTCATATCCACCATCATGTAGGGTGAGTCAAGGCTCATTGAAAGTTTGAACCTTTCGTTCTCGGGCATTTTCTGTAGCTGAGAGCGTCACTTGGACGTCCTGGCTGAGGAAGAACCTCCAAGAACACTTATCAATTGTAGAGCGAGGATAGTTGCGCCCACCGCTGGCTCGATGCGTCAGCACACTTCTTACGCGCTTCAAGATCTGGTTGCAACTTGGTATGGCACACGTGCTCCTCTTGAAGGGTGTGATGGTACACCATTAGCTCCTCTCGTGTCGCATCATACCGCAGATGATCCGTGCCTCTTACGGCTTCCCTTTCTCTTTTCCATGCCTCTTCAGAGATTTGGACTGTGGTCGAGGCAACCGATGTTTGAGGATTTCTATCGTCGAGTTCTGAGATGAGGTCGACGATCGCGCATTGCATGTTTGTCGAGTACGCGCTGATGTTGCAACTCCCGTTGCTGGTGAAGCTATCGTCGTGATCCCGGGTGAGATAGTTCGGACCCGCAACATGGTTAGCGTCGCAGTCGACGCAATAGGTCGATGTTGGTGCAGATTCTGGATCGCCGAAAGAGCCGATAGAGGACGACTCATGATACACATAGATGGTCGATGATGATGTTGATTTTCACAGAGTAGAGAGGATCAGATTTGGAAGGTGGAGGGTGCCACCGACCAAGAGCGGAAACGCAGATCTCCAAGTGCCCAATCGTTTCCTTCATGGAAGGAGCTCAAGGCCGAGCGTTGGGTCGCCAGTGCGGCATGAAGGTGAAAGATCAGAAGCAGATCGGTTCCTCCGGAAACGTTGAGTCGTAGATCATAGAGGTTGGAGCCACAAAGACCATAACTCCAACACACGTATTTCATATAGACGACGCCAATTGACGTGGGTTACCACAACAATGCCCATGGATGATGGACTTGGGTTTTAGGAAAGAGAGTGTGGTGGTGGTTTTGTAGGTGTACAAACAACACAGGGGACACAGTTTACCCAGCTTCAGACCCCAAAGGGAAAACCCTACATGATACTTGTCTGTTCTTGATTGATTGAGAGATTCTAGCTGGTGCCTTGCTAGCTATGGCGATGCAGAGCGCTTTGCGGTCTGTGTAGCTAAGGTTTCAAATTGCATAGTGATTATGATTGTCCTCCCCGATGGCCCCTTCTAGCCCTTTATAAAGGAGGCTAGGTCTCGGGTGCACCGTTCGGGTCGGTAATAGAAGAAGGACTCTAAGATTCCTTGATTGGCACATGTCCTTGTTCCGCACCCCAGGTTTCCTAGGCTTTGGTTCCTTTAGCCACTCCAAAAAAAAAATTGGGCCTCGTGGGCCTCCGGTTGGATCACACCAGGAATGGTAACCGTGGGTACCGATAGGGTATGCCCACTTCACTCTACAATGAGATCTCCTCCCAATGTCAATGTTGGTGTTGGAAGATTACAATTCTCTAGGTATGGGTTTCATCTAGCTTTGGCTATTGATTTTGGATTTTTTCTCATGATTGCCACGAGGAGAATTGTGCTTGAAATGTGTGTCCCGGTTGTTGGTGATTCGTACTCTCGGCTCCTAACATTAGAAGTGGTGTGTTTAGCAATGTCGACTAGGCTGTTTGGTTATTTTCGCTGACGTGATGGTGTTGGTACTCTTGCCGATGTATGGTGAACCTTCCTTGGTATTTACAACTTTATGTTATCTATCTTCGGCTGCGTTCAGAAAAGTACAAGATTATGTTATTGAATAAAAAGAGTTTGAAGACTTTAAACAATTGTTTGTTTCTTTTAGACTTTCTTTTGTAATCGCTGAAGTCTGCCACATGTATCTCTGCCATTTACTATTTGTTACTACTAGAAATGGATGGGCGCGGCGGCACGCCGCGCCAATTGTATAATGTGATGGTTGTAATATTTTTCAGACCATGCTTGAATTGATGAAAATAATTAATATTTTCTTGTTTATATAGTAGATTTTGAGATGGTTGGCAGTGAAGTTGGATACAGAATACACTGAAGTTAGGTGCATGAAAATTTAATCCTTAAGATCAAGTAAATAAGTGGAATATATGGAATTCTACCCTCATTAAGGAGGACATAAAAAATAAATTTAATTAACTTGGACACATGATAGACTGATACCGGGCAGCATACACAAAGAAGGTTTCTCTGGATGATATGGATGATTATAATTTGTAAAGGTTTTGTGTTAGTGTTATTAACCATTAGACTTGATTATAGAGCTCATATCATTGCCTTGCATAAGTAGTAAGTACACTAAGATCTAATTACATCTAACAACATTTTTGAAGTGATTAGATCTCACAACATAGTTCGTGGATAATTTATATATAGAATACATGGAAAAGAAATGAGTTTCTACTTGAACAAAAGTATGACATATATAGTAGGATGTGGTAGTGCTGATGTTCTCTAGTATCCATCCATCAGTGCTTTGCATTGGTGTCCGCATTGTTGCGGGAAAAGATGATGAGTTGTTGGCCTTTGGTGAACAAAGATCCGAGTGTGCTTCATCGTCCAAGGGGAATAAGTGTCCTCTTCTTAAATCCTTGTTTGGGCTCCTCAACAAAGCCGAGAAGACCTCCGGCTGGACTCTCTATCACCCTAACCAATACTACACAACCAGGTTGGTGCGAGGAACAACCAAACCTATAAGTGGTGCAAAACAGTTCAGAAGTGGAGCTACAATGTTAAGTTTTATGTGATAAACCAACAATAAAAGAATATCTCTTACTGCATATTCCCTAACATTTTTTTCACGAAGATTCATGAATGGAATGTAACCTATCTTATCTTGCAGAAGGTCGGGGGCAACTCTCTTGTAATGTTATTTGCAATTGTAAGAGAAAAATAAGCAATAAGCCAAGAAATTTCAGATTGTCAGTATCACAGAATGAAAAACTGCATAAGTATATCTATAGGGAATGGAAAAAAAGTAGCACTCCCCCAAAAAAGTTACAGAACATGACATTTTTCGTCATATTAACTAAGTGTTGACGGAGTGGTAACACATCAATGGTGCTTCAAATAACATTAGATGGGTCAACTTCTTTGTTTGAACCAATTCCATATGCTTGTTCTGCTTGTCCTAAAGAGACTCCAAGTATGACTAATATACTTTAGCATCTCGGTAATTTCATCAAATTGTATAAAATAACAATAGAGACAGTTCCTACTGATCAGCTAAAGAGATTAATATATGGGAAAGAGATGATCTATATTTTGATCTAATTATGAATGTTTGCAAGAACCATGCGACATTATTTATAGATACCACGTTGTTTGGAAAGTTTGCTCATATTTTAAGAAGCATAGACAAATGCATGACTACAAATGGCTTAGTCTAAGCTACCGACCCTATCTGCGATTCAGAATTTGTTGTTTGCTTTTCAGAGTTAGCTATCAAGACGGAAGCGAGGCCACCGCATGGCAATAGCGTTGTTAACAAAAAAAAACTGCAGTATAGGAGTGGCATGAATCGTAGAAATGAAGTGAGCCGTACAAGCCAGAATCTAAAAGTTAAGAAATAGAAAGCACCATCAAACTGAACACACAGTGCACACATATTAGAAAAGTAAGAGTATGAATAAATCATATACATACCAGTAGGTTTGAGCTAGAATTCATAGAGTATCTTCTAGATATGATGTGTTCCTTGTGTCTATAGATGGTGCACCAGTTTCATCTACTGAAAGTATCTTCAAGCTTTTCCTTAATGTTACTCTCGAGGCTGCAACATTGGTCTGCCCTTGAGAAAATGGAGGCTTTGGCGACTAAAAACAATCTTCTCAAACATTTGGGCTTGTCTTTTGCGAAGAGTCATCAAATAGCAACTGCGAATTGGATACAGCCGACACTTTATTGGGAAGGACTACTTTGTAGATGATGCATTTAGCACTATTCGAGATATGCATACATGCTCACCTTTGTTACTTGCAGTCATGATCTTGGCTTACATGACCCATTCGCCTAGAGCCTTGAGAAAGGTACCATTGTAGTCTAATTGTTTGATCAATATTTGTCAATATAATTTTTAGAGTACCAATCTGCAAAGAGATCTTATGACACGGGAAGTTGTTATGATCCATCCACATTATGCCAAAATCTGAAAGAGACAATAAATATGCATCAACCACATGGTCCATTTTCTTGCAAATAATATCAAAACTTCCAAATTCACTTGCATCCCCAAGAGTTGTAGAGAAAACCACATCATAAATTCATAGCATGACCACATTATTAGTAGGAAAAACTATAGCACGTTGTGCCAAAAAAGATGTATCAGAATATGTTTTTAGAGAATGAGTCATATAAGCATCAACAGTAGCATAAATACAATAAGAGCTGGATAACATTTCCACATCAAGAGGTACAGAAATCCAACAGTAGGGGGTACAAAAGTCCAAGAGAGGCTAGCCTCCCCTTCTCTCATGCTCCCTTCCCAAGAAGGCAGTGAAGTAAAGTCGATGTCTCAACTGAAACGAAGAAGCCCCAAAAAGACCAGCAATCCTAAGAGTAAATAAATGAGAGAAAAAAACGATATAGATTACCGACATTTGAAAAAAAATCACATGTTCCAGAACAAAGGCAATTGACAATCAAGCGAAGCAAACCAAAACCATAACAATGCGGGAAGATATTCAATGAAAAAGTATACCTTTTTGGTTTCAAATGTTAGCTAAATTTACATGTACTGTATTGACACTTCAGCTCATCACATGAGCTTTTAGGTTTCTGATGTCACCCAAATTTCAATTTGGTAAGTTATATCATTACAGATTCTTCAAAGAATTTGGGAACTACCAAGACATATTAGTGTGTTCTCCCTATAGAAAAAATAGAATATCCAAAGCACATTGGCTTGTAACCTGTGAGACAATGGAATAATTGTGCGAATATTAAAATTAGAATCTGGATTAAGCAAGACTAACCATTTGTCCATGAAAATAATGTAAAAGCACTAAGAGAGATCTTCACAAACAAATTAAAATTGGTGAACAAAAGTGTAAAGATAACTGATAAGACACTGGAGATTATAGACATACGATTTTTTACAAGATAATATAAACAAAAAATATATACTCATCCAGACCCGTGGAAGCATGATTTTCCTTTCAGATTTCTAATGAGACAATATACAGAATTTCGTTTTCCACACCAATTGTTGCAATGGAAACCTTGGCCACATATTTCTTCTATTGCAATCAATTAAACAACGATTACAATGCATATAAAGATTAAATTTATGTGACAACACTAAACTATATCAGTGAATAGGCTATCCAATAAAAACATAGTGTTCTAGATCCATCAAGAAAGCAAATATCTTGTTCATAACTTCAAACAAATGCTCATCCGGGGTTTCAAGTAATCAGTTATAATAGTTTCCAGCGTATTAGTTAATGCAAAAAAAGTGAGAACTTTTATGCAAAAAATCTAACATGCTTGAGTAAGTGGCATACCTTCTCATATGATGGCACGGTCTGCAATGAGATCGCATGAAACAGCTCCAGCATGCAGTGCAACCGACCATCAGTCCATTAGCATCCTTACATTTCTATCTCCTCTCTTCCAGATGGCTGATCACTTTCCTACAGAGAACCTTTGTTGAAGTAATTAAGTTGGTGCAAGGTTCTAATAACTCCACACTCGACGTCAGCAGCAGCCATTGATTTTTCTCTGTCAAAAGCAAGAAGACCTGGGAACAGGGAACACTGAAAGGTGTTGTAGACAAAAGAGGAATAAGAGGCAGACTTAGGTACAACCAGCTGCCACTAAATATGCAATATGTACTCAAAATCTATACTGCAATACCCAAGATACTGATAAAATTAGAATGTTGTGTGGAACTATGTAGACATAATAGCAGCACACATAAATATCATAAGACGTCTCCGACAGAAATGTTGATGGATAGTTCGTAATCCTTAACAAAAATTACTTCAGTTTAGAGTGATAGGTGCAAGACTGAGATGAACTATATTCAAATACTCACTTTTAGAACAAATTCTAAAAGTGTAAATTTCATACAACTATATAGTACACATAGTTGTTGTGAAGGTCGAACCTGTATTGCGCCGAGCATGACAACCTGATGATGACATGGGTTCGTCCTATAAAACAGAATGCTGCAGATTATATGATTATGGCGAATAACCGCATCAAAATACCTGGAAACAAACAGCCAACATGTCTAATTCAGTGACCGTAACGAAGTTAATCTTATTTGCCACAAATTTATGCCGCACCGGTCAAGTTGAATTAAAACTCACACCAAAACAACTTCATATACTTCAGATAATATAAACACACCAAGTTGGCACAAATCGACAGTCTAATCAAATATCACATCAGTCTCTCTGCCTCATGCCCATCTCAAAACAAACTTACATTAGAGGGACGGGAATGGGAAAGGGATGTAGTAATAAACGAAAGACAAACCTGCACCATCACACGCTAGCAGTAGCAGGCAGCAAATCTCCAGTCAATTCTGTGACCATCTCGAAGCAAAGAAAGAGAGCGCACAGCTGCACGAGATAGAATCAATTGCCTGACTCGTCCTAGCCCATCTCACGGGCCTCACCGGCTGCTCACCTGCCAGCGAAGGCTGCTTTCTTTTTTTTTCGAGGATACACCATGGAAAGGTGTATCAATCGCATAGAAGAAAGCTAAAGAAGGCAAAGTTGATGCTGCCCACAAGGGGGAGCAGCTCCCCACGCACGCCTACTCTCCTAGCTGCCACGGGAGAAGACTAGGATCAAGAAAAGCAAAAAGGGTGCCGCGGAAGAGCTTGGCAAGCCGCCATCTATCGAACTCCACACTAATCCTGTCTCTAATGGTGAACTGTGAAGCCGCCACGCCATTGAAGACCACATCGTTCCGGTGTCTCCAAATACACCAGAACACTAGGATGATCGCGGTCCACATGTCCCGCCTGTGGGCCGCCGGGCAGGTACGTGAAGGCCACCACTCCAGAAGCTCGGTGTCCGCCGCTGGGAGCCAGTTTTCCTTGCCCCAACAGCGAAGGGCCCAGAACCAGACCTCCCGCGACACCACGCAGCCAAGGAGCAGATGCTGCAGGGACTCCGGCTCCTGGTCGCACAAAACCAGACCTCCCGCGACACCACGCAGCGAAGGCTGCTTTCGCTCCTATGCCAACTCCTCGTCCAAGCCACGAGGATGGAAGGATGGGCGAGGTCACCATGTGCATCTTGTATGGAACAGCGTCGCCAAAGCGGACGGCGGTGTGTAGGGTCTCACGCCCAACGCCCCCAGGATGTTGCGCCGGTCGATGATGGCCGACACGACCTCCGCACGCGCCGCGTCGGCGCCGGAGCCTGCGACCCTCGAATTTCTTCCTCCACGCAGGTGTGCGCTCAGCTAGGGCATAAATCCGATGGCGAGACTGTGCGCTGGACGTGAAGGGCGGCGGGTGGAGGGCCTGGGTCGGATGGAGGAGGATCGGGATAGAGGGACACAGGAGGAAGAGGACGGGGCCGTGCCTTGCCGGAGGGTCTCCCTGTATCCGCTGGAGGAAGAAGAGGACGGGGCGGAGAGCACCGGTCCTGGGCTGGAGACGATGGGCCTGTGAGAGGAGTCGTGATATGGGCAGAGAATCCCAGAAAGAGTCAAAGCGATGCGGCTCAATAATTTGCTAGAGCCACCTAAGATAAAAGAAAGCCCATCACAATACAAAGAAATGGAATAAAACAAAAGTGCAAGAGGATGCCCGAAGTACACACAAGAAAATCACAGCAAAAATTAACCATTGAGTAACGTACGTGTCTACCCATGTTAATCCCAAAAATAAATCAAAATTATGAGAAAAAAGATGTTTGTTACCCTATAATATAGTAGTTATAAATATATATGATATTAATTGACAAGAAGTCTAATGTTCTTAATATTTATATATTAGTTACTCCTAATCCATGGTGGCCTCTTGGCTAGCACAGGCTCGGACCAACGTACCAAGTGATGCTTTATAACCCTTTTATTTTCTTGCCATAATAATCTAGCTCTAAAGAAATCATACTACCGTTGTTTCAATGAATAAGTTTATATTACTTTTGAAAATTCAAATCATATAAAGTTTGACCAATTTTTTATAAAATATCCTTAACATTAAAATTAGTATCATTAGATACATCATGAACTATATTTTTGTATGCATATTTTTCGATAGGTTTTTTTAAAGTTTAGTTGAATTTTACTTTGCTTGATTTTTTAAATTAGAAATCTTATTCATTAAAACAGAGGGAGGGAGTATATCTTTTAAGAACACCTTTTGGAACCTTAAAAGGGGACATCATCAAGGATTCAAGGTAGGTACATTGCTTAAGTACAATTGACGTTACGACTGATGGCAAATCGCCTTGAATTTATGTTTGCTGCTTAATGACTCCGAAATTCATTCCTTGCGTTTGTGGAAGAAGAATTTCCCAAAATTAAGGAAGGGGAGAAAACGGGCCGGACCGGGCCGTACCTGGTTTCCCGTCCCAAGCGTGTCAGTGACCCAGTATTAAGGAAGGAAGGGACGATCGATTTGGTTTCTCTCTCCTGTCAGTTTGCTAACTTTGCTTGCTTGCATTGCATGCATTCCGATTTCTCCTCCCCAACCGCACCACCCATCCATCGCATAACCTCCTCCTCTCCTCTCCTCTCCTCTCCTCCCATCTACTGCTTACTACTTTAGCTCCCCTTGCTTCAAGCTCATTGGGCCATGGATCTTCCCTTCCCCTCTCCCAGCTAAGCTTGACCGCTTCTTCATCCACCCACTTCACACACTAGACATACATACCTATACTACTCTTGGCGATCCGTGATCGATCGATCGATCGCTTCTTCCTTCACCCATCTTCAAATCAGGAGCTCGCTGATTCGTTTCTTGGTCGATCAATCCGCCATGGACGATGTGGTCGTGCTCACTACTAGCTCCACACGGCACAGCTGTAAGGTCTGCGGGAAGGGCTTCCCCTGCGGCCGATCGCTCGGCGGCCACATGCGCTCCCACGCGCTCGCCGAGGTGGCGGCCGCGGCAGCGGCAGACGAAGAAACCACCGATTCTGACGAGGACGACGAGCGGCGCTGGATACAGGGCGGCGCCGCTCGTGCCTCTATCGTGGGAGCCGGTGCCGCCGGGTATGGGCTGAGGGAGAACCCCAAGAAGACGCGCCGGCTCTCAAGGTCCCCAGGTGCCGACGACGTCGACGATGACGAATATGACCAGGAGCTCTCGCCATGCCCACCGGTGTACGGCCACGTGCGCAGCCATGCACCGGCCAATGGGGGTTATTCTGACGACGAAGACGTCAGAGTAGAGGGGCCAGAGGCGGAGGACATGCTGATCCGTACTGAGGCGGCGGTAGTGATGGCGGGGCCGGCGCCCAGGCGGAGACGGCGCTCGATGCGCGTGCCGGCGCCCCCGCCGCCACGCGAAGTGTTCGACAAGGAGCCGGAGGACGTCGCGCTGTGCCTCATCATGCTGTCGCGCGACACCGCCGGCCTGTGGGGCAAAGAAAAGGGCAGCACGAAGAAGGCTAGGAATGGCTTCTACCACGACTCCGCCGGCTCCGACGACAACTCGGCCCTTCTCCGGTACGCCGACGCCGAGATCGCAAAGCATGGCAAGAAGAGGAAGACCGCCTCCTCTGCCTGCGCCAGCGGCGAGAAGCGTGGCCGGTACGAGTGCCCCGGGTGCGGCAGGGCGTTCCAGTCCTACCAAGCGCTCGGCGGCCACCGCGCCAGCCACAAGCGCATCAACAGCAACTGCTGCACTACCAAGGTCTTGCTCGATCAGCCGGAGCCCAGCGTCGAGACTACAGCCTCGTTCAGCACGCCCTCGACGCCGGACGCCGACGACGCTTATGGAGCCGTGGCTGTCGTGAAGACAAAGAAGGCGATCAAGTTCGAGTGCCCGATCTGCTTCAAGGTGTTCGGCTCGGGGCAGGCGCTCGGCGGGCACAAGCGATCTCACTCGATCGCCGGTGAGCTCTACGAGCGCAACCACGCCGACGCTGTCATTGCCGACACGGAGCAGTCCTTGATCGCGGCCCGGTTTCTTGATCTCAATCTGCCAGCTCCAGGAGCCGAGGATTAAAGCACTGTCTCAGTCGGACCAACAAAATTTTGATCTCACTGGGTATGTACAGATTCAGATTCGATTCATTCTTTGGAGTTTCAGGTTATGGTTGATCTTGGGGAAATAAACAACAGCTGCTATCTTCTCGGGTTCAACAAACTTTCAACAGTTTTATTCTTTTCTGTAGGCTCGTTTTTGGCTTCTTTTTGCAGAGTGTAAATAAGCATACGAAGAACCTGAGTTCATTCAATAAATTGCTTTCAGTTATCATTACTTTAGCATCGCCTAGCTCACTTGAGTTCAGTAATCTTGCTATATGTTTATCCGCTTCCTCTAATGCTAAGCAACCTGTTTTTAACTGAACTACAATTTAGTTGATGCACTGGTAGTGGCAGTTCATACTGAACAAGTAGAATGATGCATCCCCTAAGTGCAGAAGCACTGTCACTCATGATAGTGGTGGTTGGTTACAATAGGCAAGAGAGAAGCAACATGAGCACTTGAAGTTGAACCATCTTCATTTCTCTATCAGGGACTGGGGCACACACCTGACACAAGGGCCAGTAGTATATGATCCAGCAGCCAACTAGAACAAACAAGTTTACTCAGCAGACTGATGCAACAAACCAGGGAGTGAAATGATTGAGTAGCACAGTGAAACAACCAACAGGCAACCAACAACAAGATCATCAGGCCAGAGATTGGTGCTAAAGAAAATACATTACAGGTGCTCACCTGCCAACCAGAACACAGGACAAGCAAAAGCCTTTATCACTAACCACATTGCCCTCTCTCCCTATGTACTGTTTTAGCAAAGCCCTTGGGCACAGTAGTTTCTGTCTTCCTGCCAAAAGCTAGTTGCTAATCAATCATGATCTCCATGAGCATGGTGTTGTGGATGTCCCTTTATTGGCCATCTATGTTGAACTGGTTAGCTTTAGGGAGCACACAGACACAGGACATGGGTATAAAGTGTCAACGGTGTACTGAAGGTGACCGTGTCCCATTCATTGCATGAACCCAATCACAGTACCTGCAGACCATGTCACACTGGACCGGGAGTGTTAAAATCCCCCTTTAACTTGGCTAAACATAGCTGAAGTCAGTAGTACATCAGTCCAGTGAGCCACTCACATCCTTATGCACAACTAGGATTGAATGAGCCAGGACATTAGCTGCATATGATTGCTTGATCGGTCACCTTACCAAATAATAATAATGCTAAACTGAGGCAAGCCAAGCTTATGTGTGGGTGATAAAGTGTGGTATAGCACAGCTATGGCAGTGATGTTCGAAAAAAAAATGCTTTTATGAACTGCTAGTTTTTTTATTTCTCTGTTGGATTTTGGGATATTCTTATTTTGGAATTTAGGTGCTAGGATGTAGCTACCATAGATTGGAACCCTAAAAAAACCAAATAACATTAGTTCTTCAGACCTTTTGAGTTCTACCTGATAGATGTATGAAGCAAAAATAGTACAAATATCAGTTGATTCCCTATCACCATCTCATCTAGGTGCTACTTCTGTATGTGTGCCAGTGCCTTTTACTTGCCACCACGGTATCACACTCCAGCAGTGAATGAGGTCCCCTAAAGAGTGTAATTCGCAGCTCAAAGTTTCACAAAGGAGTACATCATTTGGTCCAACTCCGCATAAACTTGAGTGTGAAAAAAATGGAAATGAGAAAACTATACATGCTACAGACTTGGAAGTGTGAATAAGAGTCCTGCTAGTGTAAGTGGTTCCGACAGGTCTGTGCTCACCAAAAGACCATATGTCCTCACTTGAGCTGAAGCAATGGTATCACTCCAATGAATGTTGCAGCATGGACAAGTCTATTCCTTGCAAAGATCCAGATCTACAGACGATGCATGTTCAAGACACCACACCCCTCACTTTGTGACACTTGGAGACTGTATTTGTGCAGCTGGGGCTGCTTCACAATAGCCAAGAGAGAGGGGCTTGCCAATGACACATAAAGAACCCTGCATTTTGGAGCCCTTGAGCATGCAGCTTGGCAACCACATGTTGGTATCTTACAAAAATAGTGACCTCCTGGGTTATTTCAGTTAATTGCTCGTTGCATTATTAGGACCGTTGAGGATAGTTAATTGGTGACCCCTGCACTATGAGTGATTTCAGTAGTGTGATCGACGGCAGGGTTAATTGGTCAGCGAGCAAAATCACATCCACTGATCGACAGCAGCTAGGCCCCTTTTTTATATATAGCAGCACCTAAGCTTGGATCTTACTCCTCAGCAAGCACCTTGAGCTTTTTTTATTGCATCATAGTCTCATGTCACTGGGAAATTGTACCTCTGCTTCAGTAGGCTGTAATCATGAATGGGATGAAGGTTTATTAGTTGGTAATATGATGAGAAGAGAGATGCAAAATCATGATGTCTATGAGGGGAGTATAAAAAGATCCGCTTCTCCATTTTGTGATGTTCGACTATGTTGAACGAAACAAAATCGACATAGGTCACAGGTTTCACAAGTCCAAAATACACCACAAAGGCAGAAACAAACCGAACAAAAAATAAAGAGACGAAGATTTCATATATCACTGCAAGAAGTAGGCCTTGCGTCTGGCCATTTCCATGAAAATTTTCCAAACAGATTTTACATAACTACTAATCGAGTTGCTGCGAGAGCGACAGGGAAAAGGAGCTAAGAGCAGGTCTAACAGGCCCCTTATAACCCGTCCACCCCGTAAAATTCCGGCGACATACGGGGCAGGCGCGGTTTGGGCCGTCTAGCAGGCCCCGTATTCGGGCCGCCCCGTTTCGGCGGAATACGGGGCCCAGCAAATCGGCCCCTCCGCCCACTATTTATGCTGGCCGCAGGTGCGAGTGAGGGGTTAACCCCTCACTCGCTACCCTAGCTCCGCCGTGCGCCGCCGCCGCCTCCCCCCGGCGAGCAATTACTTTCTCCCCCGCGCCGCATCCGACCCCAGCTCCGGCATGGACGCCCGCGGCCGCAGTAGCGCCTCTCCGGCGAGCGGATCGAAGCGATCCCGCTCGCCGGACAACGTGGTGGACGCGTGGCGCTTGAAGTGCAAGCGGTCCGCCGCGGGTAGCCGCCGTGCGGCCTGCAAGTTCGCCGGCGCGTACTACATGCCGAGAAGCTCCGGACTTCGCCGCGGTGGGCGGTGGTACCGCAGATCCGCCGCTCAAGCCTATGAGCGGCGCGAGGCGTGGCGCTGACTGGGAGCGCGATCGCGCGGCGCGGCATGGGCTGTGCGTCAGCGGCACCAGGAGGCGGAGGCGAGGAGGAAGCGGAGGCCGGCGAGGAGGAAGCGGAGGCCGGCGAGGAGGACGCGGCATTACTGCGGGCGTTGGCCGAGTCGGAGGTGGAGGCCGCCGAGAAGGCGCGGGCGGAGGCAGACGAACAGGCGGCGGCCGTCGCCGCCGTCGCTGCATTCCAGGCGAAGGAGGCTGCAGCCAGGGCGGAGGAGGAGGCTGCCGCCAGGGCAGAGGAGGAGGAGGCTGCCGCCAGGTATGGCTTCGTGCCATACATCATCCTCGAGTAGCTAGGACTGCAGTAGATCGCAGTAGATCGCTATGTATATGTATGATCTAGTGTATGATCAATGAAGAACTATGGTTTCAGTTTCCCGGGGTTTTAATTTTTAAAAATACAGGGTGAAATACGGGGTCTGCTAGACGGAATGGTTCAGCAAGACGCACTTTTGGGATACGGGGCGAAAAACTCGCGTTATACGGGGCAGAGAAATAAGGGGCCTGTTAGACTTGCTCTAAACAGAGTACATATACTATCACGGCAGGTCAACTTGACGGTACTTGCGGGCAATCCACCGCCAGAAGACAAGGAGCCCAGCCAGGAAGATGGCGTTGATGCAGATGCAGGCTATGGTGTATCCGACGTGGTTGATGACGGTCAGGCTCAGAATCGCCAGGATGCCGAGGAGAACCATGTTGAAGTAGAAGCCGAAGTGGCGGAAGGACTTCTCGACGGTTACCGGCGTGAGCGGCAGGAAGATGTGGATGTAGCAGTGGATCACCGCGGCGAGCCCCACGTAGACGGCCCACAGGATGAACATGGCCATCTGCCAGGGAAGGTGCCGGACGGGAGGGTACGGCGGAGGGCGGCGGAACGCGGCGATGCCCAGGCCAAAGGAGCCGCAGGCGATGAAGCACAGAAGGCCGACCGCGACAACCCACTGCTTGTGCCGGTCCCTGGACGGGTACGCCTCCTCGATCGTCAGCTCCATGGCCGCGGCGCTTTCGAGATCTCGATTGCTTCGGTTCGGGGAGTTGGATTGGAATCGCTCCTGCGCGTTTTGATCTGCTGAGGAATTTCGCTCTTTGAGTTCTTTCTTTGCTACTGAAAGATGACCGGAGTTCCGGAGGCTCCGCCGTGCACTATATACAGATGAACGGGACGCGCAATCGCTAACCGCGTATTCGGCTCTGCTATGTTAACCGCGTGCGGCGGGAAGAAACGCCGAGTGCAATCTTCGTTCTTGCTTTTGGAATCTGCCGAGTGGGCCTTCTCGGTTCTGCGTTTGGAATGTAACCCGGCGAATCCTTTTCTGCGTTCCAGATCTGCTGCTTCCTCGCCAATGTAACCGCGGCTAGCATTTTTAAAAGCTTTGGGACTTCTCTTTAGCAAAGGGATTAAGCTTTTCTTTTTTTTCATCTTACCTGTGCACACCATCATAGCAGGAATTCCATTCGGCTCAGCATATGTATTGAAGATGCATTTCAGTACGCTGTCATCATGATGGGTAGAAAAGAATGAATAAGAAGGTTTTCTTTTAGTTTTAGTTGGTAAATAATGTGATGAGAAGAGAGATGCCTGATCATGCTGTTTAGAGCAAACTATCTGCTTTCAGAATGCCCAAACCTGACACCACCGAACATTACCTGACCTTCAATGACACCACCGAACATTAATAATATGCAAGCAGTGGGCACAAGAGAAAAGATCAGACAGCAGAGTATTCTCTGAGGTACAAGCTCCAAGATGATCTACAGGCCCTGAGCATCACGCTGAGAGCGCGCTGGCTGTGGCAGACTTGGACAATGCCATCCAAGCGGTCGCATAGCCTACCTCCTCCCCATCGATGACAAGGTTGTTCTTGGCCTCTGTTGTTTTTCACCTGGGCAACCGTGAGCGCCTTCTTTTCTGGACTGACCGCTGCCTGGGCAACAACTGTTTCAAGGATCTGGCCCCAAATCTGTTCAACGTTAGTTGAGACACCTAAAGTGTGACATTCCGCAGCAGGCCGTGATCAAGCTGGTCACAGTTTGGGAGAAGCTGCATGACGTGGTATTCACGCCGGGCACGCAAGACTCCGTTACTTGGCGCTGGACCGCGGATGGTGCTTACACCGCCGCCTCATCACATGACGTGCAATGCATTGGCGCCACTGAAACAACTTTCATTGCTTGCATCTAGGAACTAGGATAGCAACGCCCCTGTGTGATGCTGTACTTTCGCTTGGTTTGCTGTTCAAGGTCGTTGCCTAACGGCTCATATGTTGGCAAGGCGAGGCTGGCCTCCCAAGACACCTGCACCCTTTGCACGGCAAAATCTGCACATCATCTATTGGGTTGCTGCGCCTTCACGATTCAGGCGTGGTGTCGAATCTTGCATTTGACCAATCTGTTGTCCTGCTTCCTTCAATCGCAGCATCAATCCATGCTTGAATGGATCTTAAACACGCGAAGCTTGCTACCCAAGAACAAGCACAGAGGTTGGATCACTCTAACACAACTTGTCTGGTGTATCATCTGGAAGGAAAGAGACAAGCGTATTTTTCAGACGTGTGAGGACTCAATAGCAAACATCATTGCAACAATTCTAGGTGAAGCAGATCAATGGTTGATTGCTGGACGCAGAAGAGCGTGCAAGCTTCTCCAAAGACCACAAGAACCTGACTAATTCGTACTCTGTTTTTGTTGAGTTTTTGTAGCTTAGCTCAGTGTTTTACTATTGTTTCTTGCTCTGTCTTTAATTTTGTAACTTTTCCTCTATTCTCAATGAAAAGCAGCTCTGCACTGCCTTTTCAGTCAAAAGATACAAGCTCCAAGAATTATACTGCTACAATTGACAAACCAACTAAAAGTATTAACTTTATCTCATCTACGAAATATGTCAACTTCTATCTTATACTGCATCTCACAGCACCATATACGTGTACAGCCTCATTTTACCTCATTTTATTACCTATATATAATTCGACTGAGGTACAACCAAATGAGAATTATTCATTCTACTGTAAATGCCACATAGAGCCTCAACACTACAACAATGGTAACTCGTCAACAATGAGTCTAACATCAGAATAAGATTCTCGGCAAAAACCGGAAGGTATCTCCACTTACACAAATCAACACATGTTACATACAACAATAAGTTGAAAATAATGAGGGGGGATCCAGCTGCCCTCAGATGCTGCATTGCAGAATACCGGCCTGAACTAATAATGTACAGCTCCTTGCGATTGATACCATCATCACCTGAAGAAGTATTGGTCAGTAACTTGCAGAGACTGGCCATTCGAGGTGACAACTGATCTCAACATGGAATTCCAACCATGAACTGGTCTCAATTAAAGCATGTACAACAAATAGTCTCCTCGCGCTCCAAAACTCATGCATCAAGACTATCACCCGATTTGAACTTAAGCAAATTCCATGGCAGACTCACTATACTGTTGCCATGATTCTTTTAGCAATTTGCTTGACATGCATTTCACACCCAATATACACTTGTCTTATCTCTAGAGAAATCTTCATTCCAAATTCTTCTTCATGATGTCTTCCAGGGGCATTTGTTCTGCTTCCACCATCAGCTACACACATGCAGCTAGGTCCTAAGAGCTGGTGAGGGAATCATTTGGTAGCATCATGTGGAACTCAGCAGTCAGCACACTGAACACTGTTAGAATCATGAGCTCCATTATGTTGGCTCTCAAATGATGTGCATGACTCATCCCGGATGTCTACATCTACCACAATATTCTCTGGATTTGATTCCAGGTGTGTTTGGTCATTGTCTATCGTATTGTCAGGGAAGGAAGATTCATGGAACTGCTCTCCTTCAGATTCTTCATGAACATCTTCTGTGTACTCAAAATTGGACATGCTATGTACATGTACAGGCGACTCAACTGCAGAATCTTCGCTCTCCTGCTCAGTTTCCACAGGTTCGGCAGCAAACTCATCATCATCACTGTCCACATGCAACATGTCTGACCTGTTCTGCAGGGCTCTCTTCCGTAGCATGAAGACGTTAAAATAGTAGCTGACAAGCTCCTTGCTAGTCTTGCTAGGTAATGCATGTGGAAGGTAATCCCAGAAGTTCTTTCCCAAGGAAACCGGATTAGAGAAAACAACCCTTTGGAACAGCTGCTCCTCCTCATATGTCCACCTCTGATCAATATCCTCTCCCATTTCACAAAGACCTAACTCTTGGAACTGGTCCTGTCCCAAGCTTCTTCTGAGGCCTTCTCTTGCATCCATAACATGCTGTCTTACACACCGTATAGAACCCTCGTCGCTACACTCACAATCTGTTTTGCAGTCTCCAACCAGACCATCAGGATTTGAACAGGACGCCATTGGAATGACAGTATGCTTAATCCACTTATCACTTTCGCTATCTTCATCCAAAAGAGCAGATTCCGATGTGGAAACAGAAGTTTGTACTACATCAGAACAAGAACTAGAACCACCATGAACATGCATAAAAACTCGGGGCCTCCACTCTGGAATATCAGCCTGGTGGTCAGGTCCAATCATCACCCCTTTTCTAGGAATGTATTCTTGTAAAGGTGCTTCAATGTCATCAACATGGTTATATCCAACGGCTGGCCCACAATCTTCAAAATAGTCAGGGAAATAAGTAATCCAATCAGGTCCATATAAACTTTCCTCTCCAATGGGCTGTCCACCCTTAGGATAATGAATGGAAGAACTAGTACCACAAACTGTGGTAGCACTACGTGCGTGGATGTGTTCCTGCTCCCTAGTCTCAACATATCCATCAGCTAAAGCTGGAAACCAACAATAATAATTACCCAGAGGAATCTCCTAGAACAATTCATATTATTGATGGCATATATTACAGTAATAGGTAAGCAAAGTATAAAACCTGAAGCAGATGTCTCAGCAGCTATGTTGAAGGGATGTTCTTCGTAGGAATTTAACCAGGTGTTTTCCTCTGTTTGCCTCGGGCGTTTGCAAGCAATTTGGCATGGATTGATATCAGAAACAGATCGCTTGCCATGATCCAGTGCGGAAGATTGATAATGGCTGTCTGAGAGCCAAGAAAAACTGAAGTCCTCAGCATAGACCGGAGAACCATCCTTAAGATCAGCATTTCCGAAGTTGAATTCGTCAGAGTTGTTAAATATGTTCTCCTTTCCAAGACCTTAAAAACAGACAGAAGTGAGAAACCAGATAATAATTTACGCACTTTTCTTCCTTATAAGTGAAGTGCTTACCTGTAAAATTTGAATCGGAGGAAGCATCTCCTGAATTCATTTCAGTAAATGAAGCAGACTGGTTAGAGTCCTCTAGTCCCCTCAGGTTACCATAGGAAAGAGGGTTAAAGTAGTCAGCATCCTTGTCATGCGTAAACACCATACTAACCTGCCAAAAGAGAAAAAAGAAAGTCATATGCATATCTAAGACTGGACACTGTTACTCAAAAGAAAAACATAACAGAATTTAAAGATAGCATCGTCATGACTCATTATCTCATAGGTGAACATCATGATATAGTGAACATTTGGCTAAAATTCAAAAACATTGCTAACGAGTGGATCCACCAAGGGCAAGTACTACACATGTCCACCACTGAATTCTCACACACATTTCACATGCTATTTTTCATGATTCAAATGCAGAATCGTTGCACTTGCACTGATCAATAATCATATCAGCTACATGACGTGGCAGTCAAAGAGGTCCAAGCATATCTACAAATCGAAGATCTAAATATTTTGTCCTTTTGTATCTGTATCTGCTGCTCAGGTTCTACCTTTGATCCCCGTCTACAAGGTACAGTTTAATAAAACTACTTCGAATTGTTTTTCCCTAGTATAAATTATATAATACACTGGCACAAGGACCAGTTCAAAACACGACCATCTTCCACCTTGTCTTTCCCCTTCTCCTCCTCGCCTGTCGTCCAACACCAGGCAATTGCAACGGCGACTAGAACAACGTCATAAGCAACTTGAACACTGACCATAATCCTACCTGGCGAGACCGTCCGCCCCGAATCGAGGCAATTTCGAATCAAATCGCAGCCATCATAACACGAACACAAACCCTAACCCTAGAGACAAATTATTACAACGGGGGGAGGGGAAAATGGTAGTATGGTACCGATAGGAAGCCGGTGGCACGAGCAGCTCGGATCCGCGGCCAATTCGGGGATTCGGGGCAGCGGCGGGCCTGAATCTTGACCTGAGAGTGAGGGGAATCAGGAATTGGGGGCAAATCGCGACTTGGCCTCGTGCCCTTTTCCCCATTATAGGGCCAGCACGGCCCGTGATGGCTGGTACGCGAAGTTACATAAATGTCCGTTGTTGTGCTCCGAATTACACTGCGTGGCACCGTGTGAGGCGGTGTTCTTCTAGAAGGTTTGAGGGGTAAAGTTGGAAATGCAAAATATGACCGGTCTGTGCGGTGGCAGCCTGGCAGTAGGCTGGGGAGGTGCCGTGGCCGCACGTGTACGAGGCAATCATTTTTGCCATGTTTCTGAATGACGTCGAGCATCAACTGTTCAACTGAGTTTTTTTTTGTCAAAAAATATCAATTGTCCTGTTTCCCAATTACACGACCAGCAGTTCGTTATGTATATTGTAAATTTGTTTAATTTTAGCTTGGTGTTATGCTTCTGTTTTTTTTTAAAAAACAGGAGAAGGGTCCCGAAGGACCTCGGAGCTGCATTCATTTCAGGACCGGTGGAGTTTTCATTACATATTGGGCCACTAGAATGAAGGTGATTGCAACAAGGTTCCTAACTTTTGCACTGAAGACCCTAGAATAAAATAGAAAAAGGCAATCAAGTACATGACTTCTCCTAGCTCCTCCTCCACCAAGATCTCGCTGCATCCGAGCACGATCAATCGCGACACCACCGGGGGCATGGCCACTCGGGGTGATGCGGCGGGAGCACACTGCGTCGGATTCGAAGGGCCTCCGGAAAGGCACAAAGGTCAGGAGATTGAACATCACCAAGTGCCGATAGAGTAAGATCAGATCATTCTCGCTTCATGCTGACGTCTAGGGCAGGAGTGGCCGCCTTTCGGCCATCAAAGTCGACATCAGATGAGCCGCCGAGGATACACTCCCAAGCTTGACGTGGAGCGACTGCCTCACCTGGCCAAAGTTGGAGCAGCAAATGTCGCCTGCTACGTATGAACTCCACCACACAGCTAGAAAACTCCCCTGCCATCCTCTAGATGCACATGTCAATGAGCCTTTCCACTTCATCCCCTCGCCACCGTGGTCGGCCGGTAGAAGCATCCCAACACCTGGACACCACATTAAGAGATGGCAACAAGCCATGGTCTTATTGAGGAGATCAGTGGTCATCCCCATCTTTCCCAAATCCAACCTCTAGAGCAATAGAACAATGGAGATAAACCCTAAATACCACCAGATATGGCCATCTAGATCTAACACTCCACTCCAAACTACTGGCATCAAGCCAAACATTGGCAACAAGCCAAACCACCTACATGTACTCTGTACAAACCGAGCATCCCATCCATTCCTTCTCCAAGCGGCGACACCACCGGAGTTGAGCCAGATGAGAGCTTGGGAGCAAGAGGGGACTCTCAAAACTACTGTAGCTAAGAGAGAGAAGGAAGAGATAAGGATGTGAGCCCTGTGTAGTCATTTAACTCAGTTTTTTTGGCAATACAGATTAAAATATGTAAAAATAATAGTTGAAAACTTATACAAATACATGCATTTGACTACATAATTTGAACATGACTTAATTACCTCTTGCATCAATTATTGCATACACAAACAGTTGGGGAGGAACCACATGTGCTAGAAAAGAAATGAAAAAAATAAGTCATACTAAATAGGGAAACCGCATGGATTGGAAGAGAACTTACGGAGGCGGCGAGGTGCGCCATAAACCCGAACTATCCAAAAACAACCCAAACTATCTAAAATTAACGGGAATGAGACAAGAAAACCTGAAGAGAGGGAGTATGCCTCAACTTCACCTTCGACAACCACACGAGATGGTCATCAAATCCACGCTTAAACAGATTCGATTTTAATGAAATACTACGTATTGTAGTAAGCGAAAGTTGCAAGCTTTGCACGTATCTTACCCCAACTTAAAATTTATCATGTCTCCAGCTACAAAAAAAAAAAAAAAAATACACGATGTATCACACGGCAGTCATCTCAACACCGTAAGCTAAATTTGCCCATCAGATCAACTGACGCACTGAGAGCACAACTTTGCCATTCCCCGACATTTACGTCACTTCAGAAGTCAACTATGCAAAGGTAAAAAAATTGACTTCCTTTTACCAGAAACAACCTAATTCGCCTAAGAAAAAAATGAAAGTATGCAAAAACAGCAAAAGGAAAAAGCAAGAAAGCAAAATCAAAAGAAAAAACAAATTAAAAAAAAAGAGGATAAAATAAAAATTCAGGATCAGATGGTAAATCACTGGGGTGCCCCATTGTCGTAACAGGCTTAGTTGGGGCGGACACCCCTCTCGCAGTGAAATTTGCGAGCCGTTACCGCTCATCACATCCCTTTGCTGCCTGAAGGATCATGCTTTCTCACCGCGCACCCACCACCTCTCTTATAGCTTTCCGAAGCTCGTCACTTCCTCTCTGCTTCCGGGGTGGGACTAAACAGCTCCTGCGGCTGCCCTGATTTCTCATTTCCCATGTGATGTGTGGGCTGAATGTCACAGTGGGTAACTCTGAAGCCCATGAATTCATGATATGGGCCTGTGGCTAAAAACGGATACTAGGGTGGCTACATAGAACAAAGCTGAACCGTGGCAAATCATGTGTTTTCTCCGAATTCCCTAGACACCACAGGTCACGGTAACACGAACACGGTCACTGGCGCAAATATCAGACAAAGAACCAACATCTCAAAGCCGCTAAGGAGAACTTTTGATTTTGTAAATCACATATTCACATGGCAGGGAGTTTATGAGTGTTCAGCTTTTACACTCCACGACTTCACACAAACACACATCATATACCAGCACAACAACCACATTTCTTGACATCATCACATCCTTGAGGAGAAGGTCCTTCTGCTCTTCAGTCACAGGTTCAGGTTCTGCCAGCAGAAAGGTCTTCCTTGTAGTGCTAAGTGGAGAACATCACAAGCAATGCTTAGCGAACTGGCGAGGATTTACGCGAGCCGTAGGGCCATTTCTTGGACGAGGGCTCTCTTCTGGGACGCGGTGATCAGCTGGCTGGTTTCGGCGTGCTCAATCACGTCCGTCACGATCGCTGCGGCGTGACCGAGCGACGCCTCAATTGTTCGCTTTAACATGAAAGCCTGAACAACAAGAAGAGCCAGAGTAAAGAACTGCAGGTCGCATCAGACAAAGAACACTTCAAGAAAGAAAGAAAGAAATAATCGGACCTGTCCATGGTGCGATATTTTCAGCGTGCAAGCGTGCTGGACCCAAGGCTCCCCATCCACCTGAACTGGGAAAGGAGCAGAAAACTGCAGCTTGATTGTTTGGCCCTGGGCGATCCTCCGTGCACGAGAAAGTCCAACCTGAATTCGGGTCTGTGGTTTACCTTCCGGCACTATGTTTATTCATTAAAAAGAAAGTTTATCAGATACTGCTTGCTTACCTGAAGTGTACCCAGATGCCAAGTTCCGCTGATACTAACTACTTCGAGCACCTTGTCATGGATTGATTGTGGATCAAAGTTGTCGGCATTATCCTCGTCCTCATTTTGCCACAAGTCCACGCCTCCCATATAGCTTGGAATGTTCGCAACGAGAACACCTTCTGAATCCTGGAACAGTCACAGACATTAGTGTGATAGCTAGTGAGGCTAGCGTCGTGTGTGCACGATAGAATAGTCACAAAGATTCTTCTTATCAAACCTCTGGTATATCAATCTCGGCTCCATCAACCTCTAACCTAACTTGCCAAGGCAAGTCTACAAATGTTCTGTCAATCATGCTCTTCGCACCTTCCCTTGCATATAGCACCTTGTTGAGGAACTGAAACACAACAAAGAAGAAGAAAAATGTCACATGCGTAGCTAGATCGACCTTGCCAAATAGAACTGAAGGAGCGCTGTGATAAGTTTATTTAGGTAATACACCAATAAGTCTAAGCACCAAAAGGGGGGAATGTTAATCATGCTCAGCTGCTCTCCTCTATGAGACTGCTATAATTAAGTAGAGGAACTACCTGGCTGTAGAACTTTTCAGTTGTTTCCTCGCGGAGATTATGAATGTCAAGTGCAACATCACAACCGATACCTGTCACCATGGAAAAGTAAGCTACTTTGATCAACTTCCCCGATAAACTAAATCTTCGCACCTACCTAGATAATTGTTCATATACTTCACCGGAAGCACATTCTTGGCTTGCTTATCTTCTACTGTAACTTTCCATCTGTCTAGAATGGTGACTGCCGCATGCTCTATGTCATGTAGAACTGTGCAGAGGCCTCCTTGCTTCTCAACAGGGCCGAGACCACCTCCCCATGACAAAACTCTTGAAAGATCATTGCCAGTGCCAGCTGGAAGAATCGAATCGCAACAGGCGGAGGTGATTATACACGTATCGGTATGGTATTGTATATAAACCAACCGTATACAACTCTGTAACCTACCCCTATATATATGTCACATGCCGGCCCTTGCACGGTGCCAAGGCAATACCCCTACATCGTTTTACCCTACGTTTTCATGGTATCAGAGCCGATCGGCTCCTGGCCTAGATTGGATCCTCATCTCTTCGCTTCCGCACTTTCCTGCCGATCGCCGCCACCGCCTGCGTGATATCGTTCACGAGCGGTGCTACCTCCGGCGCGTCCTCTGGTGCTAACAGCTCCGCCTCTCCCGGCCTGTATAGGTTGACCATGGCGGGTTCCTCCGCTGTCACCTCCGTGATCCCGGCGTCGCCAATCAGCCTGGCAAACCAGATCACCGTCAGGCTCACCTGGGAAAACTACATCTACTAGAGGACACAGGTTGCCCCAATACTCCGGAGTAATCTCCTGTTGGGTTCGTTGATGGATCCCTTGCATGTCCGTCCGAGACGCTGCCGAATCCGGCGGCCAAGGAGGCTGGCGCTCCTGCAACCATTCCCAACCCCTTGTTCTTGGCCTAGCATCAACAAGATCAGGCAATTCTATCTGCCATTGTCTGCTCTCTTCATGAGTCGGTCCTCGGGATGATGACGATGGTGACCACGTCACATGAGGCGTGGAAAACCCTGTCCTGCAGCTTCGCCTCCCAGTCTACTGCGCGCACCATGGCGATCCGTGCTGAACTCCACAAGGCGAAAAAGCTGGACAGAACTGCCACGGTCTTCTTCAACGAGATTCAGTCCAAGGCAGACATGTTGGCTTCCATTGGCCAGCCCTTGCGTGCCGACAATTTCATCAGCTACCTCTGCGCCGGCCTCGATGAGCAGTATGACGCTCTTGTCCAGCTGGTCTCCTCCAGGGCTCTTACAGATCCTATGCCTATCCGTGATGTGTATGCGCAACTTCTCAATACCGAACAGCGCATGGAAGCTCGCCGTGCTGATCTTGGAGCGGACGTTCACATGGCACACCTCAATTACCGTGGGCATGCTGGTCCTTTTCCGCCTCCTCCGCAGCATCCAACCCCGCCGTCTTACTCCAAGCAAACACCGCCTCCTTACCATCAGCAGTACAACAATCAGCAACGCGGCCAGGGAAGTGTGTCGTGTGGCGGTGGCAGCGGTGGTGGTGGTAGCTCCTCTGGTGGTACCCGGCCTATTTGTCAGATTTGCACCAAGACCGGCCATGTTGCCTCCTGCTGCTTCAAGTGATATGCTCCTGACTTCCTCGGCGCTGGCAATGATGGGCGCTACAAGGATCGACAGTTGGCTGTTTTTACCACTCCTACTACCAACCACACCTCCTATGGTGCTACTCCATCCTATCCAATTGATCCGGCTTGGTATGCAGACACGGTGGCGACGGACCACTTCACCAATGATCTAGACAAGCTCACCATGAGGGAGCCCTATCTGGGGAAGGATCAAGTCCAAACTGCCAATGGATCAGGTATGCGCATTACACATATTGGTCATTCCACTATTCCTTCATTATCTCATAATCTCCACCTTCGCAATATTTTCCATGGTCCTTCCATCACTTGCAATCTCCTCTCGGTTAAAAAGTTTACACTTGATAATAATGTCTTCTTTGAGTTTCACCCTTGGTATTTTCTTGCTAAGGATCGTGTCACGAGAAGGGTTCTTCTTAGAGGGGGTTGCCATGGAGGACTCTATAATCTCGATGTGTCGTCTATCAAGAAAGTCTTTAGTGGTGTCAAGGTTTCTCAGGAGCAGTGGCACTCACGCCTAGGTCATCCAGCAGTTCCTATAGTTCAACATGTTTTACACTTCCATGAGCTTCCATCCGTGTCAGTCAATAAAGTTGTAGTTTGTGATGCCCGTCAGCAGGGCAAAAGTCACCAGTTACCCTTTTCACTGTCTACTCGTGTCACTAGAGTTCCTCTTGAGATTGTCTATTCTGATGTATGGGGACCTGCCCAAGTTTCTGTTAGTGGACACGAATACTATGTTAGCTTTGTTGATGCATACAGTCGCTTTAAATGGCTTTATTTGCTTAAACGAAAGTCTAATGTGTTTCATGTGTTTCTTCAATTTCAAAAACATGTTGAACGCCTTCTAACACTACAAAGGAAAACCTTTTTTTTTTGACAAATCACTTTCGTCATGTGAAGGCCAATTTTCGTCAAGGATTAGTTCGCGGTGACAAAATTTGATCGTCATGGGGTTCGTCAAGGAAGCTCCGTCATAAAATATCGGGGGTGACGGTATGCATTTTTCGTCAACGTCAAATGTTTGATGGTGACGACCTGCAAATTCGTCAACATCGAAGGTTGATTGTTGACAGACATGTTTGTCACGAAAAATTGCAACTTTCGTCAATATCTAAATCTTGGGAAGTTTCTGATTGGTCCAAAAAAAGCATACGTGGCCTTACATGTGGGTCCCATTTGGCTTGACAACATGGGTCCGACGGCGCTGACATGGATATCTGTCATGTGGGACCGGCATGGTGCTGACTGGTGGGACCCACAAAATATTATGACAAGCTGGACCCACAATATTCTGACCGGTGGGATCCACAAAATTCAGACAAGTGGGACCAGGTTGTTGCCGACATTGATGGGGTTCGTTGCATAGAAAACAAAAAAATTCCTACCGCAAAGCGAATAAAACCAACAGATCTAATCTATGGAACACCCAAGATCCAATCTACTAGATCTAAGCAACGAGATGGAGATGAGACTAACCCTCGAAGATTCCAAAGCCTACGAGATTAATCTCGTTGTTGGTGTAGACGATCGTCCCGGTGCTGCAATCCGGCGCACTTCCGTACTCGGTCGCGCGTACGGTGTCGATGAAGCTCCTTCCTCTCCCCGTTCCCGGGCAGCGGAGTGTGGTAGATCTCCACGGAATCCCAGCAGCACGACGACGTGGTGGTGGTGGTGAAGAAGAATTCCTGCAGGGCTTCGCCTAAGAGAAACTGGGAGGGAGGAGAGGTGGCAAATTAGGGTTGTGAACGGAGCAGCAATTGCCGGCCAAACTACCCCACTATATATAGTCGGGAGGTAGGGTTAGGGTTTCACAAAACCGATCTAGGGCCGGCGCCTGGTGGGCCACACCATACCCTGGCGCGCCCGGTGGGACCCGCGCCCGTGTGGTGTGGCCCCCGGCCTTTCTCCGTCTCCCTTTTGGACTCCGTCTACGTGACAGAAAAATAAGAACTCTGTTTTTATTTCGTCCAATTCCGAGAATGTTTCAGAACAACTTTTCTTGAAATACAAAACAGCAGAATTCTTCCAGAACAATTCCGGTTCTCCTCGTGATGTCTTGGATCCCATCCGAGACTCCGAACAATATTCGGTCTCCATCTCATATTCGAATCTACTTATGCGACATCGAACCTTAAGCGCGTCACCCTACGGTTCGTGAACTATGCAGACATGGTCGAGGCTCCTCTCCGAGCAATAACCAATAGCGGGATCTGGAGATCCATAATGGCTCCCACATATTCAACGATGACTTAGTGATCGATTGAACCATTTACATACGATGCCAATTCCCTTTGTCTCGCGATATTTTACTTGTCCGAGGTTTGATCATCGGTATCTCCATACCTTGTTCAACCTCGTTACCGACAAGTACTCTTTACTCGTACCGTGGTATGTGATCTCTTATGAACTATTCATATGCTTGCAAGCTAATCGATGACATTCCACCGAGAGGGAGAGTATATCTATCCGTCATCGGGATGGACAAATCCCACCGTTGATCCATATGCCTCAACTCACACTTTCCAAATACTTAATCCCACCTTTATTGCCACCCATTTACGCAATGGCGTTTGATGTAATCAAAGTACCCTTTCGGTGTAAGTGATTTACATGATCTCATGGTCGAAGGATTAAGACAACTATGTATTGAAAGCTTATAGCAAATGAACTTAATGACTTGATCTTATGCTACGCTCATTTGGGTGTGTGTCCATTATATCATTAAATTAATGACATAACCTTGTTATTAATAACATCCAATGTTCATGATCACGAAACCATGATCATCTATTAATCAACAAGCTAGTTATACAAGAGGCTTACTAGGGACTCCTTGTTGTTTACATAACACACATGTATCAATGTTTCGGTTAATACAATTATAGCATGGTATATAAACATTTATCATAAACACAAAGATATTATAATAACCACTTTATTATTGCCTCTTGGGCATATCTCCAACAACATATGGGTCCCAATAATGCTGACTGGTGGGACCCACAAATTCTGACAAGTGGGACCAGAAATTGGTGCCACGTGGTTTCATTTAATAGTGACGTTGTGACATTTTCCGTCACCTTTTGAATTTGACAAAATTTGAGAGCATTTGAATTATTTGCGAAATTTGGGAAACAAAAAAACTGGCGAAATATCAAAAAATAGACAATAAATATCATACATAAATGGTGGCACAAGAAGTATATATGTCTCTCACAGACCGAAAGATTCATAAGAAAATTACAATTGGAACACAAAGAAATTAAAAGACCTATGATTAATAATGTTGTAGGACGGTGGTGCAATAGATTAGTTGCCCTGGGATTCAGACATGGATGGTGGCTGGGATGTCCTCAAGAGCAAATTAAGCACGGCATCCATTTCTCTCTGCCTCTTTTCATAAGCCAGAGTCTTTTCTTCTTGGGCTTTCTTCACAGCTTCAAGTTCTTCCTCCTGCTTCTTCCTGATCTCTTCAAATTTTTGATCTTGTTCTTGCAGTCTTGCCTGCATCTCACTGTGGTACCTTTCAGCAGCCTGTATGGAGTTCTGCTCTTGATCTGCTAGTCTTTGTTGTAGCTCTCGGATGCGTGTAGCTGAGACAGAAGACTTCCTGGAACTTGTTGCGACACCCAATCTTGGTAGGAATGTGCTGTTGCAGGTGGTGGATGGGCTTTTCTCGCTCAGAACTAGCTGAACAATTTGCAAATCAGTCAAATCAGGTTCATCTTCATTGTGTGGCGCCGCTTTTTTTGCCACCATTTTATCCTGCATAAAGATTACAATCATTGCATGGACAACATACAAAACTGGATTATATTATATTGTGCTAATATGAAATATTTCTTACATATGCACTTTTTGCTTCAGCACTCATAATGTTATCCTTGTTAGTGTGTGTGATTCTAAAAAATTCAATTGGAGAGGTCTCTTCTTCCTGCTGCTTAGCCTTCTGCTTGAAAAAATGTAGAATGCACATTACCATTGTACACTGTGTATGACAGAAGTATGAACTGTATTGGGAAATTCAGAACATTACTAGATGTTCCCAGTGAGCAACATAGCTTCGAGATCCAGCGGTATGGAACTGTTTCACAGCTTCTCTGTTCTTTCCATTTTTTAAACACACTCCCTATGTTCAGTACATGCATTTTATTTATCCAGATCAGAGAAATGTAAGAATTCAGTAGCTGTTATTGAAAGGAATAACGTTTATGTACCTGGTACTTCTCATCAAACCATCTGTTCACCAGTTCTTTCCAGCTTTTCTCTTCTACATGATCTGGCTTCTTCAGATATTCTTGCTCCACTGTGAGATTTTTAATTTTTGGCCAATACTCCTTTTTAAGCCTATATCGGAACTGCCGAATACTAACTTGCAGCATATCAGTGCACACATCTTGAGCCACCTCATCATTTTTGTCCATATTAAACTTTCCCTGCAAAATAGTGATGCATTAATCAGTAGATTCTTAGATAGTTGATCATGTAGCATACTAATTAGGTTAAACCAAGATTGTACAGGACTCACCGCTACTGTACTTATAGCATGAGGAATGACATGTCTGAGAGTTTCATCTTTCTTGTACTGTGTCCAGTGTGTTGCAAGCGGCATTTTTTCACGGATGTGAATACCAACCTCATTGCTCAGCTTTGCTGACTGGACATAATCCTTGGGTCTCCTGACACCAGCAGAGAATTCAATTGGCATCTTATTGCCACCATGTCTTCTTGTGTACTCATGTAGTCCATGACCCATGGTAGGTCTGCGTCCACCTCTCTTTCTCTTACTACCGCCAGATGTTGTCAATGTCTCTAAAATAAGAGATATGAAATGATTCTCTTTTATATGAAAATATGCGGTACAGTGTTTAGTTTTTACAAACTTTCATACCTTGCCGCTGAAAGTTTAGAATTTGATTGTCCTCAGGAGATGAGGTGCTGCCTCCAGATGTCATGATCTGGTTAGGTGAGGGTGCTCCTTCAGTGTTCAGACCAGCAGTGGCCGTCGGCTCATCAGATGACCCAGCTTCAGGTTCAGTTGTTGCCATTGATCTTGTTGCAATGTTGGATGGTGCAACTTCAGGTCTGGATCGCTTCTTCTGTGCAACTATTGCAGAAGAAGCAACTATCTGCAAGCAAAGTAGAGGCTACATTAGTAGGAAACATTTAGCATGTACGTATTTCCTATCATAGTTCAGACATAGTTCCACAGACCTGAGCTGAAGTTTTGCCGACAGTGCGCTGATCCTCATCTGAATGAAGATCATCATCAGCAGTAGCTATCTCTTCTGGATTCGGTTCGTACGAAGGGTCCTCTTCGACCTCCTTCTCTTCGCAGTCTGTGTCCTTTAGATTGTTACTAGTTCCTATTTGTACCCCACCATACACTAATGAACGTGCAAAACCAGAGAAATCTTGCTGATTTTTGTGGCCAGGTCCATATCTTTCAGCCAAAAAAAATTCCATGCGTACTATATTTTCTTGCATTTGTTTCTCCTTGACAAGCTCATATGCCGGCTTGACGGGGTTTTGTGTCTCCGCTGAAATAATCGGAAGAGCGGAGCGTGAACAAAACATAAGAGGGGGCCAATTCCATAGAAAACAGCAAATAATTGTCTTTGCAAAATATTGTACAGCAGCAAATGATTGAAAACATAAGAGACTACGTATGATGTCGGCGAACAAAACATAAGAGGGGGCCAATTCCATAGAAAACAACAAACAATTGTTGTTGATCAAACTCTGCTTCCCTCTGAACTTGAAGAATAAAAGTCTGAAGCAATGTCGTTGTTCACTGTAGCTCGTCAGGCTGTTTTCGGCAACGGCTGGAATTAGTTCAGTTAAGTGTTTCTGGAATAAGTTCAGTTAAGTGTTTCGGCAAACAATTGTCTATTTAAAAGATTGTACAGCAGCGGGATGGCAAAGATTGTATAGCACGACATGATTGTCTATGGAATAAAAACGATAAACCCTATACGTATGATGTCGGGATTGGATCTATCAAATATGCAAGATCTAGATATAGGTCAAACGGACGTGCTAGACATGTAAAACCGATCTCTCGATCGTAGCATCCGAAAAACACAACAACAAGCCGATCACCGACATATTTACCTTGGGGTTTCTTCGAGCTGGGCGCCTTCTTCGGCGTCTGTGCGCGATTTTCCTTCCCCCCGAGCTTCGACGACTGCCGGCCATGGCGACCACCGGGGAGATAGATGCGAGATGGAAGAACGTCCGGCGAAGACACCGGATCGGGGTGAGCACGAGAGGATGAGGTCGGGGGGGTGGGGAGTTAAGATGCTCGTAAATCATGGGGGAGAGGCACGACGTATATAAGGGAGGGCGAAATATTTGATAGGTGGGGTGCGCGGGAGGAGTGGAGGGAACGAAAAATTTGGGCGTTTTGGCAGCCGTCGTACTACAATTTGGAGGGAACAAGTTTTTGCCGTGAAAGAAAAAATATTACTCTGAAAATGGAACTGTACATGTATATTTTAATTAAAAAATACCAGAACATGAATGGGACGCATGAAAAAAATCTAAATGGGGCCACCATGCCACCAACTCAAAAAAATCAAAACCCATAGCAACCAAGGTGTCATAACACAATGTGCACAAGGGTGCCAAATCTTGCCCCAATCCATGGTGGTTTGGTCAGTTTTTGCCCATTCCCCCTCTTTTCGTCCGAAAACCCCTCTTTCGACACATCTCCACCATGGGGCCACCATGCCACCAACTCGAAAAAAGCAAAACCCATAGCAACCAAGGTGTCATATCATAATGTGCACAAGGGTGCTAAATCTTGCCCCAATCCATGGTGGTTTGGTCAGTTTTTGCCCATTCGTCCGAAAGCCCCTCTTTCGACACATCTCCACCATGGGGACACCATGCCACCAACTCAAAAAATCAAAACCCATAGCAACCAAGGTGTCATATCAAAATGTGCACAAGGGTGCCAAATCATGCCCCAATCCATGGTGGTTTGGTCAGTTTTTGCCCATTCCCCCCTCTTTTCGTCTGAAAACCCCTATTTCGACACATCTCCACCAAGGGGACACCATGCCACCAACTCCAAAAAATCAAAACCCATATAAACCAAGGTGTCATATCACAATTTTCATAAGGGTGCCAAATCATGCCCCAATCCATGGTGGTTTGGTCAGTTTATGCCCATTCCCCCCTCTTTTCGTCCGAAAACCCCTCTTTCGACACATCTCCACCATGGGGACACCATGCCACCAACTCCAAAAAATCAAAACCCATAGAAACCAAGGTTTCATATCACAATGTGCATAAGAGTGCCAAATCATGCCCCAATCCATGGTGGTTTGGTCAGTTTTTGCCCATTCCCCCTCTTTTCGTCCGAAAACCCCTCTTTCGACACATCTCCACCATGGGGACACCATGAAACCAACTCCAAAAAATCAAAACCCATAGCAACCAAGGTGTCATATCACAATGTGCACAAGGGTGCCAAATCATGCCCCAATCCATGGTGGTTTGGTCATTTTTTGGCCATTCCCCCTCTTTTCGTCCGAAAACCCCTCTTTCGACACATCTCCACCATGGGGACACCTTGCCACCAACTCCAAAAAATCAAAACCCATAGAAACCAAGGTGTAATATCACAATGTGCACAAGGGTGCCAAATCTTTCCCCAATCCATGGTGGTTTGGTCAGTTTTTGCCCATTCCCCCTCTTTTCGTCCGAAAACCCCTCTTAGGGTCTCATTTGGTGTCACCACATTACCCTACAACAGAAGTTTCACTTTGAAAAAGGTTTGACAACCTCTTAGTGCAATGAGGTCAACCTAGGTTTGACCAAACACTCAAAATTTCATATAAAATTGAAAATTTGTTGAAATCTTTCCAAACCTTGTGTATTGGCCAATGTGTGGCTAACACTTTCCATGGAAAATAACAAAGTAGATAAAAAATTGTTTCCCTACCAAAGCACTCACAAAAGTGAGGTGCGTAGTGAAAGATTATGCCCGTCTACCCCGAACGGGCAGTTCTTGACCATTTTTTGAGGTAGCTAACTTGAAATGGACTGAAATTTGGCACAAGGGTGCATCAACATGTGGGTAATGACGCTAGCATGCTATCTTGGCAGTTTGGTTTGAAAATTTTCAAAAATTCATCCCCTAAACTCAAGAAGAGGCATCACTTGTGAAGCATGTACATCTTAGGGTATTGGGAAAATTGGGAGCACGTGTTGGTCTGATTTGGCATCACCACATTACCCTAGAACAGAAGTTTCACTTTGAAAAAAGTTTGAGAACCTCTTAGTACAATGAGGTCAACCTAGGTTTGACCAAACACTCAAAATTCCAGCCCTAATCATGGTATGAAATTCTTAGAAATTTGAAAGAATTTACATACTCGATTCATTTTTTATTTATTTCTTTCTTACTTTCTTCGTATGGAGACTCCATGTTAAAGGTGGGAAAGGTTTGTAAACAAATATCCTTCACTATGTGTGATCACTAATTCGTATTTAAAATATTTTATAGTTTTTAATACCCATACTGAAAATTATGTGCCTGCCCATCCGTCATGCGTGGGACCCATGTCAAAGTAATGGGAAAGTGGACTACATGCACGAATCCACGTTTTCACACGCACGCGTCACACAGAGGAACCCAAATGGCAGCACCTACTGTATATCCATCGGCCCCATCGTCTCTCCCACCCGCAACTTCTATTCCCCAATCTCTGGCGAAAAACCCTGCTTGCACCTCCACCAGCGCACCACCGACCTCCCCTTCCACCGAAGATCCCGAAGATGAAGCGTGTTCGCGGAGACGAGCCGGAGGCGAGTGCGGTCGTCAACGTCGACAGAGGCGAAGGCGATGCTCCAGTAGTAGTCGACGCCACGGAGGCGGGATCTTCTTCCGGAACTAGAGCCCAACCGGCCGTGGTCGCCGTCGCTGATGAGGCCAAGGGAGACGTCCTCGCTCCCGCGGCACAAATAGATGACCAGGGCTTCGATCCGAATGACCCGTACTACCGCCACTCCAAGCAGTACCGCGAGCTATATGGCCCCAGAGAGTGCGACGAGTTCGAAGAGGAGGCCTCCGACAACTGCAGCGAGGTACTCTACTATTCCGATCGATCCCCTGTTTTTCTTGATCTTACTGTTCACCATAGGGTTTGCTCATAGGGTAGATTGATTTGCCATGTCTGCTACTTCTTGTACAAATTGATGATTCTGGGGTTCTTACTCATCTGATTTGTGGTTTGTAGTTAGTAGATTTGTAATATTTGATGCACATCTTGATTCAACTGTACCAAAGTATCAACCAAATGATTTATGGTACCATGAATATTCATGCATGTTTCAAATTAGTAGATGACACTTATCTTAATTAGGTCATGATTCCTTGTGTGTGATGAATCATACCTGCTTAGTGTAATGCTCACTGCATTTCAAACTTAAATTCATCCAAATATGAATCATACCAGAGTGATTATGATTACAAGAATTATATTATAGGTACTATTAATTGATCTGATCCATGGATTTTATAATCACCATTTGTCTTAAACTGGTGCTTATTTATACGATGAAACCATAGTGTGTACATCATTTTTATTTAGGGAACAAATGAATGATCAGATGCATGTAATTTATGACCACCATTTTTCTTGAATTCCTGCTTATTGACGTCATGAATCCATATTGTTTTATGAATCAGTACATCTTCAGGGAACAAATGATTGATCCCTGATCCATGAAATTTATAATCACCATTTTCTCTTAAATTGGTGCTTAGTTATATTACTGAAATAATGATTGGACTACCCATGAACAATTTGTGACAACAGTTTAAATTGGTGCTTATTTATATTAGTGAACTAATTATCTATGGTTGGATCTGGATCATAAATGTTGATTCTACATGATGATTAATTCTTAGTAATGTTCATAAAAAAATATTTAATGCTTGAATTGTATTTCAGTTAATTTCCTTCTCTCACTTCTTCTTTACTTTCAAATTCGCAGGAAGACTCGAGGACATTGGCAGCGACAAGGAGGACCGGGACCGGAAGAGCCGCTTCGTGAAGAAGCTGAAGACTGGCCAGATCCCTTTCCGCCGGGACGGTAAGCCTAATTGCCCATTCTGCGGCAGGGTTTTCCCGAAGGATATTGAGAGTCTGATCCAGCACGCGACGGGAGTTGGAAAAGGTAGCGCGCACAAGCACAAGGCTGCTAGCAAGGCGAAGCACGCTGCCTTTGGCAAGTTCCTCAGGGACTACGTCAAGACTGGCCTCATCCCGCTCGTCGGTCCAGCTGTTGGCCCTCATGTTCTCCACTAAATTTAGTTTCTGTTTAGTTGTTCCCCTGGAGGTTCATGGTTAAACTATGTCATGTTTCAAAGACTATGTTCTACTTTTGTTATTTGGAACCTGGGCAATCATACCCAGTTGTTTAAGACTATGTCATGTTTATATGTTGTTTGCTGTTGCAGAAGCATTACTGCTGCACATGTTATCTCTTTTTTCATGTTGATGCACGCTGCATTTGTGTAGATGCTTTATTCTGTAGCTAAGCAAGTTTTGAGTTAATTTCGACTACCAATGTTTGGCTACAGCAGAGTTGTGTAGATTACATATCCCTTTGTCCCACAAGTTTACTACTTTTATGTCTCCTTTTTCGACTTGTAGTTGCTGTTGTTAGTTTCAAGTTTTGTTTTCATAAATACAATCTGTGTTGGTAATCAGCAAAATTGAAACCTCACAGGACAATTTGGAGGATGTGGTGCTCGAATAATAGTGGAAATGCGATATTATTTTTACATGCATAATATATAGAAAATAGCTAGATCTCTAAATCGATGCATATGAAGCTACATATATATTCTTGGTCATAATCCCCTTATCTAAAGGGGATGGATGCATGGCTTCACATCGTCGTCGCTTTCATCGTCAGTATCTTCGTCGTCTGAGTAGTAGTACCTCCTGCACATTGTTCCGTCGAACACCTTCACTGTGAGCACATCATCGCCTTCATATTTGAAGTGTACGTAGCAGCCGAAATCCACACCGTGCGCGATGGCGAATTTCTCCCAGCCCTTGTCGAGGTACATCCGGCCTTGTCCGTCAAATAGGACCTCCACGGTCCAGAGACGAGGACCGCAGTCAGCTGCTCGCATATACACCTTAGCTGGCTCCTGGCCGTCAAGATAGTCCGCAAATTTTTTGGAAGTTCCTGCAAAGAGATCGAGCGCCGATCGTTTGAAATTAAAGGTTTTTTAGAACATGCCAATAATTAATAACATGCATAATATATGTGGGAACGCGTACATACCTTCTTGACCAAAGGGTCTTCATAGACGACGATGAAGAACTCCTCTATGATCAATGGCAGTGTTGACGGTGGTGGTGGCAATGATGATGATCCACTTCCCCTTCCCCTTCCCCTTCCGGTCCGCGTCCGAGACGTGGAAGCCATGGCAATGGATCAAGTGTATGTGAACAAAAAAGAGAGAGGTAGAACCTATTGACAGAAGGGATGGCCGTGTGGGTGTTTATAAGGGAGAGATGACCGTTGTAGGTGTTTACACAATAAAATAAGGAGGAGGTGAACGTTGGTGGGGGTTTACACAATAAATTAAGGAGGATATGACCGTTGTGGGGGTTTACACAATAAATTAAGGAGGAGATGACCGTTGTGGGGGTATATATCTCAACAAAAAAGTAATGCGGACTATCTTGACGGAAATGGAACAAATGGGTACAACAAATCGTTGATGGTTCATTTTTTGCGTGAAAAGTAATGGCTACAAGAAATGGGTGATGGTGTATCATTTGTTGCGTGAAAAGTAATGGCTACAACAAAATCGGTGATGGTTTATCATTTTTTGCGTGAAGAGTTGTGTAGATTACATATCCCTTTGTCCCACAAGTTTACTACTTTTATGTCTCCTTTTTTCGACTTGTAGTTGCTGTTGTTAGTTTCAAGTTTTGTTTTCATAAATACAATCTGTGTTGGTAATCAGCAAAATTGAAACCTCACAGGACAATTGTTGACATATCATGGCAAAATATTTACTTATATATAGTAGAAACCAGTGCTGGGTTGCAGACCATGCATACATATAAACAACTAGCGAATAGCATCTACAGTTTCAAAAGAACTGACTACTAGCCAAAAGCACCTCACGCAGGAGGGAGACCAAACCAAAAGATCAGGGGGTCATGCAGCATCAAGGACTCTGTCGACCACGATCTTGCGGTAGAGCTCGTAAGAGACCCAAGCATCAATGGCTGCATAGTCGATGTTCATCTTTGGAAGTGGGAAGTCCCCCCACAGTCTGTGCCGATGGTGGTGGAACTTCTTCTTCATATCACCGTACGATGAATCAATGAGTCTGGCTGCCATGGTAGCCATGCCAGCCCTCGATGACCAGTGTACTTGAAGTACTCGTCCTGGAGATTGACGTAGTACTCACAAGGAATCTGCATGTGCCATGTCCTCCACAGAACTCTCGTGTCACCACGGATGTCAACACTCGCAAACGTGATTCCTTCTCGAAAGAAATCACAGATAGCCGGAGCGTCCCACCAAGCAGCACTGCAGTAAACAAAGTAATGTACTAGTCACAGATCGAGCATATGAACTAGGAAAAAAATTAGGGATCAAGTAAAGTAAAAAAGGAAGTCACAGATCGAGCATATGAACTAGTCAATCAAATGAGGAATCAAGTAAACTAAAAAGGAGTCACAGATCGAGCATATGAACTAGTCAATCATATGACGAATCAAGTAAACTAAGTAGCTTCATTTATTTCAGTTACCTATCAACGAACCAAATAAATCTTGTTGCACTGCATTTATTTCAGTTACAAATATGCAAGAACCTACAGAGGAGACGAAGATGAAACAAATTAATAAATCGGAACAATGTCTAGCAGATTTAGATCGGGAATGTACTGATATTCGGGAACAATGTCTAGCAGATTTAGATCGGGAATGTACTGATTTTCGGGAACAATGTCTAACGAGAGTCGAAGAGAGACACAACGGTGGAAACTAAAAAACCCCAATCGAAAGATTCAAAAAGGGGATTAGTTCTTACGCTGCGTAGTGGAACACCAGCACATGTCGACGCATGGAGAGTTGAACCACGGCGATCTTCTTCTCGTCCTCGGCTCGATGGTTGGTGTACTCGAAGTCGAGGCCCACGAACTTGTGCTCGTCCTCCTTGAGCCACTCCGTGTACATGTCGAGGACGCGGCGCACTTTCCAGGGGTCGTTGGTGTAGACGAGTCCTGGCCGTCGTGGATGTGGACTGCGCGCGTGCTGGACCAGTACACTTACTCATCCATGTCCATGCGCCACGGCGACGCGGCGGGGAGACGAAGACGACGAGAAGACGGGAAACCAGGAAGCGGTGCGAATATTGAGACGGTAGGGGAGGGGGAAGGGGATAAAAATCATCCCCATTAATTACTCCGTGCGAATATTGAGACGCGTAGACGACGAGAATATTGACGCGGGTCTTGACTTCTGACGTGCAGTCCAACTGACCAGTGGGGCCTGCGCATTCGATCGTGTTGTCACGTCAAAACCCAGCACCGCCCATTTGCCCTCCTCTTGACCTACCGAAATTTACTCCACGATATAACTGGCCATCATATCACGACCTCCTTCAGCCGCCGCCAGATCTCGCCACGTCTCTCGCCGCCACAGCTCGCCACGTCTCTCGCCGGCGAGACTTGTAAGACTCTCGCTCCGCGTCGAGACCAAGGATGGCGCCTACTAGTGGAGTAAGTAAATAAAATGTACGTCTCGCGATCGATCGTTGTTTCCGATTTGTAATCTTTCTTCATATTTTTTGCAGTGTCCAGTTTGCTTTGACAAGAAGGGGATGTGCGGCGGAGGGGGAGTCGCGTTAGGTTTTTTCGTGCAAACACTACAAGAGGGTTTTGAGGAGAAGACGGTACATGCACT
Organism: Lolium multiflorum; assembly: GCA_030979885.1. Lineage (NCBI taxonomy): Eukaryota > Viridiplantae > Streptophyta > Magnoliopsida > Poales > Poaceae > Lolium > Lolium multiflorum. The sequence goes on along the minus strand of CM061750.1, from coordinate 236,449,363 downwards.
TATAAGTTTAAAATTCATTCAGATGTTTTATTAATTCACCGCCACATCAAAGTTTAACACGTGATCCTAGTAGTTATTGCTAGTTTAGTACTATTATTCAGATGTGTGTAATAATTGTTGTTCACCATATGTATTAACCGCTTATTTATGGTTGAGTTTTAGGATAGTTGTGATAACTTTTACGTTCATATGAGTTTTACGATAGTTGTAGCTGTTAGAGATAGAGGTATCGGTAGTTCAGTCCTATACCGATAGAAGTTCAGATATGTGCTGATAGAAGTTCAGATATGTGCTGATAGAAGTCCTAGATACATACGATGTATTACTTGCGCAACAATGTACCTCCCCTATATATTAATGAGATCTGAGAATAGTTAACTTACTTTTGTATTAACTCTACTGAATTTAGGTCATCCCTTGCTACTATAGACCGTATTTCCTTCAGAAGTATGGTGTCCAGACCTCCGACAGGACAACTTTTGAAGTTGCACTTAGAACCAAAGATGGCCATGCATTTGTTGTTAATGTTACCAACAGAGCTGGCAGAACCTATATCAACGGAAGATTTTGGAACGAATTTGCTAGAGTGTACAATTTTAAGGTTGGCATGGAGTTAATTTTCAGAATTAACTCATCTGGTCAGGATACTCTTGTAATAACTGGAACTGAACCACTAATCCATCCAGGTAATTTTCCACCTTTGGACAGAATGATTGATCATATTAATTATTCCATCTTATGTTAGTTATTTTAATTATGCAGCTTACTACCAGTTGTCCCGTACGAAGCGTGACATTGTTGACTCGCTCAGTACTACTGATGGAACAATGATAAATTGGAGGATGATGCATACCGTCATTCTTCAGGTGGACAACTTGGACTACCTTGTTGAGTACCACAATGCTGGAGATTATGATCAAGGAGCACTAGTTGTCCCAATGCTGCATACTCTGAATTGGACAAACAGCGAAAATTACAACAAACACGTGGTAAGCAGTAGATCATATCATTTCATTAACTTTGCGACCTACATTACGTACAAGTGTTAACTAAACTATGTCCCTACTGTTGGAACAGAAAATCCCTAGCCGTTTGGTTCCTAAAGATATGGAACAATATGGTGCAATCAGTATTGTGTGCCATCCCAGTACTTTGGTGCGTGCGTCCTACGCAATTTCTTCTGACGATGGTCGTCTCTGCGTCAGTGGGTGGAAGGAGTTCATGGACAAGGAAAAGCACCTTCAGATGGGTGACAAGATGTTGTTCTTGCTTTACCTGGGAAATGCAGGGGTTTACTTGTTTGCTACCCATGTGCCTGAAATCGATCTGGAGTAGCTAGTCAGTGATTCATGGTGCCCGTGTGTCCAAGTATGCAGCCCCTTTAGGTTTAAATTAAGTTGTAAGACTCTTTATGCGATTGTCGATTTTGCTTGTGTTAAAACAATATTTAGTCATATCGTGCTGCTGGTTGTAATCGTGTCAAGTGTCGATTAATTAAAACCATTGTCAAAGTTATGTTACCGACATGTTGGCTTTTCTTATATCTGTCCATATTTTTGCTTATATTAATTTGCTCTTAAACCCTTCTGGATAATTCAATGACAAGTTCGAGATCGTAAACATCTAAATAAGAACATTTCAAATGTTTGGAACAAAACATATAGTTGTATGCATTACATGTTTCTATCAATCTACATCACTATCTTCTTCTGAAGTTTTTCCCTCGTCATCATGTATGTTCTCTTCCAATATGAGACTATCTTCCTCATTCTCTAGTTCATCTTCGCTCATATCCATGTCAACATTGGGACTATCTTCCCCATTCTCTAGTTCACGAATTGTACGAGCATCATGAATACGTACAACTTCATCAGCACGATGATCATCCTCCTCTGCTTCCACCTCTGCTTCCTCGTCTAGGTCGACAACATCATGAAATGTATGGTCGACTGAACCTTCATCCTCCTGGTATGCGTCTTCATTCCGTACAAATGCATCATCGTTACCATCTTCTAATTCTGGAACGTCGTACACGTGTCTATGGCTGAACTTCTGCACCACTTTCCACGGATCACCAAACTTTGTATCCTCCAAATAGAAGCATGTTTCAGCTTGACTGGCCAATATGAATGGTGAATTCTTGAACCATAGGACAGAAGTGTTAACGCTTTTAAAATAACCATCATCTTTTATCTTGGAACCCCTGCCCGCAAGGTCGAACCAGTCGCAACGAAACAAGTACACGGACCTGTCACCGTGCTTGTTAGTCCCGTACTGCAGTTCAAGAACTTCTTGCAGAACACCATAGAACTCGGTCTCATCTGCATCACCAAAAGATCCCTTAGTCGCTACGCCCGAATTTTGAGTCTTCAGGTCTTTATCCCGAGTAAGCGTGCGAAACCTCGCACCCTTTACGTTGCAACCAGCGTATACTACTACACGCCGGTCTGGCCCAGCAGCCAGAGACTTCAAATCTTCTGATGCATTGTCCAACTGTCTCACATGGTTTGCAAACCAACCTGCAAACTCTCTCTGAACCGTCTCCTCGATGTCACGCACACCCCTACCTCCCAATTCTTGTCGGAATTCACTGAAACATAGAAAAAACACATATGAAATACAGGACAATTATGTCTGCAACATTGAGAAGTAGTTATTAAAGTGAAGCTAACTACTTACTTGATATAACGTTCTACATCGTCACAGTTGTTCAGCACATACCAAACCATTTTGTCAAATTCCTTGTCAAAATGTTTCAAAATGGATTTCCCAAGACCTTTAGCTCCAACTGAAAATACTTCCATCTCGTCACGATCAGGTTTTCTCCGTATGTCTTGGTTCCTATCATCTTTGTTAAATCTTGTTTCTGTGCCATCCTTGAAAAATCTAGAGCAAAAAATCAAACACTCATCAACAATGTAGCCCTCTGCGATAGAACCTTCTGGCCTTGCTTTGTTACGGACCGTAGACTTTAGATAACCTAATCTTCTCTCAACTGGATACATCCAACCATAATGAACAGGACCCCTCAAAAGAGCCTCGTCAGGAAGATGAATAGCTAAGTGCACCATTACATCAAAAAAAGCTGGGGGGAAGAGCTTCTCAAGTTTGCATAGGATCACAACAATTTCAACCTTCAATCGATTCAGCACATCAACTTTCAGGGTTTTGGCACACAGCTCCCTAAAAAATCTTCCTAGCTCTGCAATAGCCACATACATTTCCTTAGATGCAATTCCCTTGAGCCCAGCAACACTCGCTGCAGAAGTATGTGGCAATCATGCGTCTTCATACCGGTAACCTTACAACCATCAATATTCACACATCTTCCCCAGTTTGCGCAATAACCATCTGGGAACCTAGTGTTTGCCAAATACCTACACAAATGTCTCTTCTGTTCCTTCGAAAGCGTCCACGGTGCAGGGGGCTTCGCATAAGTTACTGCTGCATCATCATCATCCTTCACAATTTTCTTCAACCAATACTTCTCCCAGATTTTGAATTTCTTCAAATCAATTCTAGCACTAACAGTGTCCTTATTCCTGCCCTCAAGTTCAAGTAGTGTACCAACAATATTGTCACATATGTTCTTCTCAATATGCATCACATCTAAGTTGTGAGCTATCTTAAGTTCTGGCCAGTACGGTAGATGATGTAAGCTGACTTTCAGGTGCCATGTTGGTTCACCGGGTACAGTTGCACGCTTCCGCTTTCTACTTATTGGATTTTTCCCATGTTCAAAATCCTTAACCCTTTCTACCTTCCCAGCTACCTCTTTGGGTGTGTACTTCCTTGGTGGATCTCTAGTCTCAGATTTACCATTGAAAAGTCTGCTTCTCCTGTATGGGTGATTTTTATCAAGAAATCGCCGATGCCCAATATATCCAATTTTGTTTTTCAAAGATTCAGCGCAAGGATTCTCATCGCAATGCACACACGCATGAAATCCTCTTGTGCTTCGGCCTGACATAGTGGCATATCCAGGATAATCATGAATAGACCAAAGAAACGCAGCATGCAATGGGAAATATTCCTCTGTGCATGCATCAAATGTCTGCACACCACTCCATAGCTGCATCATATCTTTTATCAGTGGCTGCATAAATACATGAAAATCTTTCCCTGGGGAATACTTTCCGGGGATTAGCAATGCCATCATGTAATTCGATTGATCCATGCACATCCATGGTGGGAAGTTGTAAGGAATCACAAAAACAGGCCACATACTGTAAGGATTACTCATACTTCCAAAGGGACTGAAGCCGTCTGTGGCAAAACCTAGTCTTATGTTACGAGGATCTTTAGCAAACCAATCAAACCTGCCATCAAAGTGCTTCCATGCCTCACCATCAGCAGGGTGCCTCAGTACATTGGGCTCAACAACCCTCTTCTCTTTGTGCCATCTAGTATGTGTCGACATTTCCTTTTTAACAAATAGTCTCTGCAACCTTTTAATTATAGGAAAGTACCTTAACACCTTGTGAGGGATTTTCTTTTTTCCAGTAGGGTCTCTATATCTTGATAATCCACAAACATGGCAGTGCGTATCGTCCTTGTGATCTCCCCAAAATAAAGAACAATCAAACTTGCATGCATGAATTGTCTCATAACCAAGCCCAACATCAGAAAGAACACTCTTAGCATCAGCATATGATTTGGGAAAGTCCACATCTGGCAAAGCTGTACGTAAAAGCTGAAGTAAGAGATCAAATCCTCTGTTTGTTATCCGGCTGTATGATTTGACATGAAGGAGCTTAATAATGAACGACAACCTAGTGAAAGTGGTGCATCCCTTATAAAGTTCTTTTTTCGCTGACTCAATTAGATTAGCATACATATTTGGCAGGTCAGGACCTTTATTTCCAGACTTCTGCAGTTCATCGATCATACTAGACGAATCATCAACATAACAATCACCATTGTCTTCCTCTTCATCGTTGTCACTATCATACGCACCATCATCGTTTCTATCCCGCCCTTCGTCATCACTAAAACCTTCCCCATGTCTAGTCCATCTTGTATACGTCATGGACATACCTGAACAATTGCAGTGATCCTCGACTGTTTTTATATCCTGACGTATCAGATTTAGGCAGTCCTTGCAAGGGCACAAGATTGGTTCATCTGTATTGTCCAAGTGTTCTCGCGCAAACTTGATGAAATCCCTAACACCTGCCATGTACTTTGTTGTGAACTTCTTGGTGCCATCAGTTATCCAACTTCGATCCATTGCCTACAATTCAGTTAAGAACATGCCAACGTTCTTCAGAACAGATCTTGACAACTGATTAAAAAATCTAGACCTAACGAACAATCAGGAGAACTCACCGATGATGCGTCTCGCCGCCACCACAATGGAGCCTTCACGGATTTCTTCTCACCTCGACGAGAACCCTAGTCGATTCGACTGTTAGCAAGATCACCTAGATAGGCCGTGTCTGCTAGCGGCGCGACTTAAACGAGGCACCCTCGGCCGACATAAATATTAATAAGGAAATTATTATGTCGTAACATCTAGATCACACCATTGAAATAAATATGTAGAATAGACTAGTTACGGATCAAGATAAAAATTCTATATCTACCTTAGCGGTAACACTCCGCGTCGGTCACGCCAAAGCCCTGGTTCGATTCTTCCAAACCACAATTTTTACTTAATTAAATATGTTCCTGACAAGTGGGTCACGCATGATATATAAAACTAATAACATTTAATAAAGTAACTTAGTATTATTGACCTGCTATGTGGGTCCGTTGTATATGCAAATCACGGTTTACATACACCACGATCTTTGATTTCGTCACCTATTAACAGACACGATGGAAGCCCTTCCCGCTTGGGTAATGGGTGACGATTTTTTGTTGACGAAAAATCATACCGTCAAGCATTACCTTAAATGCTTGACGAAAGATGAATTCGTCACCTATAAGGACACATCCATGACGGTATGCATTTTTGTCACCAGGGTTTGATGTCTACTCACGCTTCTTTTCCTGTAGACAGTGTTGGGCCTCCAAGAGCAGAGGTTTGTAGAACAGCAGCAAGTTTTCCCTTAAGTGGATCACCCAAGGTTTATCGAACTCAGGGAGGAAGAGGTCAAAGATATCCCTCTCAAGCAACCCCGCAATCACGATACAAGAAGTCTCTTGTGTCCCCAACACACCTAATACACTTGTCGATGTATAGGTGCACTAGTTCGCGAAGAGATAGTGAAATACAAGTAGTATGGATGTATATGAGTGGTAATAGCAATCTGAATAAAATATGGCAGCGAGTAAACATGCGTAGAACAGTAAGTAAGCGGTGTTTGCAGTATTGGAAACAAGGCCTAGGGATCATACTTTCACTAGTGGACACTCTCAACATTGATCGCATAATAAATAATAACTTCTCTCATTTGTGCTACATACACTCTTTTGTTGGATGACAAACACCATTCATTGTGTAGGGCTACAAGAGCTCCCTCAAGCCGGAGTTAACAAGCGCCACAACATTCAACATTCATATTTAAGTAACCTTAGAGCATAATAGATCTTTGCAAGATAGCCCGAGTACTAACATAGCATACACACTGTCACCATTACACTATGAAGGGGGATATATCACATCAATACTATCATAGCGATAATTAACTCCATAACCTACAAGAGATTATGATCATAATCTACGACAAGAACCACACGATGCACACACTGTCACCATGAGGAATAGACTACTTTAATAACATCACATGAGTAGCACATAGACTAGTCGCGATACAAAGCTCATCATATGGATCTCAATTATGCAAAACAATTCATGAGATCATTGTATTGGAGTACAGAGAGAGATTAACCACATAGCTACGGTAGAGCCCTTAGCCTCGGGGGAGAACTACTCCCTCCTCATCATGGGAGCAGCGTTGATGGAGATGGCGGTGAAGATGGCGGTGGTGTCGATGGAGAAGCCTTGGGGCACTTCCCCGTCCGGCGCGTGCGGAACAGAGACTCCTGTCCCCCAGATCTTGGCTTCGCGATGGCGGCGGCTCTGGAACTTTTCTCGTATCGTAGCTTATTCTCTTAGGGTTTTCACGTCAGGGACTTTATATAGGCGAAGGGGCAGCCTCGGAGGGGCCCTGGTGGGGCCACACCATAGGGGGGCGTGCCCCAGCCCTTGGTCGCCGCCTGTGGGGTGGGCCCCCGGCTCCCCTCTGGTGCCTCTCGGGTGTTCGGAAGCTTCGTGCAGAAATAAGATATTGGGCATTGATTTCGTCCGATTCCGAGAATATTTCCTTACTAGGATTTCGAAACCAAAAACAAGAAAACGAACCGACACTTCGCATCTCGTCAATAGGTTAGAAAACGCATCAAAACATCATAAAGTGTGAACAAAACATGTAGGTATTGTCATAAAACAAGCATGGAACATCAGAATTATAGATACGTTTGAGACGTATCAAGCATCCCAAGCTTAGTTCCTACTCGCCCTCGAGTAGGTAAACGATAACACAAATAATTTCTGAAGTGACATGCTACCATCATAATCTTGATCAACATTATTGTAAAGCATATGACATGAATGGAGTGATTCAAAGCAATGATCTATAGTTTGCTAACAAATAGATAACATATAGCAAAACTTTTCATGAATAGTACTTTCAAGACAAGTATCAAAAAGTCTTGCATAAGAGTTAACTCATAAAGCAATAAATTCAAAGTAAAGGCATCGAAGCAACACAAAGGAAGATATAAGTTTCAGCAGTTGCTTTCAACTTTCAACATGCATATCTCATGGATAATTATCAACTTTCAAGAGCGGCTCCCATGAAGGACATTATCTCTACCAGCAAGGTAGATCATCCCTCTTCTCTTTTGTTTACACATGTACTTTAGTTTTATTTATTAGATGACACTCCCCCAACCTTTTGCTTACACAAGCCATGGCTAACCGAATCCTCGGGTGCCTTCCAACATTCACATACCATGGAGGAGTGTCTATTTGCAAATTTAAGTTGCTTACTGATAGATCAGAGCAAAACATGTGAAGAGAATTATTAATGCAAGTTAATTAATTGGGGCTGGGAACCCCATTGCCAGCTCTTTTTGCAAAATTATTGGATAAGCGGATGAGCCACTAGTCCATTGTGAAAGTCTGTCAGAAGTAAATGACAAGATCGAAAGATAAAACACCACATACTTCCTCATGAGCTATAAAACATTGACACAAATAAGAGATAATAGCTTTTGAATTGTTTAAAGGTAGCACATGAAGTATTTACTTGGAATGGCAGGAAATACCACATAGTAGGTAGATATGGTGGACACAAATGGCATGGGTTTTGGCTCAAGGTGTTTGGATGCACGAGAAGCATTTCCTCTCAGTACAAGGTTTGGCTAGCAAGGTTGTTTGAAGCAAACACAAGTATAAACCGGTACAGCAAAACTTACATAAGAACATATTGCAAGCATTATAAGACTCTACACTGTCTTCCTTGTTGCTCAAACACTTTTACCAGAAAATATCTAGATCTTAGAGAGACCAATCATGCAAACCAAATTTCAACAAGCTCTACGGTAGTTCTCCACTACTATATTTAAACTACATGATGCAAGAGCTTAAACATGATTTATGAGAGCTCA